>JABWTJ010000278.1:600000-1099495 GCA_016801875.1 Solanum sitiens
CATTAATCCATAGCGTACCAGTTGCAGCTAGGACGGCGGCGCCAGAGGCGCTAGAGCGGGAATGACGGAACAGAACTTAAATAACGCGAAGTCTTATTTTTGCCCTTTTTCCAAAACACCAAACTGAGATCGGATGTCACGTACCGACATACATATTGGATCGTATGTCACGATCCGGCACACTAATTTGGATTGGATACCACATTCTGGTGCACTAATAATGTAGGTATGAGAGGACCACTAATTTGTCATATATGCATATTTATGTGTAGTGAAATGTGTAATTGTACATTGCGTCTGGAATTGTTTGACTGAATTGTAACTCTGTATAATTGTATTAATATGGTGTGCTTGTTTGATAGATATCTGGTTATTGAATGAACATCGAATGACCAGGCCCAAATCGGAATAGGATATGGTAAGTGGAGACCAAGGGTCCGAATGTTACTATCTGTTGCTTCGAGAGGTGGTCTGTATTAGTGATTGTTAAGTACATGGGGTAATGATAGGTTATAAGTGCTAAGTAGTTAGGTTCTACTTTGGTTGGGAAATTGTATGGGAATAGACTCCAGCGAATTGGCGTGTTGACGTCCACATCTAATCTTCAAAAAGCTAGGAAGAATTCTAGGAAGTTGTTTCACCTTTTCTCTCCTTTCGTGCGAAATTGTCGTTTGTGGTATGAGTTGAGTTCAATTGGTATCTCTCGTTTCCAATTGGTATCTCGACAAAGTGAACTGGACGTCGTGGTCACAACTGAAGGTACACAAGCAAAGCAAATTGAAACTAAGAAGGTTCCGATTAATATATGACCCTAGGGGTGGTGTAAATGCATGGATGATCAGAAATGGTCATCCATGGACTGAAGTAATTAATTATTTCGACTTGTCTATGAGTTGTAACTTGAAATTGTCAATGCGTGCTTATTATTGTATGAATTAACGGTTGGTGTGAAAGGTGTGTTTGCTTGGAGGCGATTCTTGTTTGGATTTTGATATGTGTTTGCTTAGAGGCGATTCTTGTCTGGATTTTGATATGTGCAATATGCTAGCGTAAATGTTCGAAAATTGTGCAAGTGGTAATTGTCTGAGTTAGACACAAGGCTTAGATAATTTGTGATGTAATTTATAAATAAAATTTGGACATGTGTTGTGACCAACTATAACCGCGGCAGGTTCTAGGCACATCCAAGGAATATGTGTGGTGATGGTGTAAAATTAACGAGAGTAAGTTTCGGAGCTTGGAATGTGAGAATTACTTGGGATAGACATTGACCATCCTAGTGAAGGGAGTTATCCTAAATGCCTAGTTATAGCCTGGGGATCAGTAGAAAAATTCAGAAAAACAAGTAAAGCCTCATGAAAATTTGTGACTTGGGTTCTGTTTCCATCTGGCCGGCAGCGGCGGGATTAATATCATCAGGGCAAAATTTCTTCCGCCAGAGTGAGATAGAATCTCAGCTCTGTCTCCCTTGTTTTTCCCAAGTCACACATGTAAACCCATATCGTACATGGATCAATTCTCGCAAACCTATTAGTACTTAGTAATAAGAACTATATATTATCAACCCTTAGCAATTAATATTAATTGTGATAAACAGCAAAAATCAACATCCATGTGCTTACGAAAATGTAAGGAAAAACGAAGGAGAAATAGGAAATTGTCCATTACATGCCCAAGAGGGTCAAAAATCAGATCAGTAACCTTGTAAATGGAAAGTGTTGTAATCGGGTCACATGTCCTTTGGGGCTGTCTCGCTAGGCCAAGCGTCTCTGAACTAGGGAAACTCTGCGAAGTCCTCAGTCTTGAGCGTGGGAAGCTCCTGTTGGGGGCGATGCAGGAGAAAATGACCTTAAGAGTCTTCTGCATCCAGCCCAGCAAAAGATCTCTCTACATGTTCTTCTTTAACTCTCATCACAACTGGCGGTGGAGCATCTCCAATTCAAGGGCAGTGAAGGGTGGAATTGAAGTCTAGGTACTAGATCGGGAACCTCTAAATTTTCTCTTAACAGACACCAGGTCATCCACCCACACGAGCACTGGAAAGCGGTGGTTGGGACTTGGTAAGAAGAGCACCGTTGGCCTCATCATCTCCCCTTCTTTGTGCTCCGTCTCAGAAACTACTTGCATGCTACTAGCCCGACCCGTCTTCCTCTTCTTACTCACGAAAATGTAAGTATGTCTAATAAAAAAGAATGAAAAGGGGGATCCATAGGGAGTACCTCATCGGTGTCCAAGAGTGGAACCCCTGCTCTCTTGCACATCGCAACCACCAGTCCAAAACGAAAAAGTCTTTTTGTTGCCCCGATAGAACTCCTTACATTTAAAGATTATTTGTGCGCCCACATTTATTACAATGCCCTGTATAGCGCACGTCACCACCAACAGGGGCGGACCCACGTGTCTTCAAGGGAATTCACCTGAACCCCTTTGATAAAAAATTACACTGTATATATAAGGTAAATTTTCTTGATTGATGTGGATATATATTTTGATCCCCCTCAATGACAAGGTGAAAGAGATAGCCCAACGGTAGATCCCTTCGAAATTAAGCGTTACGTCGAGGGTTTGAATCCCTAGGTTAGCGTATTATTTTTTTACTTTTTTAGTTTCAGTTTTTTTTTTATTTTAGTTCTTTTTTAGGTTAAATTTATACCATTGGCCTTTTTATTTCAAATAATTGTGTACAAGATGGGCCACAACTTTGACCAACTTATAGCCACAAAACAAAATTGGATAGTCCAGTTCTGTTTTAGTTTCAATTTCGGTTTTCTTGTTTTTTATTTTTTATTTTTATTTTTTTTTATTTTATAAAACATGCTTAAAGTGTGGTGTTAAACCCAAAAGAATTGAAGGGTCCCAACTCCCATTCTTAAAGGCTAATAACTTTTCACTTCCCGAATCTCTAAATCACTTCCTTAGTTCTTTCCCAACACTCAAAAGTCAAATATTAAAATTATATCCCATAATTTTCTATTGTTGATTTGTTTCATACTTGATACTTCATACTTGAATCTCACATTCAACCTGAAATGGAAAATCATAACTCATACTTATTGCTGAAAAGGTAAAACCCTTTTCTCTTCTTTTTTTTTTCAATTTTCAAGAAATTAAAACTAGAAAATTTGTAGCAAAAACTTTAAAAAACAAATTGGTCTTTATTTTTTTATGATTGTAGACTTGTAGTATCTCTGACTATCTAAAGTAGAGGCTCAAAGCTAAAATCAAAAGAGTTAATTGTTTGACTTTTCTTCAAGGTAAGCTCTTCTCTCCATTTTCTTGAAAAGTTTATCTCTCTTGATTGAATATTGTCTATCTTCATTTTAAATTGTGAATTATTTTTTTATTGTTATTTCTACTTCTTTCTTTGATAGTTGTAACTAGATTTATGAACCATTTGAATTTTATTGGTAATATTTAAATTTATAAAAGTTATCTTTAATGCATTTAACAATTTAACTATTTTATATAGATTCATAGTTAATGAAAAAATACCTTTTTAAAGTATCAAATTCAAGTTCTATTGCTCAGAATCAACCTAACCGAGAAGAAAATGCTAATCATTTGGAAGTACCATCAAATTCTTCTCAAGAATTTGATTTAAGTTCTTTAAAAGTTGATCCAGGTGAAAGAACTCAAATCTTGAAATTTTATCCAAATCATTGTGACGCTATTAGAAGAACTTCTCTCCAAAAAAAAAAATTTGTTAACCTCTATTAAGAAAGTTTCTACAAACAGGCATTTTTGGAGATATGCTTCGTTTTAATCATAAATGGTTTGATGAATTTCCTGATTGGTTAGAGTATAGTATAAGTAAAGATGCAACCTTTTATTTGTATTGTTATTTATTCAAGAAAAAATAACAATATTCAAGGCAGAGGTGAACATTTTCGAGTGTGGGGTTTAGGAGTTAGCATAAAAGGTTAGTTTGCAAACACATGTTGGTGGACCTACTAGCATTCACAATCAATCAAGAAAAAAGTGAAGATCTAATTATGCGGCAATAACAACCTATACATGCTTCATTTGAGGAACAATCTAATCAAGATAAGCATGGGTATCATGTTAAAAATACTAGTGCTTTTATCTCTAAAAATAGCAATTGTCAGTTTACTTTGTCACATTCCTTGAGTCTATCTTATGTGCGTAGACAGTGCTATGATAAAGCAAAGTAATATTCAAGGTGATATCAATGACCTTAAGATGTTGATTTAGAAAGAAAGTAAATAGACTTATTTCATACATTGTTTTGCTCATCAACTTCAATTAACTTTTGTCGGTGTTTCTAAAAGATGTCTTCAAGTTGGAGAACTTGTTCATTTGGTTTCAAATATTTTTAATGTGATGGAGGCTTCTTATAAAGGTATGGATGATTATCGAGAATCTTAACAAAAAAATTCAAGAAGCTTTTGATATGGGTGAGCTTAAAACGGTAGAGGCTTGCATCAAGAAGTCGGTATTTTTAGAGCTTGCGATACTCGTTGAGGATCTCACTTCAAATTTTTTAATTAATTTATTCTTAAGTCTTTACAATTATGGACATTCTTGATAATTTGTTGAAACTACACATTCTATGGATGAAAGATCCAGGGCAACAGAATATATCGGAATTGCTCAAACTTATGAGGTTTCATTCATATTGCATTTGATGAAAGAAGTTTTAGGAATTACTAATGATCTTGTACATGTTTAAAAAAAAAAGCAAGACATTGCAGATTCCATGCTACTTATTAAAGTTGTCAAGAGAAGGCTACAAGATTTGAAGCAAAATGAAAGATAGGATTCATTTGTTGTTGAGGTTCTGCAATTTTGTATCAAGTATAATATTGTGGTGCCTAATTTTGATGAGTCGTATGTTAATTCTGGAAGATCATGACGTAAATATGGTGATTATACTGTTTTTTATCATTATCGTGTTGAAGTATTTTATAAAATAATTGATTGGTAATTGCAAGAACACAATGATCGTTTTGATTAGGTGACAACAAAGTTGCTTTATGGAGTTACTTGTTTGAATTCGGTAGATTATTTTCAAGTTTTGATATCTAGAAAATAATGAGAATGACTGAAATATATCCTGATGACTTTGATGAACTTAGCATGTGTGCACTTGAGAATTAACTAGCAAATTACATTACTAATGTATGTGATACAGATAAACGGTTCTCTGATTTACATAGACTTCGTTATCTTTCAAAAAGATTGGTTCAGACAAAAAAACATTCATGTTATCCTCTTGTGTTTTGTTTGGTGAAATTTGTTTTGCTTCTGCCAGTTGTCACTGCCCCCATTGAAAGACCTTTTTCATGAATGAGATTTATTAAGAATGAGTTGTGAAGTCGAATGAATAATGACTTATTGAGTGGTTGCTTGGTTTATTTTGTGGAGAAGGATGTGTTTAATGATGTTTCTATAGATGATATTATTTTTTCTTTTCGAGAAATGAAACTTTGTTGAATAGTATTGTAAACGTGCTTGAGAAGTATTAGCACTAACCTCTTTTTGGAGTTTATAGTTAGCACTCTTGTCCTAGAGTGAGACACTATGAAGTGCTATTTTTTTGGTTCTAGTTAGCACCATTTTTTCTCTACTTAGCATCCTAGTTCTAGATTGACATATTGTAAAGGGATAACTTTTTATTTCACTGTAATCACTCATGTTAGTTTTGGATTTCTTGTAACGAAACTAACTTTGTGTACCTACTACTTCCTTGAAATTTTGTTTTGTTGGCTTATTTACACGTTTATATTTTTATTTTTTGAATCCCCTGAATGAATTTTCTAGGTCCTCCACTGACCACCAAGGCCCGAGAAAATGTCACGTTGGTACAATTGCTCGACGAGCAAATCCTCCTGGTAACTAAGTGCAGCCACCTCTTAGAATCCAGTTACCATTCAGTAATGGTAATGCCCTCTGTAGTAGCCCAGTAAACCATGTCCCAACGCATAGGCTCCTCCAGCGTATCTATCAAACAGGCCATGTCCATCTCCTTCAGTTTGTCTTCGTACCCTGTGATGGGGACCTCGGCCACCTCGAGTATATCATTAATAAATAAAGAGTTCAAGGGGATTTCAAATCCCCGGAGAAAGATGGTAGGGCGAAGATCATCCCAGCGCACAATAACTAGGATGACATAGAACTCCCTAACCCATGTGAAGGGTGCAGCAGAGGGAGCCTCTGTCAGTGGATCCTATCCAAACTCCATCAGACGGGTATAAAAGGTGGGTGCCTTCTCCTCCAGACCAAGCAAGTGAAATCCCTTATCGCAACATAATTCATTTTTTCGGTGATCATGGCCTCTCCCAACTCGTGGCATTGAACGAAGGGTAGATTTTCCTCATTTGCTTCAGCCATAGTAGACGAACCAATAATTGATATAGAGGATACAAGTTAGAATTCTAGGGGGTTAGACAAGATTTGGTTAAGAAAAGAAAATTTCATAATTAAAGTGGAAAGAGGTCACTGCCCCATTGAATTCCGCTACAGCGACCCAAATTCCACATAGCGAGGCCTTCATCTGGAAAGAACTCTAGGAGCTATCATGGCACCCTGTCATCTCAAAAACCTTGTTTTCCACAGAATTTTAGAAGATCAGAGTCTATAAAGTACCTAGAACCTAATTATACAGTCATTGTAGCAAAATAACCGCTAAATAGTATCTGAATCCGAATTTTACACCAAGGAAACTTTCCAACTCCCCCCATCAATTTTGGTATCATTTCAATCGTATTTTCATGAAAACCTTACGTCCAGAACGTTGTGGTGACGTTGAAATGTAAGGAAAGTGTTCATTCTACGTTTTTTAAACAATATCAAGCAAACAATGTTCATTTTTTAAAAAACTACCTTAAGACCCCTTCTAATCAATTATTTAATGTCATGCAATCGTTGTTAAGTAAGTATTGAAGTAATAGCATGAGTAACGAGAACATTACCTTGATTTTGACGTTTGGAACGAAGTAGTTGAAAGTTTTGGAGAGTTTTTGAAAGTGAAGAAGAGGAAATGGGTAAATCATTCCCTCCCCCTCCCCCCCCCCCTTTTTATTGTTTCCGATCTCTCGCTACAGGAAAAGATGCCTTGCCACAGTAGCTCTGCCTCATCGGGAATCCTGTAGATCTAGCAGGTCTAGGCTGTGTAAATTGGGTGCAATTCTTTTCTCCGAGTGTTGCCTATTTTCCCTAACCGATTTCTTCAAGTACAAAACCCTTTCGGGCTTAAGAGCTGAAAAATCTTCATCCTTCGTGTTTTCGTAGTGGTTCGATCCGCTAGTTTGGAAAGCACTCCGAAGAAAGCTCATAGTTATCCCTTCTATGTTCGTTCGAGGACGAAGGAGGAGTAAATTGGTATCTTTTATAACGACCAAAACTATCGTTATTATTTAAAAAAGAAAAATATCGAGGCAAAACTAGGGCCACCATTCTGCCATAACGGACCATTTGCCGCTAGGATGATGGGGCCAAAGCTCTCGCCAGGGAGAGTATGACGGGACAGAACTTAAATAACGTGAAGTTTAATTTTTACCTTTTTTCCCAAAATACCAAAAATAGGCGAAGATTACCCAGATACCTTGAAAAGATGCCCTAGGCTTGGTAAAGAAGGAGGAAGATATTTCTAGCGCAAGAATGATGAAACCTTGCGAATTCTTGGTGTTAACACCCAATTTTGGCCTTTCACAATATAAATTAGTCATCGAGCTTCTTAAATTTCAAACGATTTGAAATAATTAACTTTATAAAATTTTAAATATTTTACGAGTCATGTTAAGTAATTTTGTCATTATTATAAATTTTAAAATGTTAAAAAATAATTTATATATTCTATATGATTTTTGCATATATTTATTATATTAATGTTTGAAAATCATCTCAAAAAGATTTTAGTTTTACTTAAATATTTTATTTAATTAGTTTAGCTAATTTATAGTGTATATTTTTTGAATTAATAGTTTATGATTGAGTTAATTATTTTATTTCTTTAAGATTAAGAAGCTCGATAATTAATTAATATTAATTTATCTTATTTATGTTTTAGTCAAATTTATCTAAATTAAACTCAATTTGGCTAAGTTGTTAACTCTAAATGGCTATAATTAATGACAATCCTAGTCATTTCCTCACCATGCCTTTTTGGGTCATTTTAAGACCAAGTCTTGGGCCCTTTTTCTCTGAATTGCCAGCAGCCCATTTCCCATTTCCATTCCAAAACCCATGAAAATACTTATTTTGGGTCAAGTTACATCAACCAATTACTCAACCCTTCAGCCCAATCTTCTACCAAATAACCCAAGCCCAAACTCCCCCCAATTAAACAAATAATACCAAAGAAACCCAATTCAACAAACATATACAGTACCATCTAATCCCACTGCCTCATCTTCTTCATCTAACAAAAAAAAAAAAAAAGTGAGCAAATCCAGCAAAATCCCGGTAAATCCGGACCTGCAACAGCCGCATCCCATTACCTTTTTCTCCCTTTTCGTGAAATTCAACTTTTTCTCATCCTCTTCATCATTGCCTTGAAAAAAAAGGCACATGAATTTGAATTTTAAAATTTGAAAAATCCACCCGTTTCCCCCTAAATCGACCCCAAAATCCCTCTATATAAACCTCTATCTTCTTTAGTGTTAGGGGGCGGAAAAATCGTGGTGAGGAAAATAAAGTTATGGGGCTCTTTTTTTTTTAAAAAAAATGATAGGGAAGGCAGAGAAAAATCGGGGGGAGAAAAAGAGGGAAGAGGCCTTGAGCTCATGAAGTGGAATTCGCTCAGCTCGTTTGTCTCAGTCGCTGCCCCGAAAAAGGTAACACATCCTCTTCTACAAATGTTCTTCCCGTCCTTTATATTTGAACATGTTGTTTTCAATATTCCAAATTTTATTATGTTGATTATTTAACATTGAGCTCTTTGTTAATCATTTTGAGTTCTAGTTTTTTTTTCTTTAGATTGTTTAAGAGTTCTTATACTGTGAATGCCCCACTCTTTCCTTTATCTTGACTTTACTTTCATTGTGTTGGCATTTTGATTGACAAGAAATGACTATTTTCCTATAGTGATCCAACTTGTCCCACATAAATTCTTTTATTAAAGAATATGTTTTTGTATACTTGTTTTCCATAAAATGCAGTAAATTTCCTTAATTAGTTTACTTATTTATTTAATGACATTTTTTTGTGTCTTAGATTTTAACATTAATTTATAGTTCATTGGTTTCTCATTTAATTATTGATTATACTAATTCTAATCTTATTATTCTTTATTTGCATGTGAAAACTCCATCCGAGTCTATTTCGGATTCTATCCCTGCATTTCGTTGAGTTGAATTCCTCTTGAATTAGACTTCTCGATGTCCGGAGAAATTGGAAACTCAAACAGGTCTCGAAAAGCAGAAAAATAAGCTATATACATTTGATATACACTGATATACGACAAGTGTATACAAAAACGAGAATTGGGTTAAAACCCAAAAATTCCAGTGAAATTGGCCCAAAAGGGGGCCCAAATTCAAATTCTCCCCCTTGCTCTTAATTGTGATTATTTATTATTTTGTTTATTAACTCTAACTTTAGAATTATTATTTCCCAAAAGATGAACTCTAATCTTTATGTTAATTTATTTTGACAAAATTCATTATTTTTATTGAATATCTTTAAAATGGTTTTCATACTTTAAATAACTAAATTTGTTTAATTTTTTATTTAAAAATGTGTCAAATAAATTCTAATTTATCTAATTTTGTTAAAATCTTATTCACTTGCAAGTTTATTTCAAATATTTCAATTAATATCCTCTCTCCTAAAATAAAAATAAAAATTGTTATTTATCTAACTATTTTCTCAAGTTAATTGACTATTGTAAATTAATATCATTATTCATATATCATGTTCCTAAGAATAGTAAAAAAAAAAAAATTAACCTAAGTCATAGGATAACCGCATGTTAGCGGGCGCTTCAAATGCCTTAAAAACCTTCTTGAAGCGTAAATAAGAATCTCTTACTCATTTTCTCTAAATTTATTAAGATTTAATCTGTTAAAATCTTTTTAAATTAAGTTTTCTTAATTTCTTTAAAAAATTAAGTGGCGACTCTTTTCTAAGTATTTTTCTCAAATTGTTTTATACTTAGAACATTTCAAAAAAGTGATTTTTCTAAAGATAGTAAAATTACGGCATAACAGAAATGGCGACTCTGCTGGAGAATTAATAGGTTCTAACCATAACAAACTTAGGTAAATTATTGTAGTTTTAACATATGATTACTTGTTTGCTTATATTGCGTGCATAATGCTTTATTTTTATGCTTATGTGATATAAACTGCTTATTTTGTTTATCTGAACTCTGTATTTGTTATTGCTTTATATAAATTGTTTATGTGATTATTGCTTTATAAACTGTCATTCCGTTCATATTTCTCCACTTCTTGGAAATTCACACTATCACACGTACACGCGAGGTGTGCTTTGTGCACCCGCAAACTTCTTTCAAAATTTCCAAAGTTAGGAGAGTTGGCATATGCGCGAGGTGTCCGGATCTTTTTCCGTGTGACCGCGTAGCCTCCTCTTGTCCCTCAGAAATCTTGTGTTTAGAAAGCCAAATCTTAGAAAACATAAGATAGAGCTAAATCACCCCTTAATTTAAGTCATGCATGCGTATGCCTTAGGGGGATCGATTCTGGGTATCGATTCCACATTTAAGAAGTGCACCCTTACGTCGACGGATTTCACGATCCAACGACCAAAAACATATTTTGTGCAACTTGATAATGATAGACGGACTCAAGCCTAAGTTTGACATAGTGAGTTCGATTTAATGAAAACTCAATTTGTCACAAATTAATGGCTCGGATCAATCTATCATAATCACATTCTTTGATTCGTTAGGCCTACCCTTGGCAAAAATGGGTCACATATCTGTTAAGAACGCACAATAACTGTTTATGTGTTATAACTGCTTATGTGAAAATGTTGCTTTATTTGAAGATATTGTAGCTCACTCCACTTCTAATAATTTTTAGAACCCCTAAGCATAAATATCAAGTCACTATCAAAAGTGCGTCCAAATATTTTTCGAGTCTTTAGTTTCCTAAAAAAATATATATATTCAAAACTCCCTTTCAAATCCTAAATCTTACTCTCTCATCTAAAAAAGGGGGGTAAATTTTCCATTTCAGATCAAAAAGAGATTCAAAAATGAAGGTCGAACTACGTAGGACCTGAATTCTCCCCGTGAGATACGTAGGCAGTCTTTCAAGACTCGGTCCGCATATTTGAAAAATTCTACTTTTTTCGTTCTCCCATAAAAATTAGAGTTTCCTCTTTATCAAAATCAAAGTATATCAATTACACATACAGAAGTCCATTGACTCCACACAAGTTAACTTTTCAAATTCACTATTCCCAAAATTTGATAGACAAATTCCTGTCTATTTAGTCACCTTTCCATATATGTTGGCTCGTTTATCTTCAAATGGAGCAACTCTTATGTGTTTGTGGATCATGTGTGTGATATTTTGTATTATTTATCATCGACACAAATTAATACATTTGTCTTTTGAGTTATTTTCCTTTTCAGGTACATAAAACTGATCTGTGTTGAGAAAATGACTGAACATCCATACTTCACAAGGTCTAAAGATCCCAAAGATTCCTTCTTTGACCAAAGTTCGTCAAAAGGCAAAGAAAAAGTGGTTAAAAATGTCGAGAACACTGATTTGAGCAAAATCACTGTGAACAACCCTATTGTCGCTGAACAAAACAAGTTGATTGCACAATTGTTCCAACAAATTGCTGAAATGAGGGCTGAAATGGATAAGTCCCGAGATTTGATAAATATGGCTATCATTGCCAACACTTCTACTTCAGACAATGAAAGACCTCCACTTCATTTTCCTACTTCCGATCCAGCCTCCAAATTTTTTGCAAACAATTCAACCACCGCTACAAATCCAAAACCTCCTATCATCGACTCGATCATCCTTAACCCACATCAAGCTAGCTCCTCATGCCAAAAGGTACTTACTCTTCAAAATCCAAACACCAACAATTTCTAGAATTTTCCTCCCAATTATCAAATTCCTACTCTAACGATCCAAAACTCATCTACAACTCAACCCATACCTCTAAAAACCGCATCTACTACACACATCGGTGAAAGGTTAGGTTACAATGTGGAATTTATTCCTGATCGATACTATTTGGAGAGAATCAAACAGAAGTCTTGTGAAAACTATCGAGAATATGACTACTGTTGGAGAAGAGAGGCTGCAAGGGTTAGGCCTCCACTGACTGAGAAAGAGATTATTGAAATCTTTGTGCGCATTCAAGACCCGGAGTACTATAGTAGGATGTTTCTCACTTTAGAAGGGAAGTTCAGTGAGATAGTTGAAATTGGTGAAGCTATTGAAGATGGTCTCAAGATCCGAAAACTCATACCAATGATTTCCCAAGGTGAATCTTCAAGATCATTGAGGAGGAAGAGGGAAGATGTTTCCTCTATCTCATTTGAATCGAATAAAAAATCAAAGAGGCATGCCGGTCACAATGTTCAAAATTCTTTACCATCCAAAACCTACCCCTTAACTCCACAAAATCCTTACCCCATCTTTTATGTCCAACCAAATTACCAAGCTCCAGGACAAAATTATCCAAATTACCAGGCTCCAGCACAAAATTATCCAAATTACCAAACTCCATTGCCAAATTATCGCCGAATTACCCAAATGCTCCTCAAATCTTCCCAAATCCACAATATCCAAATTTTCGAACGCCGACACCTACTCGCCAAAATCCCTCACTTTATCATCAAGTACCTCCACGAAATAATCACAATCTTCCTCGTCCAAAACTTGAGAGGAAACCACCTCGAGTCTTTACTCCTTTGGTTGAAAGTCGGACTCGACCTTTTGAAAGATTGAAAGTAGCCGGTCTGATACACACAATTGATCCCAAAAATGTCAATGTTAATTTCAGAAATTACAGGGCCGATCTTCATTGTGCTTATCATTCAAGATGTGTCGGGCATACCACTGAAGATTGCATCAACTTGAAACATAAAATTCAGGACTTGATTGATCAAAAGGTTGTAACTCTTCAAACTGTCATACCCAATGCCAATGTTGATTCACTGCCGAATCGTGGAGAGTTTACCGTTAACACGGTCGAGGTCAAAGAAAATTGGTGTGTGGATAAAACCAGAATCCAAACCAACCTTTATAGCCGTGAGAAAGTTGTAGCTTCACTGAGCATAATTGAGAAATCTGGATTTGTGGTCATGGATTCATATCAAGCGTTTGATTTTGTGCCAAAAGATGATAAGAGCAAGAAGGAGGTCAATCATGTTTCGCCAAAGCCTTTGCCGCATTTGTATCCGTCTTTTCTGGTAGAAAAATATGCCAATGATGATAATCTCAGAGAAGGAACTAGGGATCTCTTGAAGAAGGCAATGTCAAACTGGAGGAATTGATGGAGACATCAAGCGTACGAGATGCTGAGCCAATGGAACAAGTTCTTAATTGGACTTCCACGCCGCTCTTGACTCCTCGTTCATCTTGATAGACAAACATGAATTTTATGTTATTTTAATTTCCCTCGTAATATTTTGAAAAGGAAAAATGGCTCATAGTCAGGGCCAAAGTTCGTATTTCCTTATTTCAATGGAAACCTCTTCTATTGCAAAAAATTATTCCACTTGCTTTAATTTTTCTATCTAACAACCTTTGTGTTTGTTTAAGTAAAAATAATTTTAAATCTGTCAACATCATGTCATGTCACAAGCTGAATGAACAAATGAGGTAGATGACGATGTGTTCCAAGAGTATGATGAGGAGATCATGATATCTGGATACACCTACAAAGAATTGAAACAACTCGAGAATCATGATAAGTCAAATTTGGATGACACATAAAAGGATGACTGTGTCCAAGAGACTAGAATAAGTGTCTATATGACAGAAGCTCGGAAAAGAGAATTCAACAACTTACTTAGACAATACATCGACACATGTGAGGGTTGAGCATAGACGTTCATCTCAAATGACGAATCTACTCAGATGTTATCAAGAGCTATAAAGGTTGAAGATTTAGAGTTTCTGTATTTTCTTTCTTTGTAATCACATCATTTGCCTGTAACCATCTTATGTTTTATAGTTAGGAAATTCTCTTTTGTATTTGAACTACGTCTGACTTGAATTCTTAAGAATGAGATACGTAGGCGGCCTATGTCGGCCTCGATCATTTCATTTATCAGAATTTTCTAGTTTTATTAATCCTCGAGAGGGGAACTACGTTTGACCTGATTCCTGCCTCAACGGGATACGTAGGCGCCACAAGGGTTCGATCATATCTCCCGTAAGAATTCTATTTTTCCTTTACAATAAAAACCGGGACAGAATTTTTGAGAGGGGCTCAAAAATTCTCAAGAAAAACTAAAAAATTCTCAAAAATAAGATCTCTCCAACACGTCAAAACTTAAGATACATTGTGAGTTGCAATTGGGACAAAATTTTTGAGGGAGTCTCAAAAATTCTACAAGTCATACATAAAAAGTTCGAAATACATTGAGACGTCTAATCAAGACAGAATTTTTGAGAGGGACTAAAAAATTCTCAAGTAGAAGATCTCCAACAATTCAAACTTAAGATACATTGTGAGTTGCAACCGGAATATAATTTTTGAGAGGATCTACAAAATTCTACAAGTCATCTATCAAAAGATCAAGATATGCTGAGATATATAATCGAGAATTCTTTTTTGAGAGGGACTCAAAAATTCTCAAGTAGAAGATCTCCAACAATTCAAAACTTAAGATACATTATGAGTTGCAACTGGGACAGAATTTTTGAGGGGGTCTCAAAAATTCTTCAAGTGATATATAAAAAATTCAAGATACTTCAAGACATCTAACTAGATGTAAAAATTTGAGGATGGGTTCAAAAATTTATTCACGCATCACTAGAAGTATGCAGTTAATTTTAAACACTTCAAGCATGATCAAAAGTTTAAAGCTAAACGATCTCTGGCATTGTTAAAGTCCAAAGTTAACTTCAGCAATCTCAAGCACCGTTGGATTTCAGAGTCAGCTACAAAGTTTCCAACTATGGAGGACTTCGGGAGAACCAAGTCAGAATCTTCTCAAGCTTCAAGGACAAGATGTTGGATACGTCAAAAGTTTAAACCAAGACGTTCATTTAAGCTATGCATGACATGACATTTAACAGTGACTTCTTTTAAATTGATTCTCAAAAAGTTTTTTTTCTTAAGGATTTCTTAATATGTCAAACTTTTTGTATAATTTCATCTTATGTCTATCGAGAAGAAAGAGATCGGAGTGATCAACTGAAGACAACAATACAAGGAGCAAGCTCTTGAAGAAGTCAACACATATCAGTTTGTTTTAAAAATTAACAATTTTTCTGTGGATGCAGGTCTATAAGATCGCCTCAAGATCATCATATTTCTCTATTCAACGAATATAGAGAATTCAAAAGGGTGAGTAAATCCCCGAAATTCACAACTTTTCTATGGAGAAAGAAAAGTCATTGAAGTTCTTTAGAAGAAAAGCAGCAGTTCAAAATACGAGCAACGACACCTCGTTCAAATCTGCAACAAAGCACCAGTCACATTGAACACAAAATGTTCAAAATGGGAACAAGTGAAGACATCACTCTACACATGTACAAAAAATATCCAATTACATTTTTTTTCAGCATCAAGAACTATTGGAAAATATTCACAAATCCCGTTGACATCAGACACGGTAATGTCAAACGCCGAGAGGGCCATCATCTTCAAATGCCAAGAGGGCCATTGCATATTTATATTGCCAAGAGGGCCATTACATATTCAAACTGCCGAGAGGGCCATTGCATAATCAAACTGCCAAGAGGGCCATCATATTCAAATTGCCAAGAAGGCCATTCATATCCAAACTGCCGAAAGGGCCATTGCATATTTATATTGCCAAGAGGGCCATTACATATTCAAATGCCAAGAGGGCATTGCATATTTATATTGCCAAGAGGGCCATTACATATTCAAACTGCCGAAAGGGCCATTGCATATTTATATTGCCAAGAGGGCCATTACATATTCAAACTGTCGAGAGGGCCATTGCATAATCGAACTGCCAAGAGGGCCATCATATTTATATTGCCAAGGGGGCCATTACATATTCAAACTGCCAAGAGGGCCATTACATATTCAAACTACCGAAAGGGCCATTGCATATTTATATTGCCAAGAGGGCCATTACATATTCAAACTGCCGAGAGAGCCATTGCATAATCAAACTGCCAAGAGGGCCATCATATTCAAATTGCCAAGAAGGCCATTAATATTCAAACTGCCGAAAGGGCCATTGCATATTTATATTGACAAGAGGGCCATTACATATTCAAACTGCCAAGTGAGCCATTGCATATTTATATTGCCAAGAGGGCCATTACATATTCAAACTGCCGAAAGGGCCATTGATATTTATATTGCCAAGAGGGCCATTACATATTCAAACTGCCAAGAGGGCCATTGCATAATCAAACTGCCAAGAGGGCCATCATATTCAAATTGCCAAGAAGGCCATTCATATTCAAACTGCCGAAAGGGCCATTGCATATTTATATTGCCAAGAGGGCCATTACATATTTGCCAAGAGGGCTATTGCATATTTACTGCCAAGAGGGGCCATTACATATTCAAACTGCCGAGAGGGCCATTGCATAATCAAACTGCCAAGAGGGCCATCATATTCAAATTGCCAAGAAGGCCATTCATATCAAACTGCCAAGAGGGCCATTCATATCTATTTCCAAGAGGGCTATTACATATTCAAACTGCCGAGAGGGCCATTGCATATTTATATTGCCAAGAGGGCCATTACATATTCAAACTGCCGAGAGGGCCATTGCATAATCAAACTGCCAAGAGGGCCATCATATTCAAATTGCCAAGAAGGCCATTCATATCAAACTGCCAAGAAGGCATAATCTTCTATTGCCAAGAGGGCTATTACATATTCAAACCGCCAAGAGGGTCATTTCATTCAAACCCAAGAGGGCCGTTGCACCTTCAACCGCCAAGAAGGCCATTGCATCTTCAAACTCCGAGAGAGTCATTGCTTCTTCCAATGCCATTGAAGCAACATCATCTTACCAATTAAGTTTCGACAACATCATCCTATCATTGAATCAACGTCATTCTACCAATGGATCATAAATGTAGTAGCAGCATCTTATCAATCGAGCATCAACATCATTCTATAAATGAAGTATCATCATCAACAATATTACATTATCGACAAAGTCATCATCATGTCGCATCATATCAATTCATCAGCTACTGTGTCAAAACTGATGGAAGCTGACGTCAGAATAGTTTTAAAAATGTGTGTCGAAGAAGGTAAAACATAACACCTCTCTATGTAAATTACAGTTTCTACTAACAACTTTGTTTTAATCTCTGCCGAGAGCATCCAAGAGGATGAATTCTCAAATCAAACCACAGGTGCGGACGACATCAAAAGGGATGCAGCACAACGTGGAACTTTTTCTTAGCAGCGAATTGGGACATAGTCCAAAGAGGAGTATCAAACTCTTAGGACGCGAGCTGAGGAGCAACTTCCACCACAATCAAACCACACCCCTATCAAAAGGCGTGTGGGTTTTTCTTTTAGTTCATCGGTTTCAATTTCGCATCCGGAAAATATCTCACTCTCATCGAAGGCAACTTTCTAATTCGAGTGACAGAGCACCACGGGCTTTAGAAATTATGTCCATTTAAGTTCTTAATTATGAGTGTGAAGTGCACCACATTCATGGATAAGAGGTTGCAAGCCTCTTTTTCACACTTGACTTACTCGTCATTCCTCCAGAACCGAAGGTTATCTTGCATAAAAGATTTCCTTTTTAACCGATCGAGTCGAACTACAAACAGCCTGATTTCCAAGGTTTGAGGATATGTAGGCGGGCTCAATGTTGAAAACTCGGCTGTATTCCGACATCCTTTTATAAATTTTATCCTCGAGCATTTCGATCTCTTCATAATTCGATACCGGAATAGCTTTCGAATTCTTTCCTAATCGTGCGTTAAAACAAGCGTATCGAACTACAAGTGGCCTGAATTCTCATATAACCTGAGATATGTAGGAAACCCAATACCAGGGTTCGGTCATAATTCCTAAAGCCCATACCAAAATTCCCTTTCCCAAAGATAAAGATGTAGTCGTTCAAAACTGGATTCGTCAATTTCATTTGCCTCGAATTTCTTTCATCAATCCAAGTCAAACGAGGGACAGCTGTTGAATTTTGGCCTTCCACAATATAAATTAGTCATCGAGCTTCTTAAATTTCAAATGATTTGAAATAATTAACTTTATAAAATTTTAAATATTTTACGAGTCATGTTAAGTAATTTTGTCATTATTATAAATTTTAAAATGTTAAAAAATAATTTATATATTCTATATGATTTTGCATATATTTATTATATTAATGTTTGAAAATCATCTCAAACAGATTTTAGTTTTACTTAAATATTTTATTTAATTAGTTTAGCTAATTTATAGTTTATATTTTTTGAATTAATAGTTTATAATTGAGTTAATTATTTTATTTCTTTAAGATTAAGAAGCTCGATAATTAATTAATATTAATTTATCTTATTTATGTTTTAGTCAAATTTATCTAAATTAAACTCAATTTGGCTAAGTTGTTAACTCTAAATGGCTATAATTAATGACAATCCTAGCCATTTCCTCACCATGCCTTTTTGGGTCATTTTAAGACCAAGTCTTGGGCCCTTTTTCTCTGAATTGCTAGCAGCCCATTTCCCATTCCCATTCCAAAACCCATGAAAATACTTATTTTGGGTCAAGTTACATCAACCAATTACTCAACCCTTCAGCCCAATCTTCTACCAAATAACCCAAGCCCAAACTCCCCCCAATTAAACAAATAATACCAAAGAAACCCAATTCAACAAACATACACAGTACCATCCGACCCCACTGCCTCATCTTCTTCACCTAACAACAAAAAAAAAAGTGAGCAAATCCAGCAAAATCCCGGTAAATCCGGACCTGCAACAGCCGCATCCCATTACCTTTTTCTCCCTTTTCGTGAAATTCAACTTTTTCTCATCCTCTTCATCATTGCCTTGAAAAAAAAGGCACATGAATTTGAATTTCAAAATTTGAAAAATCCACCCGTTTCCTCCTAAGACCCCAAAATCCCTCTATATAAACCTCCATCTTCTTTAGTGTTAGGGGGCGGAAAAATCGTGGTGAGGAAAATAAAGTTATGGGGCTCTTTTTTTTAAAAAAAAAATGATAGGGAAGGCAGAGAAAAATCGGGGGGAGAAAAAGAGGGAAGAGGCCTTGAGCTCATGAAGTGGAATTAGCTCAGCTCGTTTGTCTCAGTCGCTGCCCCGAAAAAGGTAACACATCCTCTTCTACAAATGTTCTTCCCGTCCTTTATATTTGAACATATTGTTTTCAACATTTCAAATTTTATTATGTTGATTATTTAACATTGAGCTCTTTGTTAATCATTTTGAGTTCTAGTTTGTTTTTTTTTTAGATTGTTTAAGAGTTCTTATACTGTGCATGCCCCACTCTTTCCTTTATCTTGACTTTACTTTCATTGTGTTGGCATTTTGATTGACAAGAAATGACTATTTTCCTATAGTGATCCAACTTGTCCCACATAAATTCTTTTATTAAAGAATATGTTTTTGTATACTTGTTTTCCATAAAATGGAGTAAATTTCCTTAATTAGTTTACTTATTTATTTAATGACATTTTTTTGTGTCTTAGATTTTAACATTAATTTATAGTTCATTGGTTTCTCATTTAATTATTGATTATACTAATTCTAATCTTATTATTCTTTATTTGCATGTGAAAACTCCATCCGAGTCTATTTCGAATTCTATCCCTGCATTTCGTTGAGTTGAATTCCTCTTGAATTAGACTTCTTGATGTCCGGAGAAATGGGAAACTGAAACAGGTCTCGGAAAGCAGAAAAAGAAGCTATATACATTCGATATACACTGATATACGACAAGTGTATACAAAAACGAGAATTGGGTTAAAACCCAAAAATTCCAGTGAAATTGGCCCAAAAGGGGGCCCAAATTCAACTTCTCTCCCTTGCTCTTAATTGTGATTATTTATTGTTTTGTTTATTAACTCTAACTTTAGCATTATTATTTCCCAAAAGATGAACTCTAATCTTTATGTTAGTTTATTTTGACAAAATTCATTATTTTTATTGCATATCTTTAACATGGTTTTCATACTTTAAATAACTAAATTTGTTTAATTTTTTATTTAAAATGTGTCAAATAAATTCTAATTTATCTAATTTTGTTAAAATCTTATTCACTTGCAAGTTTATTTCAAATATTTCAATTAATATCCTCTCTCCTAAAATAAAAATAAAAATTGTTATTTATCTAACTATTATCTCAAGTTAATTGACTACTGTAAATTAATATCATTATTCATATATCATGTTCCTAAGAATAGTAAAAAAAATAATTAACCTAAGTCATAGGATAAGCGCATGTTAGCGGGCGCTTCAAATGCCTTAAAAACCTTCTTGAAGCGTAAATAAGAACCTCTTACCCATTTTCTCTAAATTTATTAAGATTTAATCTTTTTAAATTAAGTTTTCTTAATTTCTTTAAAAAATTAAGTGGCGACTCTTTTTGTTTTATACTTAGAACATTTCAAAAAAGTGATTTTTCTAAAGATAGTAAAATTACGGCGTAACACTTGGTCAAATCCACTGTCACGAGGTCCGAAAACAAGAAGTAGAGCCATAATTCGCGCCCAAGTAGGTTAGGTTTATTTAATTCAGTAGTTGTAAATATGTGGTTCACCGCATAGTATACTAGTAATTGATGGTAGAATTCATACGTAGGCTTTCGTGCACCGAAAAAGGAATTGTCATTCATGTAATCCTAGTTATTCCATTAGGAGTGTACTTTAAAGGGAAAATTAATCATGTGAATCAAGGTAGGTGATGGTTGATTCTTGTTCTGTAATTTATGTTCAATTGTTTCATTATAGTGCATGTATGTATAACAATGTTGCACTATTTATCACACCTAATGTAAATAAGTATGAATGTGTGACATGAATAACACTTGTATGATTATGATAATATACTTTGTTATTGTGATTGTGGCTTGTTGAATGGATCAGGTTTTACGTTTCAACACACTAACTGAGATATTGAATGTCACGTACTGACATACATACTGAATTGGGTGCACGTTTCGGCACACTAACTTGGATCGGGTACCACGTTCTGATACACTAACAGTTTGGGTATGAGTCCCATGAGAGGACCACTAATTTGTCATATATGCATATTTATGTGATATTGGAAATGTGGAATTGTACGTTGCGTCTGAAATTGTTTGATTGAATCATAAATTTGTATAATTATATTAATGTGGTATGCTTGTTTGATGGATATCTAGTTATTAAATGAAGAAAGAATGGCCAGGATGAAATTGGAATAGGATATGGTTAGTAGAGATCGAGGGTCCGGGTGTTACTATGTGTTGCTTTGAGAGGTGGTCTGTATTAGTGACTGTAGGTTGTAAGTTCTAAGCAGGGTCGTCTCGACCATAAGTCCACTAAAACAATCGCTTGGGGCCTCAATTTTTTTGGGCCCCCCATTTTCTCTCAAATATGTGTATATATATATATATATATATATATATATATATATATATATATTATATTGTTAAAAAAAATCGTGTACTGATAAATTTGAAAAGATTTTTTTGTATAGAAAATATAATTGAGAAATTGAATATTGTTTAGTTGATTGTAGTGTATTTTCTAGATTCTCATGTGGCTAATTAACTATAGTATCCTTCAGAGGAAGATCCAGGATTTCGAGTCTCTGGGTGCCAAGTAGGTTCATCAGTTAAATTAATTTTAGGTTTCAGTTAAATTATTCATATTTTCAGTCTATGAAAATATGAACAATAATAAGATGAAATTTTTTGTATTATATATACTACAATATGTTTGCGCATGGGTCATGCTAATGTTCATCGCATTATTTCAATTTTATCAGATGTCTCCAACGAAGCAAAAGTTTATCGTTTTAATTTAGATGCTCTTTTTGAAAGTCGAATTCAAGAACGACAACGGAAGATTATTTTTCTCACATAATATTTGGGAAAAATCACTTTAGCTCAATTGGTTGACTATTTGAATTCCCACCTTACCATTTTCCCTTCCCTTGCTTACCTCCATATATAAATATAAATTTTTACCCCACATTTGATTGAGATCATAAAGTAAACAAAGTTAAAACTTTCAGTTATACTTAAATATCATAAATATTCATCATTCATTTATAATTGTACTCGACAAGTTTTTATATTTTGAAAACGGTCAATGACGATATCAATGCTTATATTTATAAATGGATTACGTTTTATGTAACACGCTAGTCAAATATACTTATAAATTACTACTCCATATTAAGACAACTATTAGAAACAAACAAAAAAATAATGTGTCGCTATCATATTAATGAAGCAAGTTAAAATTGCAAATTAAAAAACTCCAAAGGCCTTAGTGAGATTCGACCTCGCGATCTCCGTATTAGAATATGACCCTTAGCCAGCCGCGCCACAAGGCCTTTTGATTCCCTAGGTGGCACATTTAATATTTGTAATTATATTGTAGATATATACCTATATATATTAGAGTTACCGTCGAAGCTCGTGGGTGGCGTGGTACCCCCACGAACCTTAGTAGATCTGCCCCTTGTATACTTTCTAATTTTGCATGTGGCTATCTATTTTGTTGTCTAGCTCATTCATATTTTGACGATTATCATGAACCAACAGTATTATGTTTTTATACTTACTTTGCATTATTTCTTAAGTCTCTCAAACGTGTTGAAGAGAAAGAAGTTAATGATTGGAACATGTCAAAGGAACAGGTCGAACGCAGCTGAATGACGTGTCTTTGACATGTTCCAATCGTTGGCTTCTTTTTTCATCAACACTTGTTGCATACGTGTCAGTCAGCTGCGTTGGATCTGTTCCTTTGACATGTTCCAATCGTCAGCTTTCTTCTTCTTCAACAAAACGTCCAACATTCTACACTATGTGATATCTATTGTTATGTGTTTATAAAAAGACTAAATTTATTTTTGGTACCTTATTCAAATTTCAAGCACTAAAACTAATCAACACTATTTTAATATTATTTCTTAACTTATCAAATTCATCATTACACTATTTTAATATCATCTTACTAAAATATTGAGTCATGTTTAATATGTCAACTTTACATTATATAATTTTCATTGAAAATTCACATTATTTGTATTCTTACTTCAGACTGTCTACATATATTCTGTCTCTCCAGACCTCATTTGTAAGATTACACTAGCATATTATATTATTCAATTTATATTTAACAACTTAAAAAATAGGGCCTCTTTGTAATGTTTGGCTTTAAGCCCTTAAACTTGTTGAGACGGCTCTAGTGCTAAGTAGTTGGGTTCTACTTTGATTTGGAAATTGTATGGCAACGGTTATAAGCCTTGACAGAGTAGATTTTAATTCAAGGGTTGAGTGGGTTTGGGTCTTGACACTATGGAAATTATTATTTTTTAGATGAATAGCATTTTTCTCGTATGTTTATATTAACCTATTTATATTCTTTTTATTTATTTTTAATATAAGTAGTTTAAATTTTCTTATTCACCTAAGTTAATATTTGATGGGAATAACATCTTTATTAGGTAGTGATAATCATTTTTAGAAAAACTATATTACTCATATATTAGAAAAGGCTTGTTTTAACATGCCTGTTTCACTGCTCTCAAGGATATTTTTGTCTTTTCAGCTTCATATTGTAGTTACGTGTCTTCTTGTTGTGTTACCATTTCTGTCTTTTCAGCTTCATGTTATAGCTACGTGTCTTCCTCCTGTGTTATCAGTTTACACTGTCTATGTCTTCCATCACATATACTCTACTGTTTGTAGACATCAAAGTTCTTCTCTTTTCTTCAACATTCTATCGAGGTAAGGCTCTTCCATGTTTTCATTGAGTTTTTTTGTATCATCTTTCTTTTCGTCAACATTGAAGTTTAGATATATTTCGTTGTGTGACGATTTGCTTCTTCCGTTTGGGTTTCTTATTGATGTATGATTTTACTTGTGTTTTCGAAGTCTCAATTTTTAATTTGGGTTTGGTGATTTGCTTTCCCTGTTCTATTTGGAATGTCAGGAAACTGCATTTGGATTTTTGTTGTATTTTTTTCACATGCAGTAACTAATGTACCATTTTACCCTCGGAATTAACTTTGTAGTTCCTTTATTTTAGTTGGATTTTTTTTATCAGAATTATTTTTAAATTCCTCCGTTCATATATGGGTTTTCCATTGAAATCAATTTTCTGGGCTCTTGTGGGTTTATTTTGGAGTTTCTTCGGAGCTTTTAGGCAATGAAATTGAAAATTTCCCTAAGAGATTCTGATACTACTGCACCAACTTATGCATATAACTTGCGTTGTCATATTGTATTAGTTTGGTTTTAATATCTCTTTATGATATTTTAAACAAAAGAAATAGCAACATATGAATTTTAGTTGGGATGGCCTAGCGACTGAGTAATTGATGTGGAAAATTGAAAACCGAGGTTGGAATCTCAACAGAGAAATAACTGAAGAAGTGCAGAAATTCCTTGTATTTGCCTAAGCTTAGTGGATAGAGTTACTCGATAGTTGTTGCTAGATCCCGACAGAGGAATAACTGAAAAAGTGCAGAAATTCCTTGCATATGTCTAAGCTTAGTGGATGGAGTTATTCAAGATTTGTGTTGCTAGGAGCTTAGTGAACGAAGTTGCTCAATATTTGTGTTGCTAGGCAACAGTAAGTACCCGGTGAGTTGGTCGAGGTTCACACAAGGTAGCCTAGATACAACACTTATAAAGAGAAAAGCTTATATTGCTTAGGTACAGTTTGTAAGAGTGATTAGCTTGTTTTATCTTTACTTTGTCATATGAGGTTACTTGGTTCTGTAAATTTTCTTGCTCTATTTTTCTTATTTCTTTTGTCCCAAACTTAAAAAGGAGTTATCTTCTTAAAAATCTTAAAGAAGTGTCCTCAATTAATTAGTGCGAAAAGGATGTACGAACTGGTAATATATGAAACTTATTGTAGTCATGTTAGTTGATTCTTGACATTTCAGTTACAGACTTGACGTTTAATTTTTCAATGCTACAATTTCTCTTTTTACTATTAAGTTTTGATTTTTGATGGTCTCTAGCGAGTGGAGTCGTGTAATTTATGTATTTTGTGGTTTCTTTTTCACAATTGATTCTAGGATGCAGCTGACATTGTGCCTTCTCATACCCGTAGTGAAGAAATTGAGCAGTAGTTAAAGGTATGGCGAGCAATATTTTTTGGTTCAGTGACCCAGTTGCCATTGCCATCTTTAATATAAAAGATTATATTTCTTCATCTTCTATCATTTAATAACTAAAAGGAGAAAGAATTTCGTATTTATATCTCTCTTAAAAAGTCAGTTAACACGAGTTTATAATTTCTAGAAATCTTTCCCAGTTTTAAAATTACTATTATATTCTTTCATTAGGCTTAATTTAAGGTTCTGGAGAAAAGAACTAGTAGGTAAAAGACTAGAGTTTTATTCTTTTCAATTAGACATTTCCTCTTGCTATATTTGGTAGTGTTAGTTGACATATTGTTATTTCTGAGTTTTGATGAGGAACACTTGTTGTTGATAAATGACCTACAAGTGGTAGAGGCTATAAATTTAAAAAGTTCTATGCTTTCATGCAAAGGGAAAACATTCAATGCGTTGATCTTCGCAATGATTTTCTAGATACTAAGAGAAAAACTAGAGTGAGGAATGTGCATGTCATGAATTTGAACTTTGTTCCTGATCCAAAGTCGAGAAAAGTATTTAAACGGGATCATGATTATTATTTTTTCGAAAATATACTATGTATGATTTTTTTTTTACTTGTAGGGTTAGTTTTACCATGTTGTGCTTCCTTTGTTGAGTCTTATTGCGATAGCACCACATTGCAATGCGATGTGTATTTACTTTTCCCCGATCAAAGTTAGAAAAGTGAATTAGGAACATTCATTTGACTATATGACATATCGATTATATTTAAACGTTTTAGCATAGTTCAACTTTTTTTTACGCAATCTGCAATGCTGTGTTTATTTCAATTTTACATTTTGCTTTTGGTCGTACTCTTCTGATTAAAGGAGGCGACATGACACAGAAGATCCATCATTGGACAAGGAAGAAAAATAAAGAAAGATTTTATGAACAGTTTGAGGAACAACTACCTAAGGCTTAAAATTACAGATATCACAGAACAAATGAAATCTTATTTCATGTGTTTCTCCATAGCCAGAGTCCTAAGATCATTCATCGAGACATCAAGTGTGACAATGTGTTCGTTTCTAGTGATGGGAAGCAAGTTACACTTGGAGATTTTGGGCTGGCTGTTTGTATTATGGATGGTGATTTTGTGAAAGAAAAAGAGCCTAAAGATACCCCTAAATTCATGGCTCCAGAGTGCTACAATGGAGAATACAATGAGTTGGTTGATGTATATTCATTTGGGATGTGTCTTCTTGAGATGGTTACCGGTGAATATCCATGTATGGAGTGCAACAATCAAATGCATATATTTAAGAAAGTGTACACTGGTGTAAAGTTTATGTCTCTCAGAAAGGTGAAGGACTACAGAGTGAAACATATTATTGAGAAATGTATGCTTCCCATGTTTGTTAGGCCGTCTGCAGAAGAGTTGCTGAAAGATCCATTCTTTCTATACAACGGTGGATCATTTAGTCTGCTCCGACTGCAAGCAAATCAAAAAGGATGCATCTTCAGCAAAGTCGTTCATCATGTCAATCACCGAGAAGGATATTGCTAGCAACCTGCCATTGCAACCAGTCACTACACCGACTACTCTAGAAAGCAGTAGATGCAAGTTGAAGGAAATCATGACAAAGGAAGACTAAAAAGGTATTCTCTCTACATAACTTTCAATTTTTATCCAATAATATTATTATCCCTCTTTAAACCCACTTCTTATGTTTGATCTTCTCATTCTTTCTCTTCTCACACCTTTTGGCCTTGTTCTGATAAAGTACTTCACAAATTTGACTCTTTTCTTCACTAAAGTTTCTTTCTTTATACTTTATGTTCTGTAATATGTGATTATACTAATGTTTAGATGAAGTTTCTATCTTTAGACTTTTAACTAGTTGTTTTTCTGTTTTACTAATGTTTTGGAAACTTTTCTTATGTGGATTCTTATGTTATTCCATGACCCCTTTTGGATTTGAGGATGAATAATGTTGTTTGGGGTTCTTGTTTTGTAAAATGCTTACAAAAATGAGTTTTTGGTGTAGTTGCATTTTTCTGAAGGATTTTGATAATCTATTAGACTAGAAAAGGTGATCTTATAAAAGTGTCTTGAGTTGATAACTTTTGAACAATTAATAAGCTTGTCCATTGTATGATTTTGATAGTAATTTCGTTTTATAATCGATCTCGTGTGAAATCAATTTAAGTAACAATTGTGATGTCACTAGTACAACTTACTAGCAGGGCTTTGTATTTAAAAGCCATTAGTTTATACCTATATTTATATCTCAATAAGATGCCTCATAGTCAAATATTCTATTGATTCTAAATCTAATGATTGTATGTTAATATCACAACCTGCAGTGATACTCATTTTCTTAGCATATATTTTGTCAACACTCTACTTCTTCAACAACTGATGATTTCTCCTTTTGATATCAACATAGTATGTGGTGTTTTTTTACAATATGGTTGGCACTATCCTTTTGTCTACTCAGCTACTACAAACGTTGATGGTATTCGCTTATGTTGTTAATAGCATGGATTTTGCTGTCTGCTTCTTGGAAATTGTCAGGTACTTGCATCTTGCAGTCGCTCATAAATTCTCTATTATACTCCACATTTACTCCTCCCTATTATTACATACTAAATTCATTTTCCCTCTTATTTCACAGATACTTTTCCTCTAGGTCCGAGTAACACTGAAAAACAGTCAAAATGCAACAGCATGTCAACAATCAATGTAAATTACACAACCATAACAATAAAGAAAACTACTGTCAATCATATTTGTAATATATATGACTGTGTGTGTGTCTCCGTGTATGCACTATCCTTGCGAACTCGCAAAGATTTTACAACGTTGGGCCCGTGCTTGCACGGGCAACTCTTACCTAGTATTGTTATAAAAGTAAACTCATAATATAATAGAAAGAGAAGATGATAAGAGAAGTAAGATGGAAGAGAAGATTTTTTCTTCTTATTCAAGTATATCTTACAATAGTGAATGATATCTCTATTTATAGGTAGAGAAATCAACCAAAAGGTCACCATGTTTAATGCCACATTAGTCGATACATTGCTATCCCAAATAGGTTCATATCATCTTGGGAATACATATCCATGATAAGGATAATTTTATGATAAGCTTAATGAACAATCCACTTAATTCAATGGATTTATAACACTCCCCCTTGGATGTCCATAGCTAATGTGTCTCGTTAAAACATTACTAGGAAAAACCCAGTGGGAAAAAATTCTAGTGAAGGAAAAGAGTACACATATCTTTTGATACGCATTATTTGTTGCCTCATTAAAAACCTTGCCAACCCATTGGGACAAAACCTCGGTCAAGAAAAAAAGAGTGCAATGCGTATTATACTCCCCCCTGATTAAAACATCACTTAATTTCTTACGATAATGTCTCCAATCTTCGTACATTGTGGTTGGTATATTCTTTTTCAAAGAAAAACCACACATTTCCTGAATATGGTGTGTCATTTATCTCAACCAGACGCATTCTCGACTTGCTTCATGGAGGACTTTTATTTCTGCATAGCAACATTTGCATCAATGACCGTCAGGATATTATTGTGCCTCCATATGCAAACAAATAGCGTGTTTGAGATCGTGTTTTATGCGGATCATATAAATATTCTGCATCTGCTTAACCAATCAGCTCTGACTTGAATTCTTCCGAATAGAATGAACCCATATCTATGGTCCTTCAAAGATATTCAAGTATATACATAACACCATTTCAATATTCTTTTCTTGCGGAGGAACCAAATCTTGCCAGTAAATTTACTGCAAAACAGATATCTGGTCGAATATTGTTAGCAAGATGCATTAGTACCCTGATTCTACTAAGATATGAAGTTTCATCACCAAGAAGCTCTTCATCCTTCTCTTGAGATCAAAATGAATCATCTTTTATTTCAAGCGATCTCATAATCATTGGGGTACTCAATGAATGTGATTTATCCATATAAAACTGCATAAAAACTTTTTTGTGTATGTTGACTGATGGACAAATATTTTATTTGTCAAATTATCAATTTGTGGGTCACGATAAAATTCTGTCTCACCAAGACCTTTTCACTTTTTCAAACACTCAAGAGCTTTTGAAAACTCTTTAAGAGTGTTAGTAATTTCAAGTCATCAACACAAATAATTTATAACAAATTCAGATCCTGACCTTTTCATAAAAATTCAAAGACAATTAGGGTCATTCTTTTTGTACCCTTTTCTTCCTTGATTATTTCAATCCATATAAGGATTCTTGAAGCTTTGTTGAAAAAGTTTCCTTCAAACTTTTATATGCTTCAGACACCTCGATTGCTTCAAGGATTTTCATATAACCTTCATTGTCTAGCTAGACATTACAATTATTCATTACATGCATTCAAGTTTTTCATATGTTGTCAGATCAAAACAAATCTCATTGAATCCACCATAGGAGAAAACATCTCCAATAATGTCAGGATTTTTGCGATAAACCTTTATACCCCAAGGAACAAACCGTATTTGATATCTTACGATTATACTATCGCGTAATAATTTATTTGTACTCCACTGACATTACACCTTGATTTATGGACTATCAGTCCAAACCGTCACTTTTCTAAGTGAAACAAAATTTACTTGAATGATGCATTTTAGTTGGCCAACCATTTATTTGTCCACACTATATGACAAATTTGAATTCAAGATCCTCGCCATAATTTATATCATTGAGCGCTACCTCATATCAAGGATACCGTCGACGGTTATTTGATATCGATTCCAACAAGACATAACTTATTGAGATCTCTTTATTTTTTATTATTTTCAGGTACCTTAACCTTTTCCTAGGTTTTATGAAGTGTTATGTCAATGTGCTCTTTTATAGCACTTGCATCATTATCATGACCATATTGATCATTTGCTCCTTCCTTCTTCAAGGAATTTTATATTTGCAATCGATTGGTCTATTACGCTTCTGGCGTATCATAGACTCTGTCCTTCAAGGACTTCACAGTAGAGCATTTGAAGCTGAATTATATCATAGGGTCAGTACATTCATCTGGCAATTGATTTGCAACATTATGCAAATGAATTATCCCTTGAACTTTAAGTTCACATATTTAATTAACGAGGATCTAGATAATTCATAATTAACCTCACACATAATTTTCAGTTGTCAATCATCTCTCTCCCTAATGTTAGAAAATCTAACATTCATCCCAACCTTATTTGGGAATTCATCTTTGTGCGTGGTGGAGCAATTAAAATCATAATCGCACATTCAACATTTTAGATAAAAATTATTTGGTTCCTGACCCTAAACCAATTTTAATGGGGAAACCTTGTTGGCTTGATGCATACATGTGTTGCTATATGTTAAATAAAATTATCTCATACCAAATCTTATTTGGAAGTTTTGTTCTCATACCCATGGTTTAGCTATAATTGGAGGCATACAATTTCTGCTAAACCCACCAGCATTATCAGTATAATTTCACAATTTGGAATTGTGCTATTAATTCAACAATTCGAGCAAACAGCCTTACAAACCCCAAATTGTAAGTTGACACCAAAGCACATATGATCATCGCATAGATGCATCTATCATATAGTTGCAAAGGATCCACATGACAGGTGAATGGGCCCATATTCACCTTTTTATATGTTGCAAAAACTTCAGGGGATTACAATCCCAACCTTAGCTGGTATAATAATCATTTTATCAAGAGAAAAAGCAACAAAAGAGAATTCTTGAAGAATCTTTTATTTCTTCATCATATAATCCACATGAATTCTCAATTACATTTGCATCATATTTAAATCAGAATGGTCAACCGGTCATGCCAACTAATCTTTATTTCAGTACACTTATAGTTTACTTTTGCATGTGATTCCATCAGCATGTCCATGTTTGTGTGCAACAAGAGGAAAAATGGGTAATATTTATAACCCGCTTCGGTTGTAGTAATTTAAAGATATTAAATGTTTTCATAATTTATAGTCTCAATATTTCTTTTCAATTCATCCGAAACTTAAAAAGTTTCTTTTGAGACTTACTACAACCCCAATATTATTCCTCTGATAATCACACAACTCGTTAGAGCTTGCAATTGATTTTGTGTACTATCACATATTCCATGACACCATCCATATGGTGAACATCTCCTCAAGGAGAAATTATATCATTATTGTCATGGTTAAATTATTACGAGCAAGACATGTTTCTTGCTTTACTTTTGTTGTACAATAGGTACACAATCAATGACAAATTTGTATTACCACACAATAATATTATTTTGGTCATGGTACAACCTTTATAGGCAAGAGTTTTTATTTCTTTTGCCTTTTTGATAGTTTACAAATAAACATACCAAAATATTTATGACGTATAAACCTACACGACCATGATCATTTCTACCAAATAAATATTTATTTATTCCTCTCAAATCTCTCGTAGAGATGAGTTGTGACAGATATCATTTTTTTTCTCAAACCTCCCATAAAGGTGAGTCGCAGCATATATCCAACCCATAATGATTTTATCACATATTGACTCATTCCCTTATAGAATGGTCGAGCATTCATGATACTCATCACTTGTCACATTCTCTTCAAGGAATGGACTAATCATTTATATGTGTTTCATAAATTTGCATTATAATCACTTTGTCATGCCTTTATAATTCATCATATTTACATGACACATCTCAACATCACTTTGAAAGATCAAGTGTACCATCACTTTATCCTCTTGTCTTTTGATGGAGGATTTATAAACTTGTCAAATTATTGGGTCGACAACATTCACAAGTCTAATGACCTTTCATACCATTTTGATAATGAAAATTGCCTTCACATTTTGAAGGACTGTTTGGAGAATCCATATTGTTCTTCATTTTATAATTACCACAATGATGACTATTATAATTCCGTCCCTTCATGTCCTTTTTCATATCGTTAATCATTTGTCATCTTTCAGACTAATTATTTACTGCTACCACATTCATAAGATAGAATGGAGCAAGTCAACACGCAGATTTCAAAGTTATCATATGTTGCTATTTTATCATCGCTATGGTGCATTGACTCAAACTCAATGTCTTACCCATATAAGGCGTGTTACGCCATAATTCTATGGGACTTGAACTCAATCATGGTGCATCAAAACTCAAATTGATGTCTTACCCTTTTGGTGCGATAGAACATGATCTATCGTCTTACCCTCAAATATTTTTTATTATTATTATAGTGCATCCGAACTTTAACCTGATGTTTTACCCTTTTTGTGCGATGGAACTTGAATCCACCGTCTTACCTTTAACCAACGACATAACAAACGAAGTACAAAATGACTTAGCCGTTGAGTTTTTCAAAACAATCAAAATAATATTCAAAGTCATGCTATTAAAACTTTATATCTTCCTCCGTATAATTTCTTTTTTTTTTGTATAGCATGTCATATTCAAACAATAGTAGTATATGCCTTTGGTTCCCAGTCAATGTTAGTGACTTAACACTATTTTATTCTAAATCATAAAAAGATTTTAGAAAATACTTACCTGATTTTATGCATATAATACCTTGATTCTCATAACGAGATCAACCAAAACATGAGCTAGACAAACTAAAACTCACTCTCAATTGACTAGAGTCTCGTGCTGATAACGTGTTATAAAAATAAACTCATAATATAATAGAAAGAGAAGATGACAAGAGAAGTAAGATGGAAGAGAAGACTTTTTCTTCTTATTCAAGTATATCTTACAATGGTGAATGATATCTCTATTTATAGGTAGAGAAATCAACCAAAAGGTCACCATGTTTAATGCCACATTAGTCGATACATTGCTATCCCAAATAGGTTCATATCACCTTGGAAATACATATCCATGATAAGAATAAATTTATGATAAGCTTAATGGACAATCCACTCAATTTAATGGATTTATAACATATATGACATGTTATTATTTAAATTTATGACATCTCATGTGAAAGTGACCGTCGGAGTAAGAACAGTTACCAAGTATAATTAATATTTTATTCTTATAATAATATACATTTATAAAATGAGTGTATATGGAAATTAAAAATTTAGAAATAAAGGGTGTGTTTGGTATGGAGGAAAATGTTTTCCATGGAAAATGTTTCCTAGAAAATGTTTTCTTGGAAAACAAGTAGATTTTGAACTTATTTTCTCATGTTTGGTTGGTGAGTAGAAAATATTTTCCGGAAATGATTTTTAGTGTTTGATTTATGAATGAAAAATGTTTTTGAGAGACATCTTTTATTTTTTCTAGAGTAAAAAATAATTTAGTAAATTGAAAATATTTTTTAAAAATAAATTATTTTTTTTTGGGGGGTGTGGGGGTGGGGGTAGTGGGGTGGGAGTAGTGGATGGGGGGAGGGGGAGGGGGTAGGAGTGAAACAATAAAAATTTGAAGTTGATAGTATTTTTAAAAAATAAAATTAATTTTTTGGGGGGTTGGGGGTGGGTGGCTGGTTGGCGGGGTGAGGGGGTAGGAGTTTAAAAATAAAAATTTGAAGTTAAAAATATTTTTAAAAAGCAAAATTAATTTTTTAGAGGAGGGGGGTCAGGGATCGGATGAAAAAATAAAATTTTGAAATTGAAAATATTTTTTTTAAATTGACGTTTTTCCCCCAAAAAAATGTAATTTGAAATTGGAGGAGAATTTGGAAAATGTTTTCCTTAATTTTTGAAGGGAATTCATTTTCCTTAATTTTGAGAAAAATGAGTTGATTTGAAAAACATTTTCCAAGATTTTGTCCCAACCAAACTTGAGAAAATTGAAAAACATTTTTCAAAAATGTTTTCCTTCATACCAAACACACTCAAAGTCCCACTTTTTTTCCCAACTTAGAAATAAAGTCCCACTTTTTCTCCTAGTGGGTTGAAATCTGGTAGCTAGGATGGGGGAAATTTACGTAAATATGATATATTAAAAAAAATATTTACTCTTATTTTTAGTAATAAAATATATTTTTCATTTGAACACTTGTAATATAGCTTTAATACATGTTGTAGAGAATAATTTATAAGACACATATAATTCAAGTTTTATTGATAGATAATACATTTATCATATATTTTAATAGACTTATAATATAGGAATAATTTTAGAGATTGCCCTTAAGATTCCACTCTATAATACTCATTTTCCCTTTTTATTTATGATATTACGCCTACTTTCCTTATTTTGATTTTTTTAAACCATTTTTTAAAATCTATTTAAAATAATATAAATCAATTATGACTTGACAAATTTGTCCATCTTTATATTAATTTCTTCATATTATTAAAAACATAACTCATTTAATAAATACTTTAAAAATAAATTAATAAAAACAAATTAATACTATAATATATAAATATATTATTTTTTACCAAATAAAGATATACATTTCAAAAAGATGACATTAGAATTGGAGATGGGAGTTTTCTCTTTTTCCCTAGAAGATATTTTTATGGTCTATAATAAAAGTACATAATTAAAGTGAATGATTTTTTATTATATATCTAGAAGGCCACTAATTTGAACAAATTATAAATATAGTTTAACAATACCCCAAATCCGCTTTGTTGTTTTCAATTAGTTCGAATAATTCAGATTTACGGGAAAGCTTCCTCGCCAAACATTCAAATGAATAATAAATTAGGTAAACCGTTGGTGTCAACCTCAAATTAGTATTATTTAGTTATCCATTGTTCCCCCTTAAGTTACTCCCTATCATTGTATCCTTTTGTATATATAAAAAAAAAACATTATTTCTGCAACCATAATTATTAAAAATTAGGGAAGAGATAGCTGTTGTTGTGAAGGAAAAAAAGAAGACAATGGCCTCTCTTAGATGTAATTACTCAGTTATATTTCTGTTTTCAATTGTGTTATTTGCATCTTTAATCCCAAAATTGCATGCCAACATTGGTGACTTTGACCCTTATTTGGAAAAGAAAGCTGAAGAAGCCCTTCAGTCTTCTCTTGCTGCTTACAATGAAAATCCTGAACAACTTACACAAACATTCAACAAGGAAGTTGGAGAGTAAATACTTTTATCACCCTTTTTTTTTTATCTTTAATATTTTTATTTTTAGAAATAAAATAATAGTTAACTTAATATTGGTTTTTGTCTAATATTGCAGAACTCTCTTTAATGGCACAAGGAGGTATCTGAGGGAGATGATATGAGAAAAATGTTTTCATGATGTAAGAGAAAATGGAATTCTTATAGAAATTATCTAATTTGATTTATCTGTTTACTGTAACAATGCTCTCATTCAGAAAATAATATAATCTCACCTTTGCAAAAGATGCAAGTTCATCACTACTATTCATAAGGAATAAAGTCGAGCATAAGGATTCTGCAAACAACATATTGAAACAAGAGAGAAAAAGTCCACGTCTCTCGTGTATATTAGATGCAACGAGCATTGTAAGAACACAATTCCTTCCAAATATCAACTACCCATAAGAAAAGAATCAATAATCCCACGGTAGATTCAAAGAAGAGTAGACTAAAACTAAGTCGCGTTTATCTTTAAGCTAAGCATGTTCAAACACGGTGGACAAAATTATTCGTGACCCACATAGAGTGGTTTTGGAAAAGGAGTGAAAAGAAGACTACAAAACTGCATAGCTGAATGAAGCATAGTCTAGTTTCAAGATACTTTTGGATGAACCTGATATCAGACCAGATATTTTGTGCACTGTTTTCATTCCATAACAACTTTTGCTCCAACAGCTTTCATTTTCTCAATTATTTGTTCTGCTTCTTCCTTTGACACTCCCTTCTTGAAAACAGCAGGAGTTTTCTCGACTAAGTCCTTTGCTTCCTTGAGTCCCAAATCAGTAAAACTTCGTACTTCTTTGATTATCTTTATCTTTTGAGCAGACTCATACGACTCCAGTTTAAGTTCAAAAACAGTTTTCTCTGGTTTCTTTTCCTCCTTAGCTGCTTCTGGTCCCTTCATAGCTGCTGCTGCCAATCCAGCAGCCCCTGCCTTCATAACCCCAACCATTGGTTGCTCGGTCATACCCAACTTCTTCATAAGAATGGAAGACAGTTCTGAAACTTCAACCAAGGTAAGTCCTGAAACTTCATCCACAAGCCTCCATACCCTATCCGATGGAGGACTGCGATGCTCGGTAGGATCAAAATTTGCAGGATCATAATCAGCTGGAAGTTTTCTCTGGTCAATCTCTACTTCTTCCTCCTCTTCTTCCTCTTTCCTAGCAGGCTGACCAAAGTGTCGAGTAAAGACAGTTGAGGTAACAAAATGGGAGTTAGCCACATTAGATTGAACAGATTGTCTCAAGAGTGCACAAGGCAAATGATGCCTCAGTCGTGAAATCAAACTCATTTCCAAAATTCTACTGCACAGGGAACTGTACTAGAAAGTAACCATCTACTGATCCTTCTGAAAGCTCGATCAACAACCTGCAAAAACCAACAATAAGGTCATATGGAAACTCTGATTACATTTCCAAACAATGTAGTGACAGCACTTGGAATCAAAAAGACAAATAAAAAGTTTTAGGTGTGAATGAGAAGCAAGTTTAAATGTGTATATATTAAGCACAACCATAAATCTTTTTATTGGTAAAAGAAGATATATCAAGAAGAAGAAGATGGAAGTTCTAATTCCACTTCCTAATTATCTAGGAACAGGTACGACAAAAAAGAACAAATAAAAAGTTTCAGTTACGAATGAGAAGCAAGTGTACAAGTGTATAACTGCAAACATTACAACTGAAGCTTTTACCAGAAGAAAAAAAAATGGAAGCTCTAATTCCACTTCCAGATTATATAGAGAGCACTTTGGATAAAAAGAACACAAACAAAAAGTTTCAGGCATGAATTAGAGGCAAGTTAACAGGTGCATTACTGTACATGTTATGCACAACTAAAGCTTCTTACACTAATAAGTGTCCAAGTGTTAACAAGTGCGTAACTGTAAAAAGTTGATAAGAGCATCACTGTATATGTTACACTGGAAGTTATCATCTGCACAGTGTACATACAAATTTACCGAGAGAATCACACATTAAGTCAATCATATAGAATAAGTTTCTGAAAAGCTCCCGTAAACTAATTCAGCATTTGCTTAAGTCCAGACTCCCTATATATATTACCAATTGTCTAATTGACAGCAAGAATATAAAATTTGGTGCTTCAATAAACCTGAGGGGAAAACAATACACTTATATTTTATTGTTGAGAACAAAACAAAAAGTATTTTCTTTTGTGCAATACCTTTGTCGTTTTTGTAGTCATGCTCTATAAAACAACCTATCTAAGTCAAAAAAAAGTGTAACTTGCAAACAACAGCAGACCCACAATTTAAAGGCCATGGGTGCTCAAACACCCGCTCAGCTCTATGGGGGTTCATCGTCCCTAGCTGCAAGAGAGAAGAACCAAACGTCCTAGTAGAAGGTCGTCACTTTACCTTGTGAAAAAAAAAAGCATGTATTCTTAGGTGAGAAGATGTCAGGTGTGTTGTAGACGATGAACAAAGAAAAGACCAAAAGGGTAAAATAAAAAGAATCTGTGTGAATTAAGAAAGGAACATGAATCAATTTGACGGGTATCTTTACTAATGACCTGTATCATGGGTGACCTGTAGACAATGAACAAAGAAAAGACCAAAAGGGTAAAATAAAAAGAATCTGTGTGAATTAAGAAAAGGAACATGAATCAATTTGACGGTTATCTTTACTAATGACCTGTATCATGGGTGCTCACCACATATATCTATAACTTATCACTAATGATTATGAGAAACACCAATCTTAATGACGACACAATGACAGAAGTATATAAAAGCAAGCTATCAAACTGAGGCAGTCAATAGATGCTTAGAATGTTATCTGAGGTGCATGACCTTTGAGATGCCTAAGGAGTGGCCACGATGGTTATCCTTAGATGAATTGTGGTATAATACTTCTTACCACTCCTCTATGCATATGACATTCTATGAAGCAGTTTATGTCCAAAAGCCACCCTCATTGCTTCCTTACATGTTGATTCCTAACTGGATTTGGTTGATAGGAGGTAGCAGATAAGAGAAGCCACATTGAAGACCATCAGGTTCCACCGTGAAAGATCCTAAAGTAAAATGAAGTTGTTGGCTGATAAAGGGGAGGACTGAGATCCTATAGTGTTGGTGATTCGGTCTACGTCAAATTTCAGTCTTACGGGCTATTATCCTTGAGGTCTCATGCTTATCAGAAGCTTTTAGCCATGTTCTTTGGACCCTTTAAGATCTTAGCCAGGGTCGGAACTATTGCTTAAACTTAAGAGTTGCCTATTGCCTCCAAGATCCACCCCAATTTTCACATTTCCCAGTTGAAAAGAAAGTTAGGATCTCACATTGCTTTTGTGACCCTGCATGTTGTTCAAACTAAAGTTGGTCAGCTCCTTTCGGAGCCTGAAGTAGTGTTGGATAGAAGATTGATCCAGAAGCATGAAAAGGCTACTACCCAGCTTCTGATCAACGGTTTAGTACTACTGATAAAGACAGTACTTGGGAGGACTATTCCTCTTTCAGTCAACAGTTTTCTCACTTCAATCCTTGAGTACAAGGAGGGTAGTTGATATGATCCTAATGTGTCTTCCTCAATTTGGATTTTGTAGAAGAAGTTAGTTGGTTGTTGTTATAAACCTCACGTGAGAGGTTTTACTGTTAGGTTGTTAAAACACTTAAGAGTTAGTTATAACTGTTTTCTGGAAGTTGTTTTTGTATTCTTTTCAATTACGCAGATTTCATATATGTAGTTAGTTCCTGTCGATTGTAACCATTCAGAAAGTAAATCAATACAAACTTCTCCTCTTTTCTCAATCGGTGTTTTCTATATCAATAGGCAAAGTTGTTCAAGAGCGATTCTCAATTCATTTTCTCTTTAGGCTTGCTCAAAATTTCCAATTCTACTTGTAATCACGTCACATCCGCTAAAGAAGAAGAAAGACAAGATTAGAACCGGAGATAGAGGCTTCTACTGTTCTGCCCTAAAAGACAATCTTTCATCGTCTATAAAGGAAGTAATTAATGTGAATGGTTTTCTTTTATGTATCCAGAAGGCCACTAATTTGAACTACTATAAATATAGTCTAACAATATCCTTAATCCACTTTGTTGTTTCCCTGTTAGTTTGAATAACGCAAATTCACGTGGCGTACAAAGGGAAGCTTCCCTGCCAAACATTCATAAGTAATAAATTAGGATGACCCACAATTTAAAGGCCATGGGTGTTCAAACACCCACTGAGCTGTTCGTCGAGAAGAATGTGAACAAAAAAGAATCCATGCAAACTAATATAAAGGAACATGAATCATTTCATCAGGTATTTTTACTAATAACATGTATCATGAGTGTTCAGAACATATACATTATTAGTAATGATGATGAGAAACACCAATCTTAATGAACAGAAGTATATTAAAGCAAGTTATATCTATTTGATCAAGTTAAACACAAACATTTCCCATCAAGCCCCAAACTGAGACGAAAAAAGGTATGTAATTTCAAACATGTCCTTTGCCCATAACCTAATATCAGATCCTGAAATCAGTTACATGTGCACTTGCCTATTAATTTTGAATAAGTCCAACCCAAATAAAGAAGCATAGATTATGGGTAGGGCTCAGTTTCCGTAGTTCCTAAGCTACAGATTATGCGGCAAGCAGTGCTGCTGAAACACTGAATAACCTCCGCAAAATGAAAAATCAAAGTTTGAAGAAAAGATGAATATATAAACCCAAACTATTCTGGAGTGACTGACTGACCTTAGAGTTTTGAGTTGACGAATCGATGGCAGCGGCAATTGCAGACAGTTCGAATAACCCTTGTGGATGAATCCCAAAACCAGTTTTAGCCCTTTCTCCTAAAACCCAGGGGTAATAATGTCATTTACCTAATCACTTCTTTTTTAGTCTTTCTTTTTTTTTTTATACACACACGTTGAAAATGACTTCTAAATTAGAAAATCTTTTAATTTTATTTGTCAAAATTTGTGTTTTTATTAGTGACTACAAAACGAAATCATTGTTATTTTAAGAGAAAATGGCCAAATGAGCCCCCAATTTATTATCGGATTTTTAACTATACACTCATATTTTATGGAGGTCCTATTATCCACCTAAAATATTTAAAATTAAAATTATTACCTCCATATATGCTCACGTGGCAAAGTGAGTGTATTTCACTCTCGAGCAAAATAAATATAAAACTTTATTTTACATATTTTTTCGTATTTATTTTTTCCATATTTGCTTTTATAATTTTTTAAAAAAGGAAGGCAAATAAAACACCCAAAGTAAATGAAAAAAAAAAAGAAGCTACAGTGAACAAATTTGAAACTAACTAAGCTCCTTTCTTTCTCGGAGCTCCAAGCTAGTTACGATCCGACACCTGATCGATGCCACATTGATACCGAAAAATCGAGGTATAGAGTTGAAACCATCCTCAATCACACCAAATACCTAAGAAATTACCAGTTATATAACTCATATCATCATAGATCTGCCATGAGAATAGCACAAAGAGCTTAGATAGATTTCACTTAAGACGCCTATCGCATCTCTGATATATTTTCTTCAGCTTAGTAGAGCATTTATGGCAGCCATTAAATTTCACCATCACAATCTGGAAATCACCACCGTTACAATGTCTATCAATACCACCACAAATTTCAGATAGAAATTTATTTCTCACTCTTCCCACAATCAAAAACTATTAAGTAAATTACTTTACACTCATTTTTAAAATCAACATTAGCCATTAAAACACCATTGAAATATCATTTTCAAGCTATTGTAAAAAACTTTTTCAGTTAACAAAATTCATTCAGCAACTTAATAATGACGGAAATCTCTAAAAAAATATCAAAATAATCATTCATACACCTATTCCATAACCATAATTTTAATAATAATTTTAGATTCGATTAAAATGAATTTAGAAAAAGGGAAGAAAAAAAAAGAAAATTTGACATATGGGTGTTTCCAAGAATTTAAAGAAAGAAGAGGAGGAGAGGGAAAAGAAAAAGGGAAGGAATATCAGTAAAAAAAGTAAGAGAATTAAAAAAAAAAATTAAAAATTACACGTTCAAGCAAGAGAATAAAAAATAAATAAAAATTACACGTGTCAAACGCCAAGAATTTAAAGAAAGAAGAGGAAGAGGGAAAAGAAAAAGGAAAGGAAAATCAGTAAAAAAAAAAGTAAGAGAATTAAAAAAAAAAATTACACGTGTCAAGCAAGAGAATAAAAAATAAATAAAAATTACACGTGTCAATCGCGTGCACTTCACTTATCAACATAAATATGGTTGTGACCTTTTAAGGGGGTAATAATTTCGATTTTAAATAATTCAGGGGGTGATAAAATCCCCGTAAAGTATAAGTGTATAGTTGGAACTTCGATAATAGGTTGGGAGCTCATTTGCTCATTTTTTGTATTATTCTCTATTTATAAACACCTAGACCTAAATTAGACCTCACTTTTTAAAATCAAAACCCCAAATTCAAAAGAAATTTTCTCTAGACTCCATTAGAGCTTGAAGTCAAGTTGAAGATAGGATTGAAGGTTTTCAGTGGTTTCTCCATCAATTTTGTGGGCTTTTCAACTAGTAAGGTATGTTGATTTCATCCTTACTCTTCTTGGATTCAAAGAGTCAATTCCATCAAAAACCTTGAAATCCTATTTTAAATTTTAAGCATAGGTTCTTGCATAAAAATGTTTACATTGATGTTTTATGAAGTAATAAATGTTAATTGATGGTTTTATGATTAAAAACTCCATGAACTCATGTATTCCTTGAATTCTAACTTTGGCTCTAAAGTGGGTCAATTGATCATGATCTAATTTGATTGTTGGTTGAATTCATGTTTAGATTGTTATGGGCTATTGAATTATATGTTGATCATTGTTGAAATTGTTCATAATTTGCCTTATTGTATTGATATCTATATTGAGTTTTGTTGGATCATTGATATTGAGTTTTGTTGGATCATTGATATGGATGAATTGTTAGTGTAGTCTTATGTATAATGTTATTGGTACGTAAGATCTCTTGTTGTGTGAATTTGTTGGAAAGGCTAAGTAATGGTGATGGTGTCTACTGGAAGGTGGTGAGTTGACTTAATTCCTTTGTTTGAATTGTTATTGATTGGTTTGGTTCACTTATGGTGACAGTGTTTAATTGTTATGTGAATTATGGTATGATCACGATATGGGACATGTAAATGTATAAGTGACAGATCCTATATATAGTGTTGCTAATTAGGTCTACGTCAAATACAGTCGTCTTACTAGCTATTATATATCTTTGACATCTCATGTGTATCACAAGGTTTTAGTCGTCTTCTTTGGACCCCAATTTTCACATTTGTCAGTTAAATAAAAAGAAATTAGTTAGGATCTCACATTGCTTTTGTGACCCTGCATGTTGTTTAAACTGAAGTCGATCGGTCCTGTCCTTTTGGAGCCTGAAGTCGCGCGTGTTAGATAGAAGATTGATCCAATTTTCTCGTATTATCTATTTATGTCATGCTTATTTTTTCATTAGCAAAATTTTATTAGTATTTCAATTTTTAAATTAAAAATAAAAATTATTGTTAAGTAAGGTTGTAGACTTACGTTTTCTTTACTAAGAAAAAATAAGATACAATCATATTTATTGCTATGTTGAAATATTATGTTAAATTTTTTATTTTGAATTTATAATTTATGTTTTAGTGATATTCAATTTACATTGCAAGTCATTTTTTAATTGGACTTTGATAGATTATATTTTTGTCAAACATTTATTAATTTATGACAATTTATTTATATATTATTCTTTTTATCAAACATGCATTTCACGATGTTCTTCATACTTTTAGTTGCTACGATCAATTCAATTGAAATATATTAATTTGAAAAACATATAAATCCATTATTTTGTTCATAATATTAGTTATAGAATATATGTTTATTAATTAATATATTTGTAAAAAAGAATGTATATCTTAAATATTTAATTTAATGTCATTTATAAAGTTTCTTATTTTTGTCTAATATAAATTTTAAAAAATTAATTTTTATTTTTAAATTTATTATAATTTTATGATTTCAATTGTACATTCAAAAAGAACACGTGTAATTGCAACCAAATATGTCAGTGTAATTAATAGATACTAGTATATATGCCCCGCGCGTTGCACAAATATTTTAAAATATAATATAATATTTAAATTTAAAATAACTAATGAAACGTATTATACAATTAGTAATATTTTTAAAATGATAATGTGAATCGTTAAATTATTTAATTGAACACATTAAATTAATATTTTTTGATTATTTGTTTTGTAACTGAAACGAATAAATTTGATTTAGTTTTTAGTTTTTAAAACATAGATTATCAAATTAAATAATCTATCTCAATTTAAAATTGTAAAATCAAATTCAAAATTATAAATTATAAATTTGTAAATTTTCTCTCAATAATAATAATAATAATAATAATAATAATAAGTAAATAAAAGATGTAATATGAATTTAAAAAGTTACTTTAATCTTTTTACTTGTTCTTGAAACATATTCCCAGTCACTTTATTTGTTAAATTTATGAAAAAAAGTAACACAATTAATTAAGTTATAAAGTCATGCATATTTTAAAGGGAAACTTTCACATATAGCCACTTAAAAATAATTAATTACTCTCCATAGCTATAGTTTACAATTTGTAGCTACATGTTATTTGGAGGAGAGAGGCGAGCGAGACTGGGAGAGAGAGGAGAGAGGCGAGAGAGAGGGGGAATAGAGTGGGAGAAAGGTGAATTGTATATGTATATTGGTTAGATAATTGTATATTATACATATGTAATTGTATATATGGCAAGAGAGATTGAGAGAGAGAGGATAAGGTGAGCGAGATCAAGAGAGGCGAGCAAGAGAGGACAGAGAGTGGGAGAGAGTTGAATTGTATATGTATATAATTGTATATAACTGTATATTATACATATACATTTGTATAAATGGCAAGCGAGATTAGGAGAGGGAGGAGAGAGGCGATCGAGATTGAGAGAGGGAGGAGAGAGGCGAGTGAGAGAGGGCAGAGAGTGGGAGAGAGGTGAATTGTATATGTATATAGGCTAAAAATTGTATATTATACATATTTATTTGTATATCCTAGCGAATTATACATATACAAACATGACTAATTATACAAACTCAAAGTCAGCCCACGTAATTAATGTATAATGTTAGTCGTGAATGGTAATTATAGCAAACTATAGCTATGATAAGTAATTAAATAGTATAAATTTGTTTATCTGCGTAATTTTCCCTATTTTAAATAAATAAATAAATAAAATAAGAATATATAGTGAAAATATATAAAGGGATTAACACATAAAATTAATCGTGTAAATTCTTTTAATCATCATATACAAAAATGAAGATACTATAATATATTTCCTATGATTTTTTTTAAAAATATATGATTAAATTAAAGCTACATATACAAACATAAAGATAAAGCAACATAATAATCCACCATCTCTTAAATGCTTTCATGTTTATTTATTTTAAATTTAAATATTGATTTTAATTTTTGTATTCATTCTGAATTGTAATTATAATTTATTAGTAAATAGAAATTTTTTTGTGGTGTTAGACATATCACTATCACCTTTCATACACATACATAAGTGACACATAAAATTTTAAAGAATTGGAAAATTAAGTTAACTTATAGTGAACTTAAAATAAGTCAAATATCTATAATTATCTTCAAGAATATTTTGGGATTGATAAATTTATTTTTTTAAATGCCTATTCAAATTTAAATTATTGTTTTAAAATAATTAACTGCCTCATGTGTCTTTTTTTTCACATGGAATTTTGTAATTTTTTAAAGATAAATATTTGCGTCATATATATATATTTCTTTTTGTGGTTGCTTTATGTTTAGAAAATTAACCGAACTCCACGAAGGGGTTAAGAAGTTGAAAGTCCATTATTATATATATATATATATATATATATATAAACAAACAAACAATCTTGAGTGTAATTTAATATATATATATTTTCTTCACCCAAAACGATTTACATAGTATAATACCATACTATCTCTCGCATTTAAGAAGTTTAGATTGTAAAAATGTAATCCAATATAAATTTTATAAGAGAAAGTACAATGCAAATAACAGTAAACATGACATGATTTATCCATAATTTACTTATTATGATAGTGATGATTAAATCAAATTAGCCTATATTTGTTTATGAATAACGAAATATGTGATGGACGTAATTTAAATAAATTACTCATTACCCAGATGATGAATTATAATTAGCTACTAAAATACATAAATAAATTGTAAGCAAAATATTTTATTTCAAAAGATTGTCTTAAATATATTTACAAAGTCAAATAATAAATTGTTTTGAAATTATTATACTTGAAGAATTGGCAAAATTGAAAGAAAGTGTTGACACTTAAATGTCTTCAATGAAGACAAGTGTCCTTACACTTGGCAAATAACTTTCATGCAAGAGACACTTGACAAGATGAAAAGCTATTTGTTCTGCCTATAAATATGTTGTTAACTTTGAAGAAATGTACACTCTCATGTTTTGCTCCGCTTTCTCTTTATAGTTTCTCCTTTTAAGTTAATTATTTTTTGGCTTTGATGTTCTATTTTAATCTCCTTAGTAACTTGCTGATGTTAATTAATTTGCTGATTTCTGCTACCTCTAATTATTAAGATAGGGAAGTGCTTGTTTAATCCTGGGGAAACATTTCACACCGTTGAAATAGTTTCTTAGGACAGTGCCCGACACGACTCAAGTATTTATTTATTTTCTGCACTAATATTTATATATCTCCATAGTAATATTTATCTTATTTTCAGGACTGCTTTTTGATAAATAATAAAGTTATTTATTATTATTATTATTGTAAAATTTCTAATATTTCCACAACAATCTAAGAAACTAGTACATATAATTTGTGTCTTGAAACTTTTGATGATATGTGTCCTGAAACTATTGATGATACTGATGGTATTGAGAATACTAATGTTGCTGCTACCCTGACTGGTACTGTTCAAATCATTCTGTCGGAGGCTTATGGTAAAGAAAATTACAGATATGTAAATAGATATGGTTACAAGTTCAATAGTAATAAAATAACCTTCATGAAAAATACACGTCAATGCAAAAGAATGTTGAAAAGAAATACAATCTCGTTAAGCTAAAAAGAACTTTGGCTGAAACGGATGATCTGATTATTGCGGTCATTTCATAAATAAATGTTATGGCCATTGTGAGAAATTGGATGATAGACTGTGGTGTTACTTGATACATTTATATAAATAAAAATGATTTTGTGTCGTACACCCAAATTGAGAAAGAGAAGATATCATTTATTTTGATGACTCGAGAACAACTAAAGTTCTTGGAAAAGAAAAAGAATTTCTCAAAGTCACATCTGGTAAATCTTTGGCATTAAGTAATGTATTGCATGTTCCTAAAATCCAAATTAATTTAATTTTTGTGGGATTATTAGGAAAATGTGAAATGAAGAATTCTTTTTGAAACTAATGAGGTCATATTGAATAAAATAATATTTTTGTGGGCAATGAAATTTATAACTATGACTTATTTATACTTAATATTCGTGATAATTTCAATGTAATTATTTATGCGTACATGATTGAGCCCATTTCATTATGACATGCCTGATTAAGACATACTAATGTCTCATATATTAAAAATATGCGATCTCGAAATTTAATACATGATTTAAATTTAAATAATTTTAATGATTACATTAAAATTGTATTTTGCATGTTTCTTTAAAAGAAGTTACATTATAACATGTTAAATGTCTCATATATAAAGAATATGCAGTCTCTTGGTTTAATACCTTATTTAAAATTTAATTCAGATAAATGTGTAATATCTGTTGAAGCTAAAATTATCAAAAAGTCGTATTTTTCAGTAAGCAAAGAAACTGAATTATTGTCTTTGATCCACACTGATTTGAATTATTTGAAACAGACTATAACTAGAGGTGGTAAAAGATATTATGTGACTTTTATTGATGATTTTTTCAGATTTACTAAACTGTATTTGCTCATAAATAAAGATGATTCATTTGATGTTTTTATTGCTTATAAATTTGAAGTTGGAAATTAACTTGGTAGGAAATCAATGAATAAGATCTGATAGAGATGAAAAATTATATCTTTAAATGTTTTATTTGGAAAAAAAAGAATTATTCATGAAGAAACTACGTCTTATTCACCTGAGTCTAACAGAGTAACTGAAAGAAAAATAAAATTGTAAAAGAAATGATGAATTTCATGTTAATTAATGAGAAAAGGGTTAAAAATATCCCTCAACTTTAGTTTATTAGTTGATTATACCCCTGCTATTAAAACGAAGTTAGTTTTGCCCCTGCCGTTACTAATTTCACCATATATACCCCTCATTTGACGGAAAATTTCAAATTGACCCAAATTTTTTAAGAAGACCCAATTTTCATTTTAAACCCAGTGTCCCGACCCCTCTATCTTTTAACCCATATAACCCATTTCCATTTACCCATTCATTTCTCATTCATCTCCAATTTCGTAAATACAACATGTAAAAAAAAATCATCTTCTTAAACCTAATATTTTAGCATTTTACCACCGCTTACCTCTGAAAATGTCGAAGAGAAGAAGGTATAGCAGACGCAGAAAATAACTAAAAAATTTGATGGACAGAATTGTGAATTTACCAATTGAAATCATCCGTGAAGTTCACTGTCGCTTTTCACGGATCAATGCAGTGAAAACTAGTATTTTGTCCAAAAAAAATGGCAAAGCATTTGGGCTTGTCACCCTATAATTTTGTTAGACGAAATTAATTATTTGGAAGAAGAAGATAAGAATATCATGTTGAAGATGAAGATGATGTGAATTTGAAGGATTTTTTATTTTTGATGATGAAATGACGACGAATTTTCAGAGAAAATTATATAGAAGGTTAAGGAGATTGGGGAAGAAGAAATTGATGCAGATGAATGAGAAATGGATGGGTTTATGGGAGAGTTATACGGGTTAAAAGATAGAGGTATTGGGGCATTAGATTTAAAATGACAAATGTTTTTTTTAAAATTCGAGTTAATTTGGAATTTTCCGTTAAATGAGGGGTATATATGGTGAAATTAGTAACGGCAGGGGAAAAACTAACTTCGTTTTAATGGCAGGGATATAGTTAACTAATAAACTAAAGTTGAGGGGTATATTTGACCCTTTTTTCTTAATTAATTCTAATGCCCTTGATAATTTGTGAGGTGAAGCTATATTATCTGCATGTCACTTATAATATAGAATTCATCATAAAAGAGCTGATAAAACTCCTTAGAAATTGTGAAAAGGTTATAAACCTAACTTGAAATATTTAAAAGTGTGGGTGCCTTGCTAAAGTTCTTTTGCCTCAACCTAGAAAGAGAAAATATGATTCTAAAGCATGCAATCAAATATGTTTTAAAACTGATGATTAATTGGTTGCTTATTGAATATGTTGAACATAATATTGCATACAGATTTCTTGTTTTGAAAAGTGATGTTCTTGATTGCAATACTATTAGTGAGACAACGAATGCTGAATTTTTTTAAACATATTTTTTCACTTTGTGATAAAATTTCTCATGCAACTGTTGAAAGGAATAATGATAAATCCTATGATATTGAGGAACTGCGGATGAGCAAAAGGCCAAGAAAAGAGTTATTATGAAAATGATTTTCAAACTTTTCTTGTTGATAATGAATCATTAAATAATTTTGAAGTTATGTCTTCTTCTGATGCTAAATTTTGGAAAGAGGAAATAAAACTGGAAAATGATTCATGAAAAATAAAACATGGATTTTGAACTTACCTCCTGGTGCAAAACCTATTGGTTGTAAATGAATTTTCAAAAGAAAACTTTATCCTGATGAATCTATAGATAAATATAAAGCTCGGTTAGTAGCAAAAGGATTTTCTCAAAAACAAAATATTGATTGCTTTGATACATTTGCACCAGTGACTATGATTTCTTCTATTCGAATGTTAATTGCCTTAGCATCAATTCACAAGCTTTTTATTCATCAAATTGATGTAAAAACAACTTTCTTAAATGATGATTTAGAAGAAGAAAATTATACGGTTCAACCTGAAGGATGTATTACTCCTGAACAAGAATATAAAGTTTGTAAGTTAATAAAAAACATTTATGGCCTAAAACAAGCTCCTAAACAGTGGCATGAAAAGTTAGATCAAGTATTATTGAGAGATAATTTTACCTCTGTTGAAATGGATAAATGTGTTTATACTAAAATGATAGACAATGATTATGTGATAATATGTTTATATGTTGCTGACATGCTTATATCTGGTACAAGTTTAAATATTGTGATAAGTATCAAATTATTTTTATCATTAAATTTGATATGAAAAATCTGGGTGAAGTAAATATGATTTTGGGAGTTAAGGTAATAAGGAGTGAAGATGGTATAATGTTGTCACAAAACATTATGTGGAAAGACTTCTTAAAAGGTTTGAATGTTTTGAGGTGACACCTGTAGTCACTCCTTATTATGCTAACTCTAAATTAAGAAGAAAAAAAAAATTATGGTAACTCAGTTGCTCAGTCTAAATATGCTCATTATTGGGATTATGAGTGTATCTACTCAATCTACCCACATCATATGCAATATTAGGCCTAGAAAGAATGATGAGGTAGTAACTTGTACTCAACCTCACTGCACTGCTACTGCCACTGCCACTGCAATTGACGCTGACAGTGCCATAATAAATCTTTCCATTTTTCATAATTTGAAATTTAAAATTAATCGTCTCAGTAAAATAGTTTTGCTTTTATTTTTGGTTTAGTTCATTTATTATTTCAAGCTAATATTATTACTCAGAAGTTGAGTTTCATTTTTTTTATCTTTTAAAGAAAGAATGATAAGATAGTAACTTGTACTCAACATTACTGCCATTGCCATTGCCGCTGTCACTGCCACTATCACTACCACTGCAACTGTAACTAACGCAGACAGTGCTATAATAGACCTTTCCGTTTTTCATAATTTGAAATTTAAAATTTAATCGTCTCAGTAGAATAGTTTGTTTTTTTTTGATTTAATTTATTTATTATTTCAAGCTAGTATTATAACTCAGAAGTTGAGTTCCATTTTTTTGATCTTTTAAAGAAAGAATGATAAGGTAATAACTTCTACTCAATCTCACTCCCATTGTCATTGCCGCAGCCACTGCCACTGTCACTACCACTGCAACAACAACTAACGTTGACAGTGCCATAATATACCTTTCCATTTTCCGTAATTTGAAATTTAAAATTTAATCGTCTCAGTAGAATAGTTTTTCTTTTCTTTTTGATTTAATTTATTTATTATTTCAAGCTAGTATTATAACTCAGAAGCTGAGTTCCATCTTTTTGATCTTTTAAAGAAAGAATGATGAGGTGATAACTTGTACTCAACCTCACTACCATTGCCGCTGTCGCTGCCACTGTCACTATCACTACAACTGCAACTGACACTGACAGTGCCATAATATACCTTTCCGTTTTTTGATAATTTGAAATTTAAAATTAATCGTCTCAGTAAAATAGTTTTGCTTTTGTTTTTGATTTAGTTCATTTATTATTTCAAGTTAGTATTATTACTCAGAAGTTGAGTTCTATTTTTTTATGTCTTTTAAATAAAAAATGATGAGATATTAACTTGTACTCAACCTCACTGCCACTGCCATTGCGACAGTGTCATAATATACCTTTCCGTTTTTCCATAATTTGAATTTAAAACTTAATCGTATCAGTAAAATAATTTTGCTTTTATTTTTTTGGTTTAATTCATTTATTATTTCAAGCTAATATTATTACTTAGAAGTTCAGTTCCATTTTTTTTTATCTTTTAAAGAAAAAATGATGAGGTGATAACTTGTACTCAACGTCACTGTCATTGCCGCTGTCGCTGCCATTGTCACTATCACTGCAACTGCAACTGACGTTGACAGTACCATAATATATCTTTTCGTTTTTTGATAATTTGAAATTTAAAATTAATCGTCTGAGTAAAACTAGCAAAATAGTTTTTCTTTTGTTTTTGGTTTAATTCATTTATTATTTCAAGCTAGTATTATTACTCAGAAGTTGAGTTCCATTTTTTTTTATCTTTTATATAAAAAATGACAAGGTAGTAACTTTTACTTAACCTCACTGCCACTGCCATTGCGACAGTGTCATAATATATCTTTCCGTTTTTCTATAATTTGAAATTTAAAACTTAATCGTCTCAGTAAAATAGTTTTTTTTTTTTTGGTTTAGTTTATTTATTATTTCAAGCTAGTATTATTACTCAGAAGTTGAGTTCCATTTTTTTTATCTTTAAAGAAAGAATGATGAGTTAGTAACTTGTACTCAACCTCACTACACTGCTACTGTCGCTGCAACTGTCGCTGACATTGCCATAATATACCTTTTCGTTTTTACATAATTTAAAATTTATAACTTAATCGTCTCAGTAAAATAATTTTGCTTTTGTTTTTGGTTTAATTTATTTATTATTTCAAGCTAGTAAAATTACTCAGAAGTTGAGTTTCATTTTTTTGATCTTTTAAAGAAAGAATGATGAGGTAGTAACTTGTACTCAACCTCACTACAATGTCATTGCCACTGCCACTGCAATTGCAACTGCAACTGACGCTGACAGTGCCATAATATATCTTTTCATTTTTTCATAATTTGAAATTTAAAATTAATCGTCTCAGTAAAATAGTTTTGCTTTTGTTTTTGATTTAGTTCATTTATTATTTCAAGCTAATATTATTACTCAGAAGTTGAGTTTCATTTTATTGATCTTTTAAAGAAAGAATGATGAGGTGATAAGTTGTACTCAACCTCAGTGCCATTGCTGCTGCCGCTGCCACTGTCACTACCACTGCAATTGCAACTGACGCTGACAGTGCCATAATATCAGGAGAGGACCCACATTCTCCTGTGAGGGTGCACGTGCACCCGATAACTTTTAAAAAAAATTCGTATACATATGTATAGACAAATGCTAAAACAATATATAATATATATAAGTGTACACCCTAACAACAAAAATTTGTTGCGGGTGCATTGGTCGCAGTCTCCTCACTAAAGCGAGAGCACGTGAGATCGAATCCCGCTGAAGGTAATTTTTTTTTACTTAAAATTCAGCTTTTCTCTTTAGTTTTTTTTTGGTCCCATTATCAATTCCTGCCAAAGGTAACTCTTTTTATACTTTAAATTCAACATTTTTCTGTTTGAAAAAAATATTTTGTCTCATTCCTTTCTTAAATGAATTTAAAAACAAATAAAAGTCCCAACAAATTCTACACAAAATATAAAACTAACTTTTCCTAACATAATTCTAAACAAAATATAAGACTTCTAGAAATCTACGCTTCCAAGTATTATTCACCGTATAACTAAAGTCCTACTCTCATTATCTTATATAAATTGGTAAGTTCTTCTTTATAAGCGTATTTTTTTTTGTGAGATTTGTTGTTGATTCTTGTGATTTGAAATGGATAGATTTTTGACTAAACACAATTTTTCTCAATCAATTTCTAGTTTTAGTGACAATTTTTTGGGTTTTATAGATGAATTTTTGATTTGCAATCACTTAAACCGTATACTGGAGAAATTTATTTATTAATATGAAGATTTGAGTTGTTTATTCAAAGTGCTAATATATTTTTCATAAGTGTTGATTGTTCTTTTTTTAATTTTTTTAATTATAAAGTTCAATATTGATTAAAGTGAAATAAAATAATAAAATTCACTATTAAAGTTTATTGGGGCTTCAAAATTTTCGGCACCCTAAGCAGTAAGCACGGTGCTCCGCTAACCTTACTCTTAAAGTCACTCATAGCCTTACCCTTGAGCCACTCTTACTGGTGCCCCTCCTATCTTCAAATCCTGCGTTCGCCTCTGCATAATATACCTTTTCATTTTTTGATAATTTGAAATTTAAAATTAATCGTCTTAGTAAAATAGTTTTGCTTTTGTTTTTGATTTAGTTCATTTATTATTTCAAGCTAGTATTATTACTCAGAAGTTGAGTTCCATTTTTTTATCTTTTAAATAAAGAATGATGAGGTAGTAACTTGTACTCAACCTCACTGCCACTTTCATTGCGACAGTGTCATAATATATCTTTCCGTTTTTTTATAATTTGAAATATAAAACTTAAGGTCTCAGTAAAATAGTTTTGCTTTTGTTTTTTATTTACTGCCACTGCAACTGCAACTGCAACTACAACTGACGCTGACAGTGCCATAATATACTTTTATGTTTTTTCATAATTTGAAATTTAAAATTAATTTTCTCAGTAAAATAGTTTTGCTTTTATTTTTGGTTTAGTTCATTTAGGGCATCTCCAACCCAATCCTCTATTTTACTCTCCAAATATAGAGTTTTCTATTTTTTCAGAGAATCAACTCCAACTCAATTCTCTATTTTACTCTCTGAAAAAAAATCTTTTTCTCTCTCTTCAATATTATATTATTATTTCTATTACATTCTTATTTTCTTATTTCATAATATAAATCCTTTATTTCTTATTTCCCAAATAATTACCTTATATAATTTTTAAGTTGATATAAAATTATATTTTATCTTAAATTTTTAAATAATATAAATTGCAAGAAAATATTAATACATAAATTAGGGGGGCAAATTCAAATAAAAGTGACATACAATTACATAAACACTCAATTTTCAAAATCATTATGTTGCTTCCATAAATGCTCTATAATGCATTACGGAGATAAAAATGAGCATTTTTGACCTTAATTTTTTTTATGTCTAGCTAAAAATTGTTCAAACCGGAGATTTTCATCTACCACCACTTCTATAGTGGGAGTTGGAGCCTCTACGACATCTTGAATTGGTGCATTGAGAAACATTAGTGATCCAAATGTTCGTAATTACATGCAACGAGAACAACAACGAATACTTGAAAAAAGAAATCAGCAGTCACAATCGCAACAATTTTCGAAATCATATCCTAATTTTTCCCCGAAAAGTGCTAGATTTGGAAACGACCTACCGGATTACTAAATTATTATTGTGATCAATTAATTATTATGTTATGCATTGTATTTTATCTTGTCTTTAAATATTTTATGTGTTGTATTGTTGTCTTGTATTTAAATTATTATGTTATGTATTGTATTGTTGTCTTGTATTTAAATTATTTTATCATGTATTGTATTTTTAAATTAAATTTTTTATTTTGCCATTTTAATTTTTTATATTCTTTAAATGAAAATTAATAATAAAATAAAATTTTATTATTGATGAAAATTAGAAAAAAATTTAAAATACTATCAATTTGAAATTAAAGTAGTATATATTAAAAACATTTTTAAAATATTATATTATATTTAAAAAAGAATTATGAATATTAGATATTTAATTAGTGAAATTATATATAAAATAATATGTTAATTAAAAAGTAATAGAAATAGTAATATAATAATGAAAAAGTGAAATAGAGAGTGTGAATAGTAGTTCTCCAAAATTTGGAGAACTACTATTCACCTCTCTATAAATGGAGAATAGAGGGTGATTTAGAGGTGGGTTGGAGTGCCAATTCTCTATTTTACTCTCCAAATATAGAGAATGGAGAGTAAAATAAAGGTGAGTTGGAGATGGTCTTATTATTTCAAGCTAGTATTATTACTCAGAAGTTGAGTTCCATTTTTTTGATCTTTTAAAGAAAGAATAATGAGGTAGTAACTTGTACTCAACCTCACTTCCAGTGTCACTATCACTGCAACTGCAACTGCAACTGACGTTGATAATGTCATAATACACCTTTTCGTTTTTTCATAATTTGAAATGTAAAACTTAATCGTCTGAGTAAAATAGTTTTGCTTATATTTTTTATTTAGTTCATTTATTATTTCAAGCTATTATTATTACTCAAAAGTTGAGTTCCATTTTTTTTATCTTTTAAAGAAAGAACGATAAGATAGTAACTTGTACTCAACCTCACTGCCACTGTCACTATCACTACCACTGCAGTTGCAATTGACGCTGATATGCCATAATATACCTTTCCGTTTTTCATAATTTGAAACTTAAAACTTAATCGTCTCAGTAAAATAGTATTGCTTTTGTTTTTTATTTAGTTCATTTATTATTTCAAGCTAGTATTATTACTCAGAAGTTGAATTTTATTTTTTTGATCTTTTAAAGAAAGAATGATGAGATAGTAACTTGTACTCAACCTCACTTCCACTGTCACTGCTACTGACACCGCCACTGCAACAGTGCCATAACATATCTTTCGGTCTTTCTATAATTTGAAACTTAAAACTTAATCGTCTCAGTGAAATAGTTTTGCTTATGTTTTTTATTTAGTTCATTTAATATTTCAAGCTAGTATTATTACTCACAAGTTGAGTTCCATTTTTTTTTATCTTTTAAAGAAAGAATAATGAGATAGTAACTTGTACTCAACCTCACTGTCACTGTCACTGCAACTGCAGCTGACGCTGACAATGCAATAATATACCTTTTCATTTTTCCATAATTTGAAATTTAAAACTTAATTGTCTCAGTAAAATAGTTTGCTTTTGTCTTTGGTTTAGTTCATTTATTATTTCAAGCTAGTATTATTACTTAGAAGTTGAGTTACATTTTTGTGATCTTTTAAAGAAAGAACGATGAGGTATTAACTTGTACTCAACCTCACTGTCATTGCCATTGCTACTGCCACTATCACTGCCACTACAATTGACGCTGACAGTGCCATAATATATCTTTCCATTTTTCCATAATTTGAAATTTAAACTTAATCGTCTCAGTAAAATAATTTTACTTTTATTTTTAGTTTATCTCACTTATTATTTCAAGGTAGTATTATTACTCAGAAGTTTTTAAAAATTAACATTTTTAATTTTGTGTTAATTTGATCGTATAATTTGATCATATACTTTATATTTTACAAAATGAATATTTAAGGGTTTCATTTTAAAATTGAAATGCTCTACTTTTGTGAGAACATGTGTAATTGCAATCAAACATGTCAGTGTAATTAGTAGATATAATAAGGTTTAAGTCATCTACGATCCTTTAAAGTTGTCCACAAAATTCATTTAGACACCTTAACATGTCTCTTTTCCTATTAGACACTCAAACCTTAAAAAATAAATACCTATCAGACATTTTTCTAAGACCTGATCAAATCAAGAAGTGCGTGTAACACAGATGCAGCTGACGTGACAAAATATTTGACACATGGCATTCAAATTTAAAATAATTATACCAATAAATTTTGAAAATTAAAAAATCTAAATCTAAATAGAACAGAATTTAACTTTAAAAAAATCCATTTTGCCATCATCACACTCACCCTGCACCCGACACCAATCCAAACCTTTTCTTTTCTTCTTTCGCTAAAATCACCTCTTGTTCAACATTGTTGTTTTCTAACTGAGATTTTAACATATACCTAAGTATCAGTTTATCTTCTTTTTTTAGTCTCTTTTTGTTATCTTAATTGATAGTAGTATATTTTCTTTTTCTTTTTTTAAAAAATTGTTCATTATTTTTTATTTTGATTTCAAATTTACTTTCGGTTTATGTTTCGTTATGAAGCAAGGAGGAGTATGGATCGGCGGCAATGTTTGTGCCTCCATGTTTCCGGCAAAAAAGTGAATGATGGTTTCTATTTTTTTAATAAAAAACTTAAATTATGTTTTTCAATTTTTTTGACATAGAAAATGTAGATAGTTGACTCCATTTTTTATCAAATTTAAGCATAAGGAAAGAAGTAACTTTATATTAAAAAAAATGTAAGGTAGTAGATTTTGTTGTTATAAAAAAATTGGTGGTAGTCTAGCAATTTATACTATGTAATATTGAAATAGAAAGAAGAAAGAAAGATGGTTATTTTTTTTTTTAGAAAATAGTAATAATGAAAAAGAAAAAATAAAAAAATAAAAAAGATGTTTAATTAAATAATCACGCACCTAATTAGGTGTGGGTTACATTTTTTGTGTCACGTGTGCATAAAGTATCTAAGTGGTTTAAATTCAGAACAATCAAGGTATTCAATGATATCAACATTAATTAATATGATTAAGTAAATTATGTGAACAACTTTAAAAATTTGTCAATGACTTCGGTCATATTATAATTATTATATTGATAATTACTATCCTCACTAATCCTTATTAGCAAGTGGCATTCAAAAAAAAAAATAAAAAATTGTCAAAACCGTATATTCAATAATTTTGGTTTCCAGCAGAGCCCAAAGGAGGAGCTGTAAGGAAGAGGAAGAAAAGGGGTGGGAGATGGAAACAGGGAAGGTTATAGTTGAGAAAGTAAGAGGAAAATCAACACTTACTAAATGCTTTTCAAAGTATCCCCTCAAATTCATCAACCCAAAAAACGTCAGTTCCTCCTCTTACTCCCCTCAAATTCTTCTTCTTTTCCCTTCTTTCTTATCAATTTGATTTTTCTCTTAATTTCATAGGTCGCTCCTTCTCAAACTGATGTTGTTTGGATTTACACCATCACTTATGGTGGAGGAATTGTCTCTGTAAGTCATCAACAATTCTGAATTTGTTTGTTTTATTTAAATCTAATGCCCATATTTCTAGGGAGATTCTATAGTATGTGATTATACAATTGGAGATGGTTGCACCACTGTTTTGACTACTCAAGCTTCTACTAAGGTTAAACTCTATAAATTAGCTGTGTGGATTTTGTAGCTTCTTTCATGTTCTAATAATATACTCAAATTTTCATTGCAGGTGTATAAAGCTGTGGGAACAAAAATCTCTGAACAAGTGTTGGAGGTAATGCCATTCTAAATTACTATTCTCGCCGTTTCAATTTGGTGTCCTATTTTGACTTTGACACTTGGTTTAACTAAATACTTTTGAATCTCGTGGTCTGATTTGTCAAATGTACCAAAATGTCTTTTAATTCTGTGCTATTTAATCGTGTGACGTGCAGAGTTGGATTAAATAGTTGCCAAAAATAAAAGACACATTCTTTATGAAATAAACCAAAAAGGAAAGTAGGACAACCATATTGAAAAGTAGGGAGTAAATGATTCTTCACCAATTATATTTAGGTGTATAACTTCTTAATGCATTCGGATAGATCCTAAAATATGGTACTTGCATAGTACAATAATAACAACATATCCAGTGTAGTCTTACAAGTAGGATCTGAAAAATGATAGGACATACGCAAACCTTACCTCTACAATAACAACAACAACAATATATCTAGTGTAATCTCACAAGTGGGATCTTAAATAATGATAGGATGTACACAAACCTTACCCCTCCCTACCTTTTGTGGGGTAGAGAGGTTATTTTCAATAGTCCCTCGACTCAAAAGATATGTAATCAAAATAGGATGGGAAGGAAAATAACAACAGGAAAATAACTAGATAAACAAAGCAATTGAAGTAACAAGTAGTAAAATTGAAGAAGAAGATACTATGCAAATACTAGGTAAGACTACTAAATAAGGAGAAAATGAGAAAAGGATCTTAGATCCTTGCCTCTTCCTCGTGAAAGTACTGCAACACACAACTGTCTACTACCCTTTCACCTTAATCCTTCACCTGCAAAATCTAAGGTCATGTCTTCAGTAAACAGAAGGTGTATCATGTCTTGTTTGATCACCTCCCCTGTTCTTCTTTGGCCTCCTCTACATTTGTTAAGAACTGTTATAGACTTATAGCCAAACTCTCACACCTCCTAACTGGTACCTCTGTGCACCTCCTCCTCACATCCCCAAACCACGTCAATGTTGCTTCTTCTTTTTCATGTCTGCCTCAAAGGCCAATCATCTTGTCCTGTTACTTCGTTCCTAATCTTGTCTCTCCAGTATGCTCGCACATCCATCTAAGCATCCTTATCTTCTGAATATGTGCATTCTTCACGGGACAACACTCTGCCCAATACAATAGTGTAGGTTCGACACATTCTTATCACATAATACCCCAGATAGAGCCTCTGTTTCACCCACCCCTCTCTAATATGATGGACAACATCATCGTCGATTTCTCCATTGTCTTCGATTATAGGCCCAAGATACTTAAAACTCCCCCTCTTGGGTATGACTTATATATCGATCTTCACTTTTACTTTTGTTTCATACGTTATGTCATTGAACTTGCACTCTAGGTACTCAGTTTTAGTCCGGTTTAACCTGAAACCGTTAGATTCTATGGTTTGTCTCCTATCTTTCAGCCTATGATTAATTCCTCTGCACATCTCGTCTATCAAAACTATGTCATCTGCGAAAAACATGCACCACGACACATCCCGATATATATGTCTCGTCACTTCGTCCATCACTATGGCAAATAGGAACGAGCTAAGGGATGATTCTTGGTGCCACCCCCATCATGATCTAGAGTGTTCTGAGTCACCTCTCATTGTTCTTACTCGGGTCTTGGCTCCATCGTGTGTCCTTAATTTCCCTAATGCAAGCCACATGTACACCTGTAGACTACAAGCACCTTCGTAGGAACCAAAGTATTTAACAAATTTGATGATGCAAGAAAAGCAAGTGATTGCTAGATCTTTAGGGAGATAGCTGAAGGAGAAGAAGACAAAGAAAGAAAAGAAAGAAAGGGAAATTGAGAACCTGAAATTGGTGTCAAAATGGTTGATCTGGAAATTGTGTGTAAATGGAGTCCTTGATTTTGAAATAGTCTGCATTAGTTAATATATAGGTAGCTGTCATTCAAGTAGGATGTAGAGTTATGAGCTAACTTGCTTTCAAATGTAATTGTACTTTATGTATTTTAAGAAGTTGATATGGTTAACTTCTGAAAGAAAAGACATGCAAAGGATACATAACAGCTTCCACTTCTGGGTACAGCCATAATAAAAGATACATAACAGCTTCCACTTCTGGATACAGCCATAACAAAAGATATCGTGGTGTGATCATTTGTTCTAAATTCCCTTTAAACAAGGCATCTGCCTGAAATTTGACGATCAGTTCCATTTCTTTTTGATGACTGCGGTGTCCAGGCAAGCTTTCACGCATCTTGACTAATTCCACGGGATACCTGCCACTTTCCACCAACAATAGGTACCAAGTAACTCTATCCACCAAGGTTTAGAATCACCTAGTGTTTTAGTCTCCCTCGGATTTGAACCTGAGACATCGCTAATCATTGACCCCTAGGCAACGCCCTTGGGTGCATATCAGTTCCACATGTGAGAAGAATCACCTAGTGTTTTAGTCTCCCTCGGATTTGAACCTGAGATCTCATGTCTCACTACCAATCATCGACCCCTAGGCGATGCCCTTGGGTGCATATGCGTTCCAATTTATTACGAAACACAAAGAATTTACAGTTCAAAATGTAACTTTTGGTAAACCGATGATGAGGATTGTGGGAGAACATGTAGTAAGTTCTAAAGAGTATATCATTATCTTCTTTTTGTTATTTATTATTTTGGATCCTTTTAACTATCTCATTTGATCCCTAGCTAGCCATCTTAGTAAAAGTGGTTGTTTATGATGTTGTAGGCAAGAATAGGAAGCAATGCGTTTTTGGCTGTAATTCCAGATCCAGTGACCTGTTTCTCCACTGCAAAATATTCCCAGAAGCAAGTGTTCAAAGTTATGTCAGACTCAAGTTTGCTTCTTGTTGATTGGATAACTAGTGGCCGTCATGAAACAGGAGAAAAATGGAATTTTGATCTTTATAGGAGCATGAATAACATTTTTCATGATGATGATGAGCCTTTATTCCTTGATACAGTAAGTTTCTTTGTTTATCAGTCTGTATTTTTTAATGTTTAGAAAGTAGTATACATTTTTATAAAGTATAACTATATCAGTAGGAATTTCACTTTTAGATAATTGGAATAATACTGTGAGTTTTGCCTTTAACCTGTCCGTTTCGGTTATCACACTATTTTGTTGTTCCTATTTCTTTTTTTGAAAAATGTTTTGTATTGCTTTCCTCATAGTTGCCATGTTTTCTTCACTGCCGTTTCCCTTTCCATATCTACTTTGATTTGCTGCACTTGAGCTGAGGGTCCTTTGGAAACAACCTCTCTATCTCCACAAGGTAGGGTTAAGATCTATGTACACTCTACCCTTCTCAGATTGCAATTGTGGGATTTCTCTGGGTATGTTGTTGTTGCCTTTAACCTGCCCATCACTTCTTTTATTGCCTTTATTTCATGTTAAAATTTTGTTATTTTTTTTCTTTTACATTTTGGCTCTATCTTAGATAACCTGCTATGTATAGCAATCTTAGCATCATCTAAATTAAGAGTGTCAACAAGGAGCGGATATTCCTTACAGATGTCCCCTGGATGGTTGTAACCCTGCAAAATCTGATACATCCAGTACTGACATAACAAGGAAACCAAAACAAGAACACGGTATCATGAATTGCTAACAGGAAAGCCATAAAGATTAAAAGAAAAAAAGGAAAGTAGCTAAACATTTTTAACCATGGTAAATGAAAAAGCTTATAGAGCATAATGCTTTGCTTTCTCAACTCCTATTCTTCTCTTAGTCTTATTGGTCTCGTTGACAATACTGCTAGGAAATTTTCAGTGCTTGGCAGTTTGTCCTCATTTTGCCTCTTATAGCATTTGGAGAAGAAAACTTTTCCAATTGACCCCATGCCCTCCCAAAGTAAAGAACCAAAGAGAAGAACTAGAGAGACAGGATTGTGGTAACAACTTGAACAATTATAATGAAGTAGCAATCTCTGCTTATGTCTGATTAAGGCTGTTGAGTAACTATGTCCTAGTCAGTTCCATCTTTTACAACTTGCACCCCACAGGGGCAGAATCATATTTAATGGTGTGGGTGTTCGAGCACCCATTAACCCTGAGCAGAAAATGTGTTTTTGTTTATAGAATTTTAAAGACAGTAGATAAATGTTTTGTGTGAGCACCCATAGAATGAAAGAATGGGAAAGTGCCCTGGTTGAACCATTATTTTTTGAGCTGCCAACCTCAGAGAATAATGGATTTGGCCCTCGGCAACAACACCCAATCATATTATCAAAATGGGCTGATTCGTCTTTTAACTCTTATTTCCCTAACTTTTTATTTTCTTCGTCTGCCGCTGACATTCTTTTTTCCCTCCACTCTTCCTTACCTTTCTTTAATTATAGTGGCAAGACATGGAAGAAAAATATACAATACAATAAAACAACCATCTTTAGTTTTAAATGCAAATGCTTCTTCTTGAGTCATAATGTGCAAACATAACCGTTTGGCTCAATTGTGGGATGTTTCCTAAAGCGGTTGAACTTATTACTGATTGGAAGTTTTGGATAGATTCTATAGTGTTTTGATTTACAAGATTGGGTTTTAAGAAATTGAGAATTTCTGAGAAATAAATTTAAAAAATTTCCTGACTTGCGTTGAGTTTTATGGTTATGTTGTATAACTTGGTTTTTCAATACCTTCCTCATTAATTGACTACAGAAAATCTGATTTATGGAACATTTTTCATGATTCTTTAAATAGTTGTCTAGTTTGTTAAGTAAAACATAAGATTTCTATAAATAATGATAAATATTATTTATCATTTTACAAATACCATGGAAACTATATGAGAACGACTATAGATTATTTTTTTTGGCAACAATAATATTAGTTTCAACTTGCTCGGAAAATTATTTTTAACCGTCAAGTTTCAAATAGTGGTGCACTTATGGTATGTAGCTAATTACATCTATAGTCGTTGAGCACCCACTACCTTAAAATCCTGGAAGGCGCTTATGGTATAGTAGTTGCTAATTACTTGTAAGTTGTAACTAATATATGTGTGAGGCACACTCTTGTGTATCTGGAAACGAGTCATAAAAATGATGTAACATATCTCTTCTCTCTTTTCCAACTATGCTCTACTAGATGTAGTCCAAAAATATGTTGTACTGACCCAGGCATCTCCACCCTAGAGACTTCCCTGCCTCTTAGCTGGACCCCTGATGACTGCTTTCTACATTCTCTTTCTTTCTCAATAACACAAAACCAGCCTTTCATTTAGGGCATGACTCATGATGTTCCCTTTCCATCGCCATAAGGGTCTTAGCCACTAACGAATATCACTTGATCGATTGCATATCCACGGGTGCTCTTTTTTCCAATATGGAATCTCCCTCATACTGATCTTCTATTTCAAATGAGATATTTAGAATGACTCATCTGAACACCATGTTTTTCATGTCATGCTGCAGCTATTTAACTGTTTTTTCTTTTAATCAGGCATTGCTAGAACAAGGAACATGTTCAGATATAGCTGAGCGTATGCAAGACTATCAAGTGATCGCAATGGTGATATTACTGGGGTGTGTAGGTTACTCATCTGGTACTTAAAAATATTCTTCACTCCCCCATTTGTCATTCTTTTTCTGGTTCTTAGTGTTATTTTTATTTTTTAAGCCAGCATTCATCTGTTTTGGAAAGAAGGAAGATCAACTTTTGTTACTTATTTACAGGCCAAAGTTGAAGCACGTTCAAAACCAAATCCAGGAAGATGTGAAGAAAATAATGTCTCAGAGTTTACACATGCCTACAATTGGTTCAAGACAGTCCACTAGTAGACATAATGATCAGCACTTGACCAAACCAAGTTTTCTTGCTTCCTGTAGCATATTTGGTCCAAAGGTAACATACATTAACACCTACTCCATCTCTCTAGTTGTCTTATATGTGAATGACCTGTGAATTTCAGGTCTAATTGTTTGAGCATATCAATTAAGTCTCTGTGCAAATAAGGCCTTCCATTTCTCTTGATATACCTTACATGTAAATTTGACAGTGTTATCTATTTAATCTATTTATTGCTTTAACAACCAAGTCAACCCCAAAATATTTTACTTGGGTTGTGCATGTGTTGCTTTCATCCTCATTTGATTTATTTTGTACTAGTTTTCTTCACTTATTTGGCCCCTCTCCACGTTTGTCTTCCAAGACTTCAATAATATCTGACACATAATCCTTTAATTGCTTCTCTCTCCGTTTCACTTTGTTCGACACTTCTACAATTTCTAGAGGTGAACACATTTTTCTTAAATATTTTTTCAATATATTTTGAATTTATTAGTTATTTTGACATATAGTACTTTTGTTGTTGTTCCTAAATATGCTAACTTTATTTCCAAAAACTTGAAGAATCCATATCTGTATTTACACCAAAAATTAAGTACTTCGACTTTCATACTCCTAACCATGCCAAACAATGTGGAAGGGAGGGAATTCTCCACTTGCAATTTGTTGTGCCGGGCTGTATACTGTTTGTCACAGAAATACAATGTCGGAATACCATCACCAAACTCTTATTTCTGTTAGACATCCTGTTTTGGACTTTTTTTCTACTGCATTTTAGTATTTCTTTTCATACCATAGAATTTGATGAAAGTATTGTTTACTACCATTAAGAAATAAAAAGAATTCGGCTCTGGTATTATAATCTAAACATGCTCTTCTCATGCTGTTAATTTTGTTGAAAAGAAAAACTGTTAACCATTAGAAGTGCAAACCAGAATTCACTTCCATGTTATGCTTCATAAGAGATATATCCTTGCAGGGAATTGGAGTTGTTACTCGAATAGCTGCCATGACAACTGAATCAGTGTACAATTTTCTGCAACATCAGTTGTCCAGTATGGAGCCACTACTAGGTGTCAAGCCATATTCTTACGCAAGTTGATAAACATTTTCTTGTTCACTTCGAATGACATGTAAGTAAGATCCTTTCCATATGCCCAATCCCCATATCACCATTTTGTTTGTAATCCTTGTATCTAGAGAAATTTGATTGTTTTTTTTTCTATTGGAGAAAGTTGATTAGGTGTCTAGTCCAGCATCTGAATTGACAACCAGCATCACTGTTCATGCCATTTTTATTGGTTTATGTGAAGATAAAGGTGATATAGGATGTACGAAAAGAACCGAGATCTTATTCTTCAAAATATGTTCAATTGCCATTCTGTTAGGCATTTGCATAATAAGCTAGTATGGAGATTATGGAAGATCTTGTTTTACTATGAGTGTGTTTTCACTAACATGACCATCCTATTCCTAGTTGCAGGTATGCGCGGATGGATCATTAGCTTTTACAATGAGGAGGAAAGTTCTCACTATAACTGTCTCTGGCTAGGTATGCGCGGACGGATCAGTAGCTTTTGAACATGGGGCAACCGTTTAGGTGCTTACCGTTCATCGGGATGGAGTATAACCGTGCCAGATCAAGAATCTTAAAATGTTGTCATATCCAACACAGGTTGTAGCATTCAAGCTGAACTGAAAAGTCCTATTTGGAGCAGCATGTATCCTATATTGAAGAATCTTATAACCTGTTTTGTTGGGCTTATGCCTTTTATGGGCGGCTTAAAACACTTTTGTTTTGCTTATACACTACAAAACTGCTTTAAAGTCAATTCAAACAGGTTCTCAGTAGTTCAATTAGTTAGTTACCAAACTTTCTCCATTATTTCACCTTTCCTACCTCCAATTAAAAAAAACAAAAAAATGGAAGAATTACCTATATACACCTCTTTATTCACTGTATTTTCTATTAGTTCAAACCATTCTAATAATATTATAAAAATTCCTTATTTTCCCCAATGACCAAATCTTCCGAATACATAAGTCATCTACTCCAAAACGGACGTTTCTCATTTCTATTTTCACTTCCATAATCTAATCAGTTACATCCTTTAACACAATTTGAATTTCAAAATCTCTCCAATTAATTAAATTCAATATATGGATGATGCTATTTCTTTTAGTATTGGGATTACCCAATTACACTCATCTAACATTGATCAAATTTATGATTCTGACGATGATAATTAGGTTGAAAACAGATCTAAACATTTGCATGATTCATATCAATGACTAATCAGAATATTGAGAAAGCGAAGACGAAGAATGATGCTTAAACGGATGTGGAAAAAAATTCAAAAAAGGGATAGAAAAGTTGTATCAGCAATTTTCCTACCTACACTATTCAGGGTATATATTTTCTATCTATTTACGTTATTTTGATGTTTGATATTGCCTTTTATTAGTTGCTTCAAAAATTCATACGTTATTGATAACGTGATGTTCTTATATTGCTATGTATCATGATTTAAATGCACTATGTTGATATATAAAACCCTAGCTTTGTTCTCTATTTGAATAGTTTTTATAAATTTATCAAGTTAAAAGTTCATCGTGTACAATGGCTGTAATATGCAGAATATTATATCATATCAACATAATTTGTATTTGATACAGAAATATTGCACAATGAGCATATGAAGTTACAATTAATATCATATACCATTTTTGATACATTTATAGTTTATCAAATTATAATGAATATCAAATACTATTTTTATCACTATGTATCAGATACACGGATAAGATACTTTGTAATGAATATCAAATACAATTTTTATCACTATATATCAGATACACGGATAAGATACTTTGTACTTGCAATATAAATATTTGTACGCATTAATGAAATTGTCTCTATTTAACATATTCATTATGGTACGTAGATAAAATTGAAGGTATTTTTTTTTTTTTAGTTAAGTCATTTACACATTTATTTTTTTAAAAAAACTACTGATATGTTAAACGTGTCCTCATTTGAAAGTGACAAGTCATAACTCTCAATTTTTAATTGCAACCTTTAAATAGAAAGGGAAAAATAATAAATTATTACCGTCTTATTGGGTTATCGGTTTACCCAATTACCCAATAACAAAAATCGATACTGAACTAATAACCAAATAAGTTTTTTTATAAACCCATTAAAACCCCAATAACCTAATAACATTTTTTTAATTCGATTGACTCGATTTTTACACTCTCCTACCTTTAAATATGCATTATGGGTGTGTTCGGAATGAAGGAAAACATTTTTTGGAAAATGTTTTCCAATTTTCTCATGTTTGGTTGGGACACAAGTCTTGGTCCAAGTCAACTCATTTTTCTCAAAATTAAGGAAAATGACTTCCCTTAAAAAATTAAGGAAAACATTTTCCAAAACTCTTCTCCAACTTCAAATTACATTTTTTTTTGGCAAAAACATCAACTTTTAAAATATTTTCAATTTCAAATTTTTTTCACCGAATCCCTGACCCCCCACCGATCCACCCCACCCATCCAGCACCGGCCAGACCCACCACCACCTCCCAAAAAAATTTGAGTTCGTTTATAAAAATATTTTAAAAAAAATACTTTAAACTTCAAAATTTTATTTTTTCACCTAAACCCTACCCCCCTCCCCCAGCTACCAGCCCCCACCCCCCTCCCTCCAAGAAAAATTAATTTTATTTTTAAAAAAATTTAAGACTTAAAATTTTTATTTTTCACCTAAACCCTGCCCCCCCCCCCCCCCGCCCCCGCCCAGCCCCCCCCCCAAAAAAAAAAAAAAGAAAATTAATTTTGTTTTTAAAAAATATTTTCAAGTTTAAATTTTTATTTAAATAAAAGATGTTTCTTAAAAAACATTTTTCATTCATAAATCAAACACTAAAAATCATTTCTGAAAAATATTTTCTACTCACCAACCAAATATAAGAAAATAAGTCCAAAATCTACTTGTTTTCCAGAAAAATATTTTCTAGAAAAACATTTCAATGAAAAACATTTTCCTTCATACCAAACACAGCCTATATTTATCTATTTATTTTTAGATTTTGGTGGCTATTTAGCTTACGTAAGAGGATATGGAAGTTTTGTTGTTAAATACAAAAATCACAAATAGAATGACAGAAAAGAAATATGGTGCTAACTACTGCCAAACAAACCTCACATTAAGCAAATATGTAAAAATCAAACATTTTTTTCTTTTCTAATTTGGTTATTTATGATTTAAAATTTAGTTGGCATTTGGACATAAAAAAATATGATATATAGAATAAATTGAGTAGTGGGCATTTGATCAAAAATAAAATCGAATGTTATTCATTTTGGTTGAAATTTTGAAATTGGAGTAATAATTGTGTTTGACAAAATTACAAAAGAATATGCAGAATTGAAATGTATTTTTAAAATATGATTTATATCTTTTCGATCAACTCAATTTCTAAAACCTAACAATAATCAAATTTGATTAACCTATTTGAAATTGTAACGATCCAATTCATTGGTCGTGCAAACGCCCACTCTAACGTCTAGATAGGAGAACTATTAATCCAAGTTCAATCATAACATGAGAAGTGAACAATTTTAAAACTCTAAAATTCTAAACGTAGTCCACTAAAATACTTTTTTTGTAAAGAAAATACTCCAAATCTTTTCAAGGAACTAGTCTAAATAGGTTCAAGAGCTTCTAAGAGAATAAAATATTCAAAATTGATATAACATATTTTTCACCATAAAGGAAGAGAGATAGAAGCCATCAGAAATCACATTTGCTCTATAAGAGTAATATCTCAAAATAGATAATCACGTAATGTCATTGATTAATTCCATTATGAACTACTACATATTATTACAATTTATATTTTCAATTTATTTTTAAAAAAAAACTTTTGAAGTTGGAGTTAAAGATGAAGTTGTGTTTGATTTTAATTTTTGCAATAATATTTAGTTATTTAAATATACTTTTTTTTTTCCCTAAAAAGTATGAAATATAATTTAAATGCAGTAATATATATATATATATATATATATATATATATATATATATATATGAAAAAACAAAAATATAATGGTAGTGATAAGGTGAAAGTGGATAAAGTGAAACCAGATTCTGGATGTTCTGTAAATATTTAGTTGGAGTTGTTAGAATTTTCATGGTCAGACACCAATTTATAGTAAAAGCAATTCTCAATGTTTTTGAATAATTGTTATGGTCAAACCGCAAACGGTTCATAGTATTTGATGTTAAATTAGAAAAAAAGTATTTGAATGAAAATTATATTCAAACATGCTTTTAAAAATAAGTTGAAACTAGATTAATATTTTTGTGCCTATCGATCACCAGAGAAAATGAAATCTTTTATCCTTTTACGATATCAATGTAAAAAACAAATTTTTAGATCTATTATATGTAAACATAAATTTTTCTTATGGATAAGCATAATTATTATATATCTAAGAGATAACACTAATTATTTTACTACAAGGTTATTTCTTCCGTTCACTTTTATTTATCATGTTATGTTTTTTGAAAATTAATTTATCTAATTTTAAAGTTTAATTAGATTATATTAATTTAATATTTTAAATAAAAGATTTCGATATTCAAAAGTTATATAAAAAATACTATAAACTATAATTTTTTGCTTAACAATATGATAAAATAAATACATCTTAAATTTTAATTAAAATTTTTATAATTTAAATTTAAAAATAGAAATTATGACAAATAATAGTGGATGGAGAGAATAGAAAATTATTCCTCCCTCCCACCTAATTGAGTGAGTAAAGTGAGTGATGATGTTAGCAATGTGAACACATTACTATATACTTTATTCTGTCTTTATGATAAATTTGACATTTTAGTAAACAATGTTTTAAGATAAGGTGAAACTCAATAACAAAAACCAATGTGAAATTAGTTACTCCCTCGGTCGTATCCGTAATATATTAGATGGATATTTTTTTTAATTTTAAATAGTAATTAAAAAATTATTAATAGATTAATTAATTGTACTATTTTGATTTTTATTCATATTAACTATCCTGTTGAAATAAATTATTTTTTGAATTTTAAAAATTTGTTTAAACTTTCATATGCCATATTAATTGTATGGGCAAAATGATTTTTTTTGAAAATTAATGATATACTGATTTAATAAATAATCAAGTAATATGAGATACATATTTTTAGTAAGATGTTAATCTAATATAAGAGAGTAAATAAGACATTTAACAAGATTATTAGTTTAATTTGTAAAACACAAGTGCAAATGCTTTTGAGATTGTTTTAGATCTTCAATCATTTTTTATTTTTGTAAAACTTATATTTTTGTTGATATAATTAAAATTTAATATATAACAAAAAGATAATAATGATAGTGTACAACTCAAATTATTCAACACAACTCTTCATTTGACCGAATATGTAGATGCATATGAAGACGAAAACAGAGAAAATACGCATAAGAAATAAATATGAATTTGTAAGAAATGACCTCAAAAAGGAAATGTGACTTATAAGCTATAAATTAAATATTTCTTCATTTTTTAAAATTCAAATTTATCTTATTAACAGTGACATAATTTTGATCATTCTATTTTATATCTTGAAGATAAATAATACACATTGCTGTGTATATAAATTGTGGAGTGAACACCACAGAATTATTCAATATTTAGGACCAAAGTCAAATTAATATAGTCCAAGATAATCATTCGATTCATAAAGTGTGTTTGATCAACACTAGGAAAATAGGTAAGAGGTTGAAAAATTATCTCCTTTATTTACAAAGTTGCATACTAAAATCAATGACATATTCACTCGTTAAGGGTGATCAGCTAGGAAAATATGTAAAAGGTTAAAAAATTATCTCCTTTATTTACAAAGTTGCATATCAAAATCAATGACATATTCACATATCGTTAAGGGTGATCAGTTGAGTATCATTTATTAAAAATAATTATACAATATATATATCTATATTTTTTTTTTAATCATTGAGTATGCTAATATTAATATATATACATAATTTTAAATTTTTTAAATTTCTAACTCCATCACCGATTAAAATAATATTTATTAAAATAACATGGCAGTCCAATGAATCAACAGACTCTGACTAATTGGCTTGACAAAATATGAAACATGGCTTTGGGATTAGCAAATTCCAACCACTATATTTTTTGATTTTTGACTTTAGAGCTTTGACCAAAATAGTGTTTACCTTTTTTTTTTTTGTTTTCTTTTCATCACATTGATTTTACTCTTTATTTTCCTGAAAAATAAAAGAGATTAGCTAATTATTTGGTATTCATGCAAGATTTATTAACTTTGTTGATTTAATAGATGATCAAGAACTCATCTAATTAAATAAAAATAATCTATATGTAAATAATTTTTTTTATAGTACATCATTCATTTAATCAGGGGCGTAGCTACCCTTTGGCTAGGGTGTCCAATTGGACACCCTTCGTCAGAAAATTATATCGTATTTATAAGTAAATAATAACTTAAATGGTTAAATAATACATTTTGGACACCCTTGAAAAACAATAAAAATTTTCTAGCTTAGTGGTTTTAGTTGTTCAACTCTTACTAAGTTCTTTGTAACTTGTAGTGTCCGGGTTCGATTTCCATTATTTGACTTTGATTGTTTTCTTTTCATTTAAAATTTATAAATAATTATTTAATTTAAAGTTAATAAGCAAATACTATTCTTTTCATTAAAAATTTAAATAAAATTAAAAAGTGATTATTTAATTTAAAGTTAATAAGCAAATTCTATTTATTTATTCCATAAAGCTACTAAAAATGAAAATACTTTATATAAATTTCTTTTAATATAACTCGTTTGATTCTATTCTTTATTTTTCATTTCTCGTTGTTGGTCATAGTATGTTTGTGAAATCTTGAAGCATAAACGTGATTTCACTCTAAACTGAATATCTATATTTTTCTTTGTTGGTTCACTTCCTATCAGATAAACGTGAATATTAAAGCTAAATATAATGTAGTTTCATTTTCAAAATGTTGGTATATTTTATTTAAAAAGATTAATCATTAATGTTATGTAGTTTAATTTACACAATTTAAGTACATCCACTCTTTAAATTAATTTTAAGCTATGAAATTTTTAAACACTCTTTATAAAAAATTTGGCCACTGTATTTATTAGTGATAGACAAATCCTCCTCCATTATTATATAGGTGGTGGAATTGCTTTTATCACAAAGCTAAACGAAGGTTCAGTACTATAACGACTATAATTCCAAATAGTGTAATTAAACATGGTTGACCAGTAGTAACCTTGGACTCTAAATATTCTTCTCTTTCACTTTTACTTGCCTCTATTTTATTTTTTATTTTTTATTTTTTATTTTTAATATATTAAAAAGTAATGTTTTTCATATTTTATTTTTAATATTTATTACTTATTTTTGAATTATTTATTAATATAAATTTATGATTAAATTTGTATATCAATATTATTTCTTACGTGTAAAATTTAAATAAATACAAACTAGTATAGGGAAATCAGAAATGTGGACAAGGAAATCTATGAGATGACATAATCTCCTACAATTACGTTTAGAACCAATTTTATTTGGCTTAAAAGTTAATTAAATTCACATTTAAGTTATTTTTAACTTTTGAAATCAATTTGATTTGGCTTGAGATGACATAATCTCGTACAATTACATTTTAAGTTTGATTTTTTATTTTTTAATTTAAAAGCTACTTATTTCCTACACAAATAGATTCTTAGAGTTGATCAAGTTTATATTTAAGTCATTTTAACTTTTAAAAGTCTTTTATAAAGTTAAAAATAACATAAAATAAGCTAAAAACTAAAGATATGTCTCTCTCTATTTTTTATTTAAAAGAAAGTAGCACGAAGTTTCCTTTGTTTTTTTACCTCCACCGCCCCATATAAATTACTTATCAGCTTCTTTCTTTTCTTTTTTCCAGGTTTTTAAAAAAAATTATAAATAAAAAGGTATTTTTATTAATTTATTTTAATATATATTTTATTTTATGTCTTAACTTTTTGGAGTTGTAAACTTATTTAGGCAAAAAGATATTAAATGTAATGGTAAAATAATATTTTAATGAGATAATTAATAAGTAATCTGTGATAATTATTTATAAATAAGGTGGACAACAAGTAACGGAAGGAGTAAATAATAGGCATAACGTATAAATACGCTATTTGATTTTCTTCAATTTGTTCTCAAATTATGTGTGTGCATAATTAAATATTTAAATTTAAATGAAATTGAGCAAGTATACACACTGCGTGTTATAATATATATAGAATGTTGTAAATACACAAAATTATTATATAGGACGTCACGCATAACAGATGTATTTATTTATTTCATTTTATATACATTTTAATATCTATTTTTGTATACTTAAAATTAGAAGATAAAATTGTTAGAATGAAAATAAATAATACGTGTATGTATTATGCCTATATAATAACTCCGCTAATTAGTTTTGAAAGTGACACTTTTAATAAAAAAAATTTCATACTTAAATTTAAAAATTTTAATTAAAAATATTTTTACTAGTGCAACACAACTCACGTGGATATCTCAATTAACTTAACCGTACTGTTTTTCTGAAATTCAAAAGATGACACAGCACATATCAATACGGAGAATTTGACCAGGATGCTGACGAAAGTTTAGTTGTAAAGTAGTCATATTTAATAATCCTCGTGCTTTATTTATTTTCACTCTAAATATTAATTTTAATTATTCATATTCAGTCATTATATCTAAAAAAAAAATTTTAAAATATTTGAATAATATATATGTATATATTTAATTTTTAATTTAATCCTTTTTCTTTTATACATTGATTATCAATTATTACCTCTCACAACTATCATTAGCTTAATCGCCACCACCAATCACTAGAAACAGTATCCACTAGCCATCATTTATCATTCCTATTACCATAGTGACTACCAACTACTCATTTAGATTTATAAATCACCACCATTATATATATATATATATATATATATATATATATATATATATATATATATATATATATATAACCATCATAAAACTAACTGTAATTAACATGCCATCACTAACTACATATCACAATCAACTACTATTTACCTTCAACCATCTTCACTACTAGCAATTATCCATAGTCACTACCATTAACTAACATCATCTAGCTACTATTAATTCATCGTTAGTTATGGTTATCACCAATCGTTATATTATTATTATTTTACTGCTATAGTATTAGATTAATTTAGTATATATTTTAAAAAAATTTTTATTAATTTTTAAATAAAAACGTGTTCTATATTCTATTAATGCTATGACCCCGATTTGATTCTATTGTTTGACTATGGGCCTTGTTAGATCTTTTGGATTTTAACTTAGGTTTCAAGCTAAAGTGAATCTTTTGTAACTCTAAGAGTGGGTGCCGATCCACGATATTTCCTTATGATGTTTAACATTTGGTAATAGATTCTCTACCGTGTACTAGCCATGGTTTGAGGTCAGAGCACATTTTTATGAGTTGTGGTTTGAGTCACACTTCTATTAGTCGGGTTTGAGCGTTGTCATCTTGGTTCTATTGGGTTCCTCGGGGTTGTTCGAGTCCGGGCTCAATTATAATTTAGTTAAATAGTAAATCAAGTCTTAGTTAAAATTATTTAACTCTTTTTGAATACTCATCGGGCTTATGGAGGTCCTGTCGGGATTGCTTTCATTTTAATTGCACATGCGTGTGCCTTCTGGGCCATTAGGGTCAAATTAGGTTATAGTTAGCTATTTTACTTTATCATTTCGTTTTTTGTTAGCTTATTAAGGTGCATAGTTAGACTTATCACTATTGTTCCCTTCATTTGACCCCTTGACATCATTTTATTCCTCACCTTTTATTATGTATTTACTTTCCATGTTTAGTCGTCTTATGATGCTTATTATGTACCTATTGGTTGATACACATACTACACTATACATTTGTTTTTTCTGATGCAGAGAGGGTGAGTTGACGACCCCTCAAAGTTTATAAATCAGTTTATGATGGTCTAGAAAAAAGAAGCACGTTATTTTCTCAAAGGGATCGTTTGGTAGAGATTGAAGATACATATCTTGATATTATACAAATTTTAATACACAAAAGAATGTATAACTAATATCGAAAAAGTATATCAAACAAGATGTTACTAATATACATAATTAATGCAAGAATTATTTTTTAATACACTCTACCAAACGATCACTAAATGACTGAACAAATCTACTTTTCATCGAAAATTACGAATAACTTCCCCCTTTTACATGGAAAAAAGAATTTATAAACTTGAAATAAATCTAGAAGTAATGCTGGAAGGAAATGGAGATGTATAATCATTTTCAAGAAAATAATAAAGAATATAAGTACCCCATTAGGTTGAACTTTGAATAGATCAAACATACTTACTTTTGGATATTCAAATTTGGACTTATTTATTTGGTCTTCAGTCTTCACTTGCTACTTAACATTAATGGTAAATATTCCTAACTTGCTCCAATCACAGAAGCTAGTAAACACGTGCCATAGACTTTTCTTTACTTCTCTACTTAAAAAGAAATGTTATTAATTTAAAAGGTGTATGATTAATTTATGTTATTTATATCTTAAAATATAAAATATATTCATTAGATATTTATATGTCAAAATTATGATATAATTATATGTCAAAGAATAATTACTTTTACTACTTAAAATAATTAATTTATTTGTAACTTCTAAATATATAGAACTCTTTTAACTCACTTTTTCATGTACTTTATACTGTATTTTATTTTTATTTATTATAATGAATAGAAAGAATGAAATGCACTTTAGAATCTTATTAAAATGTTCAAAATGACTAAAACATACTAATTTATAAGGATGCATTAGTCAACTAATAGTACTATAAATAATTTCTTTAGGTCGAATATGGTCATATTTTACAAAATTGAAAATGATATATTATATATATATTTATTTATTACAAAATATAAACTTCTAACTAATAATAGTAACTAGTTATTCTTTTTACATAATCATTTCATATGGTATAAACAATCTTTTCATGCCAAACATCAATTTTTTTAATTAAAAAAATTTAAAATGATAAATTTATTTTATTTATATAAAATATAAACTTATGAAACATGCTTTACATAAAAAAAATTAAAATCATGATATAAACTTTTACCTCATGCTTTTTAAATTTGAAATTTGCAATTATAATCTAGAAATCTCATATTGAAATGTGATAACTTTATAAGAACAACATTCAAAGTAAACCATCGTCAATTTGTGTCTCTATTTTTTCTATTAAAAGAGATAGCAACTCACAAGTCACGTCAACACTAGATTTCTTGGAGGTCATAACAAGAACTGATAAATCAGTTTATGAAAAGTAAAAAAATGTCATAGTTTGTTGAATCTACTTCTTTGTTAGATTAGTTTAATTTATTTTATCTCATTAAATTGTGGGTTGATATACTTAATTCAAATCAATTCATATTGTTAAAATAATTTTACCATAAAAATATATTTTGAAAAATCTAGTATTTTTTAGATGAGTGGGTCATGACTATATTTTAGCAATTTCAGTAACTTTTTTGTTTTTTATACTATATATATATATATATATATATATATATATATATATATATATATATATTAATTTTTATAAATAAATTGAATACTTCATATATTTTTTTCATGAAACTTTTATTCAGTTTTAATTGGCTAATGGACTCTACACATTATGCTTATTTATTAAACGGAAAATTATAAAAATACTTTTGAACCAAGAAAATTTGAACAAGAATATCTTAATTAATAGTTTGTTCTAAAAATACCCCTATTATAAATAATTTAGTTGAAAAATGTCTTTACTACTTATAATTTGGTTCAATGATTTGACAGACGAAATAATAGAGTAAGAATTATTCGACATTTTTATTATTAACCCCTTTCTCCCTTATATATTTTCTCTATCTTCTCTTCAACACAATTTTTTTTTTTTAAATTTTACTTAAATCCATTTATCTTATTCAATTACCTCATTTTCTATTTAACTCTCTAAGCTAAACATAATTTTTTTAATTTTAATTTATATATTTCATTTTATATATCTATATAAAATTTAAAATATTAATTATATTCCATGTTTAGAAAGACTAAATAAAATGTTAACATAATAAGTAAAGAGTAAGACTGAGGAGAACGATATCATATAAAAATGTAGAATTATAATTATTCGAATGATGTCAAATATTTTGTTGATGCCACATAAATTCTAAAAAGATAGAAATATTCGTAGTAATATAAATTCGAATTTTATATTAACTTGTATCACTAATCGATCCCCACAATAAATTTTATCATCAATTGAATATAGCTAATTAATATATATTGATCTTATATTACTTAAGATGAGAAATTGATGCACTTAACATAAATGACTAGTAAACTCAGATGGTCTGGCAGAAAAAAAAAACTTGTGACGCTATTTAATTGTATGTTTTTTTTAAAAACTTTTTAATGTTTGTTTAACATGCCTTGAACACTTGAAAACTTTGTTTGGATGGTTATTAAGTATTGTTTTATAATGTATCGTATTGTATCGTATCGTATCATACTGTATTGTTTTAAATAAATATAATATTTGGATAGATGTATTGTTTTCCATCATTACATAATGTCACACATTTATAATTTGAATGAAAAACCTACAAGAAAAACAAGGTATGAGGTAGAGCTACTATGAAAATATAGAATATAAGATGAAATATGATTACTAAATAATAAATATAGACGAAATGAGAAGAAAATATTAAGGTAACGACGGAATCGTTACCTTTAAACGATATGATACAATAAAATTTGAATAAATCAAAATAAATATTATATTTAAACTAACAATACAATAAAATAAAATACAACCATCCAAACAAGGTGCAGACGTTACATAAAACATTGTGTTGGAGGGTTAAAATGAAACTAACATATATTGATCTTATATTACTTAAAGATGATATACTGATACAATTAATGTAAATGTCAAGTAAATTTGGACGACTCGGAGAAAACAAAGAACGTATTGTTTTAATGGTACGTTACTTTTTTATTTTTACGCTTTTAATGTTTGTCTAACTCGTCGAACACTTGAGTAGAACCCGTTTATATTGATTTAAAAGTCGGTCAAATCTACTTTTAAGTCAGTTTTTAACTTCTGAAAGTGTTTGGCAAATACTAAAAATAACTTAAAATAAATCAAAAATAACTTAAAATAAGTTACGAAGTGTTTGGTAATGTAAAAAATAACCTTAAATAAGTCAAAAATAACTTAAATAAGTCAGAAATCAAAAGTAGGTCTCCCCCTACTTTTTACTTTTTGACTTAAAAGTCATTTCAGTTTGACTCTACTTTTTACTTTTTGACTTAAAAGTCATTTCAGTTTAACTTTTTATTTTTTAACTTAAAAGCAGTATTTTTTAAGCCAATTCAAACGGGCTCAAAAACTTTTTGTTTAAATGATACATTAAAAATTGAGTTAGAGATTAAAATAGAATTAACTAATATATATTGTTCTAGTATTACTTAAAGATGATAATTTGATACAATTATGAAAATATCAAGTAAATTCAAATGATTTGAAGGAAATAAAACACATGATGTTATTGAACCGTATGTTTTTGTACCCTTTTATTATTTGTCTAACACACGGTTAACACTTGAGTATAAGTTTTTTATTTTTATTTTAAATGGTACATAAAAAACTAAGTTGAAAGGTAAAAATAAAATAAGATTGTGTTAAATGTGAAAATAAAATTTTAAGACAAAGTTAAAGAGTGTGCGTCTCTGTTTGGCATTAAAAAAAATAGACTACTATATATCTTCCTTTTCAAGCATTCTACTCCCTTTCTTTGCCATGTAGCATGCATGTTATTTCCAAGAAGCAACCTACCCCCCCTTCTCTCCAATCCTAGGCTGACAGCATGGCACACAAAAATAGTACCTCCAGTTAGAAATAAAAATAGAGTACAAAAATAATATCTTGAAAGAATTAAAATTGATGTAATGTATCGAAAGAATTGTTATGGACGATAATGAGATGAATATTATCCATTCATTTTTATAAATTAGAGGTCTCGAGCTTGATCTTTGAAAATAAAAAAATTTCTAACAAGAAACACCTCCTTTATAAGACTTATGTTCATTAATCTGACAAAAAAAAAAGATGACATAAATCTATATTAATCGAGATAACAATTTAAGACTCTTTTAAGAAAAAATATTTGTTCAAATAATAAATACTCTCCACTTCTGTTTTTAAATTTGTAATTTTGAATTACCAAAAAAAAAAATAAAAAAAATAGAAGCTTGATGGAGGGGTAAAAAGAAAAGGAATTAAGCTTATCCAATAGTTTTTTTGGTAAAAGAAAAGTAGATGGGTTGAAAAGTTTGGAGTAAGGATATGAACCCTCTTACCTCAACATTTGAATAGTCAAAAGTCAAGATTGTCTTAGTTGAAAAGGACATATCCAGACAAAAATGTATACCTTTGACTAATATAAGTCCTATATATATCTTAAAGCCAAACCAATATTAATACATAAATTCTTTGACAAACTAGTGAAGAAAAATACTAAGAGCTAACTAGCTTTATATATATATATATATATAAAGAGTGTTTATATCCACCTAAACCATACACCCCCCCAAAAACAAACATGAACAACAATATGAGTATCCCAACATCTCCTACATATCAATGGATGGATGATATCCAAATGCCATACAATTACCAACAAACACAATTTGAGCAACCAAATAATATACCTTATGAAAATTTCTCTCATTCAACAAACAAGACAACAAATTACATGACTACTACTAATTATCCAAGTAGTCATCATGATAATCAATATTCCAATTTAAGTCCTGATAATTCTTGTGGTGATACCAAAAGTGCATCATCAAAACCAGTGAGAAGAAGATCAAGAGCTTCCAAGAAAACACCTACTACTCTTGTCAATGCTAGCATATCGAATTTTCGAGCAGTCGTACAACAATATACTGGTTGTCACACTTGTCCAATCAACAACCAAAAGGGTCCAATTAACTTAAGTTTTGGATCACAAGAAAATTCATCAATAGTAGGTGATGAGGCTTCAAAATATGGATATTATTATAATAATAATAATAGCCAAGAGATGAATGGTACTACTACTACTCATGCAGGTTATAGTAATTCTGGAACAAATATGTTTGGTACTGATGAAGATTATGGATGTGATTAATCATCAATAATAATTAATCTACATAGTATATTATAGGGAAAAGGTTTGTTTTTTTCTTCCTTAAAAAATAAAGTAGATGTGAGAAATCACTTGTACAAGCCTTTTAATTAGATGGTCTTTTCTAAAAATATGTTTTTTTTGTTCTCATTGTTAATTTTGTTATTTTCATTTCACATGCATGTTGATTATATCTTAATCTCTATCAGCTCTCTTTTCCTAAAAATAAACTTGTATATATTCCCTTCAATTAAATAAGCACTTCGTCTTTTCTAATTATATGACCTATTCTTCTTTGTAGTCCGTTTTAAAATTACAATAGATTTTTATATTAAATAATAATTTAATTTTAAAATATTTATTTTTATTCTTAATGATATAATAATTTATAACAACTCAACGTTTATAATTTATTTTAGACCATAAATTTAATTTTTCATTCTTAAATTTTGTGAAGATGGAAGAAGTAGTAGTGTCTATTACTTATGTTTAAGAAAATTCATGCGTCAGAATCCTACCATGTTCACCAGTCAACGAAATTCCATGAGACTATAGAAACCAACTACTACTTAATATTTTTTAAAAAAGAATGAAACAAAACGAAGAAAGAATTAAAGAAAAAAAGAGGTGACCACTGTATAAATTAAACTAGAATAGAAGTTAATTATTATTACTACATGTTTTTTTTTTTCTTTTACGATTCCAAGATATTCTATTATTATTATTATTAATTCAATTATTATTATTATTATTATTATTATTATTATTGGGGTTTTAAGAAACCAAATGAAAACAAGGGTAGATATGTATTTGACTTTGTTTATTTTTCTAAAGTAGTAACTATATAGTAGAGTAAAATTGAGAATTTTATTATAAATGATATGTAGACCAAGTCCAAGATTGGTTGGTTGAATGTCAACATCGAGCCACCACTTGGAAAGTTATACAAAATAAAATCGTACTTTACTTACTAGCTACGTTTTATATACTTTGTTGACCCAAAACCATCACCACTTATCTCATCACATTTTTGTCACTTTCTATATGAAAAAAAAAGAAAGACAAAAGAGGCTACAAGAAAATAATATAGGAAAATTGTATTTAATAGGGAATTATTAATTCAAATAAATGTTATAAATATATTTTGATTTTATTGTATCCTATAACAAAGTAATGCTATTTTCGCCTCTCATCCTGGTGGAATCTCGCTCACCACTCTCGTTTGGTGGCAGTCTCGCTCGTCTCTCTCGCTTTCATACAAACACAAATGTATAAAATGTGTTTGTGCTTGTATAAAGCGAGAGAAAATTGTATATATACATATATTTTCGTTCCCCTGTCTCCTCTCTCCCAGATTTTGCTCACTACTCTCAAATCTCGCTCGCCACCCTCACCTCTCTCGCTTATACAAACAGAAATAAAATGTATAAATTGTGTTTCTGTTTGTATAAAGCGAGAGAAAATTGTATATAAATACATGCAAATACACATATCTTCGTGTTATAAACATATAATTATATAATACAAATATTTTTTTACCCAATTTTCTTTTGCCTTTCTCTCTTTCTAGTTTTATACATACACAAATTATACAATTGATCTTTTGTATACAATTGCTTTCTTTTATATATGTATAGCGAATTATACAATTGCTTTCTTTGTATATGTATAGTGAATTATACAACTATTTTTTTATATATATAACGAAATATACATATTTATGTTTGCTATGAAGTGCAATTATGTTTGAAGCATGAGAGAGAGAGAGTGACACATTATAGTTTGCTTTGAATTGTTTTTGCATAAAAGATAATCGGATCAATTAATTAAGTTAATTTTTATAATATTGAAATCAAATCAAATTTATTAACTCAATCTTTTATTGGTTTAAATTTTGTCGGGGTTTCCTCAAAAACTATGTGACATACACTAATCACATGTTCCATCGACTATGTCTTTAAGAAAAGGGAAAATAAATAAAAAAAACCTTCTCAATTTGGTTAGAAAATTCACTTTAGCACTTAAAATACACGGGTGTTTAAATACTTCCCTTAACATATTTGAAATGAATTAACACCCTGAGATTATTATCCCACTTTCACTTGCCACATCATAGCCATGAAAGTGCTACAACAACGCCATATCAGTACCATGTCATTAATTATTTTCACGATTTTTCTTCAACACTTTTTAAAATTAATTTACACTAATATTAATTCAAAGCACATTTTCTTAAATTAAAATAAAAATATTGACCCATTATTATTTTACCCATACCCAGCCCCCCTCCCACCCCCTTACTTCTTTCTTCTTCCTTCTTCTTTACCATTTCTAGCTCTTCAATGTTCATTTTTTCCCTCTCCATATTTTTCAACTACGTCCACCATCCAAACTCCTTTCATTGTAACTCTCAAATTACCGCCGAAGCTCCATTACTAGATTCTCCAAAACACCAACAAACAACTGAATCACCACTTCACCATCACTTTTATCCTTAAAACACCATTAATAGTGAGCTTCGAAACTCTTAGACAGAGCAACAAAACAACAACAATCAGCTCGTTTCTCTTCCTTTCGCATCTTATTTGGTAAATCTCCAATATTGGAGAGATAAAGAATCTACCATCACTGTCTTCGTCTTCGAAAAAATCAAAAAGCAAAAAAATTACTGATTCTGCCTCCGCAAAGTCTGATAAACTAGCAAATTTTTTCGCTCCGATGAAAATCAATAAAATTCATATGTGTGAAATTGACATCAATAATAAGATGGCGGTATTGGATTTTATGAATTACTAAAGAGATTGTGAAATTGAATTATTAGAGTTAAAGGTGAAGATGGAGGAAAAAATGATGCTTCAATGGAGAAGAATCTATAATGGGGAAAATCAGTGGCGAAGCTAGGAATTTTACTAAGGGTGTCCAAATATTACATAAGTATTTTTTTCGGTGAATATCGCATTGAAAAAATTAAAATTGAACTACATAATATCAATATTACTTTTTTTGTACGAATAAATGTTTCAAAATTTTAAAAATCAAGCTGCATAATATTTAGCTTTAATATTTGTGTTTAATTATTATAAAGTGAACGAACAAAGAAAAAAAAAGAAAAAAAAAGGGAGCATTAAGCTTAAATGAAATCATTTTTACGTTTTAAGCTTTCACTAATATATGGTGATGACAACAATAATATGACATGAATAATGGAAGCAAATCAAATGAGGTGTTCTTTTGTTTGCTTTTAACGGCTTTATAAAAATAGTTTAGAGTTTGTTTATTAACTTTAAATTAAATAATTTCATTTAAGTTTTATTTCAAATTTTAATGAGAGGAAATAAAAAGTCAAATTCATTGAATTTCACTTAGCTACTAAATCTAAACTTTTAATGAAGAATGTAATTTAATTAGCTTAGACAACTAAAAAAATAAGTTAATGAATAACAAAATAAAAGTATTGTAAAATGGAATTGTGGGGAGTCGAACCTACAACTTTAAAGTGGGCCGGAGATCTTCAAACCGTTGGGCCTAAGCATGCCAATATGCATAGGGGGTCCAATTCATTTAATTTACCCATTACAATTAGCATTTTACTTGCATATACAGTATCTTTTTTCGGCGAAGGATGTTCAATTGACACCCCGGAACACTGTAGCTCCGCCACTGGGGAAGACAACAAAATAAAGAGAATAAAAGTTAAAGTTTTTATGGACGAATAAAATTATTCATATATTTTAATGTAAGTTATATACTAAGAAATAATATTTAAAATATTTATTATATATTGACCAATAAAAGTATGTCATGTGTATGATTTTATAATATTTTTTTTCTTTTTTAACTCCTTCACACACTATTAGGAGAGTGAACTCACTCTCTTTGCCATGTCATCCCCTAGGTTTTTTTTTAAATTCATTTCAAAGATGTTAAGGGGGTATTATACGCCCATGTAATTTAAATGCTAAAGTGAGTTTTCGGACCAAGTTCAAGAGTTTTTTTTTTCCCATAAGAAAATAATATAGTTTTATAAATTTAATTAAATTATATATGCACTTTTACTTGGATATATGCACTATTCAAGAATTCCGATATTTCCACGAAGCTTTTTAAATATATAAATAAGAGGTTTGTCACTTAATTATTAAAATATCTTTATGATAATTGAATTAACTATGAAGAATACCTAGACTTAAAGGCATTTTTAAAAAAAAACCTCACATATATCCACTCAAAAATAACCTAATTACTCTTCATAACTATAATTTGATAATTACAATTCGTAGTTACATGTTATAGGGAGAAGAGAGGCGAGCGAGACCGAGAGAGAGGAGAGAGGCGAGAGAGAGGTGAATTATAATATATTTGTATATTATACATATGTATTTGTATATATGTCAAGCGAGATTGGGAGAGGGAGGAGAGAGGCGAGTGAGATATTGGGAGAAGGAGGCGAGAGGCAAGCGAGAGAGGCAGAGAGTGGGAGAGAGGTGAATTGTATCTGTATATCAGTTAGATAATTGTATATTATACATATGGATTGTATATATGGCAAGTGAAATTGGGAGAGGGAGTAGAGAGGCGAGCGAGATTGGGTGAGGGAGGAGAGAGGCGAGCGAAAAAGGGCAGAGAGTGGAAGAGAAGTGAATTATATATGTATATCGGTTAGATAATTGTATATTATACATATGTATTTGTATATTCTGGCGAATCATACATATACAAATGTGGCTAATTATACAAACTCAAAGTCAACCCACGTAATTAATATATAATGTTAGTCGCAATGATAATTATAACAAACTATAACTATGATAAGTAAATTAAGTAGTATATTTCCTTTAAAAAAATATTAAATAGATTTTTTGATGTATCAAAACAAAAATATAAAACAAACTAGAATATTAAGGCAAAAACATAATTACGAACTAAGAGTGAAAAAAAAATCAATATATACATCAAGAAAATCAGGTTTCCTTTTCTTACATATCTGGTTGCTTTATGTTCATCAAACATTATTGTCAATAAATCATCAAACCTTTTGTCAGTTTTGTGTAAACTTTTCATCCCTCTTTCAATCCGTTGAAAAATCATCCGAGCTAATTTATATAGGAATAAAATATCGCTAATAATTTGGCAACAATCATCAATTCCACCACCATATCCTCAAATTCGTTAACCTTTGTCCCTTTTTCCACGAACACTCTCTTGCTTATTATCACTTGACTAATCATGTTTGTTGTTATGACCCAAAAACAAATGTGACTGTAACACCCTGAATTCAAAAAAAAAGGTGATGAACTAATATTCAAAACCTACAGGTGCCATCCACGAGGACCACAGATGGTCCATAGGTTTACCCACATACCGTAGGTGGGGTTCGTGGATTGGCCACCCAAAAAGTTGTCCAGGCCTAGCACCACAACTAGACCTAAGAACCGTAGGGGTCCAAGTCCGTGGTCCAGGAGCCGTGGTTCGAACCCCCAAAGATCAGGTCCCAGACCACCCAACCACGGATGTGTAGGACGGACCGTAGGTCCATCCACGATCCATGATAGTGGTGTCGTGGGTCACTGTTTGACATTTATTTTCAAGGGGCAGTTAGGCCTTTTCCTAATTAATTAATTAATTTCTATACTATGTCGTTTTGCCTATATTTAGAACCCTATAGAAGCCTTTTTACCCCCAAATTCACCCCATTTAATTCATTCTTCAAAATTCCACAAAAGGAATCAAATTTCCTTCCAAATATTCTCTCTAGAAAGCTTGAAGAAGAAGAAAATGATTCAACATAGGGTTTCAATCTAAGATCTCAATTAATCCATTGAAGATAAACAATTGGACTTGAGGTATGATAGCTTTCATCCATGAAATCTCTTACATTCACGGAGTCCCCAAATTCCTCTATTCCAAAAGGTAGAATTCCCCAATTAGCTAGGGTTTTCTTCAATCGCCATGGATATTTTTGATTATTTATCTTAATGATTGAATTATGTTTAAATATGCATGAATTGATGATTTACAATGCTTTTATGATGATTGAGTTATGCTTAAATATGCATGAATTGATGATTTACAATGCTTTTATGATGTTTTCCCTGTGAACCCATGCAACCCCCATGTTTTTTCAAATTGTGATCATATGATGTGGGTTGTTGATTATGAAAGAGGAATTTTATGATCCAAAGCATGAAGTAATAGAATTACATGAATTTATGACAAAATCCCTATCTAAACCATAGTTTCTAGATTTTGTGATTGAATGTAAACTTTGAATCTTGAAAGGGCAAAGTATGAGTTTATGCATGATCATATGAAATCTATGCAAATGTTAAAGGGTGATTTGATAATAAAGTGCCAAATGATGATGTTTTATGTTGTATTGTGAAAGGCTATTCTCATAAACACATAATAGCATGATGTGAAAGGTTTTCTCACATAGAAAAGATTTTTACTCTGAAAGAATATTCTTACCTAATTGAATCAATGAATAAGAGCTATCCTAATGAACTAGCTTACATTGACAAGGTGATATGTCTTTAATGGATAATGAGTATATACAAGTAAGAAAATACTGTTCCATGGAAATTATGTTAACACCAAGTGGATATTGACATTGAAATGGGAGCTCTCCCGTTAGTAAAGGTCGGATTTCTAGAAGATGTCTCACAAGATGGAAGCTCTCCTGTTAGTAGAGTCCGGTTTCTAGTATCAATCTCCTTATTCCATAAATTATGTGCCCTCATAGGATGATAGTTAGTGGATCCACTTAGGTTGCTAAAAGTTCTTGGTTCTACATTAGGCAAGTAGAACAATCCTTTTTGGTGTGGGAGACATCATGTGATCATGTTATAGCTCACATGGTCTCTATGTTGATTAAGGATAATTTTCCACAACAAGACTATAGTGAACTAAGGTTACTGAAAGAATATCTCACATGTGTTTAAAGTTTTAATTTAGATTGAATTGACCATGATATTATGACTTATATTTTCTAGCCTTTTTATATCATGTTTTACTTGGTCAATTGCATGTTATGGAATGAAATGTCCCTTTTAGCATATTTTAAATATTTTTATGCATAACCATCATACTTAGTGCATTTTTGTACTAACGCGTATTCTTGCCTATATTTTCTCCAAATATAGGGTCCGACAGACAGGGTTCCCATTTTAGTGGCTAGATCTTGGACTTTGATTCTTCCCCGAGCTTGGTGAGTCCTCATGGTACGAGGACGAATTACTTTCATTTTAGTTTCTCTTTTGTATTTTTTTTGGACAAGATGTATGGTCGAGGCCCAATTTCATTTAATTGTTATAGATGGCTATGTTGAGACATATGTTTAGACTCCTGCTTTTCTATAAAACTGTTTTGGACTTAAGATGATTGTTTTACTCTTTATTGTTCTATTTCTTAAGTTGTGAAAGATAAGTGGTTTGTATAGAGTCCTTCGGGGTTCTATACGCCATGTTACATCTAGGGTGTACCCCTGAGTCGTGATAAACTTGGTAATCAGAGCACAAGGTTTAAAATGGTCATAAGACGTCTCATAAGTCACATCTATTAGAGTCTTGTTCATGAGTGTGAAGCGCGCCACATTTATGAATGAGAGACTTCAAGATTATTAGAAAATTTCACTTCTTTCATTACTCTAAAGTCATGCTACAGAGTTTAACCCTATAAAGTCTCTCTCCTAATCCTCACCGTATGCTCTTTCGGATAAGTCTACTCGAAGGGCTTACGCTTAAAAGAATGTGGAACAAGAAGCTCCTCCTCATGCTCCGATCGATCCCTTGGCCGAACAAGTTACAAATGCGGAGTTTAGATCGACTTTTTAAGTGTTGATTCGAGCCGTGACGGCCCAAGCCAATGCAGTGAAGGAAGAACTTCTTACACTACTAAAGTGTTTGATGAAATATCCAAAACAATTAAGTAATTTTCTGTTTTAAATGTTAAGATGATCTTACTTTTGGATAATTAATCTTGCACATGATTTATGCACCTACATACGTCTTAAAAATAATGTAAACAAGCCTTACCAGGGATATATCATCAATTATATAGTTTATATGTTATTTATTGAGTAGACATTAGTGTCTAAAAGGGTGTTTGAATTGACTTAAAAATTGGTTAAACCTACATTTAAGTCAGTTTTGAACATTTGGAAGTGTTTTTCAAATGTAAAAAGAATAACTTTAAATAACTAACAAATGACTTAAAATTAGTGAGGAAGTGTTTTGCAAGGACAAAAATTACTTAAAATAAGTTTAAAATGACTTAAAATAAGCCAAAAATCAAAAGTAGGTCTCACCGTACTTTTATTTTTGACTTAAAAGTAATTTCAGTTTGACTTTTTATTATTGACTTAAAAACTACTCCCTCCGTTTAAAAAAGAATGACCTCCTTTTTTTTTTAGTCCATTTAAAAAAGAATGACCTCTTTCTTTTTTGGTAACATTTTCACTTTAGCTACGTGACATGTTTAAGGCCACAAGATTAATGAGCAATTTTGTACATTTGACATAACTTATTTTAGGACCACAAGATTCAAAAGTTTTTTTATCTACTTAAAATTTGTGCCAAGTTAAACCATATCATTTTTTATAAAACGATGGGAGTATTTTTTAAGCCAATACAAACGGGCTCTAAGTCATTCAAATAAAGACGTTGAAAATATTTGATGATGTACATACGGATAAACGAATTTTAGTTTTAGCTTAAAAGATTGAGATGCAATTGTATAATCTTTTTTAAAAAATAAAATGAACTTTCAATTATTTTCTTCTCAAAATGGTGAATTCGTGGAAAGTTGGTGAGTTGCACTCTTACACATACTATGATGAAGTAATGATAATATTTACTATTTGTATTTGACGTATAAATCAAAATTTTAGTCACATATAGAATTAACATTGTGAAGTATGTAAAGTCATATTTATTTTAAGATTTATTATACCAAGGTTTGTCAAAGCAATAGATAATTTTTTTTAACTTTATCAAATTTCTTCATATTTAAATTTTACCGTTAATTATTTTTTCAAAGAGGAAAAATATGTGAACCACATTATATAGTTGTTCTAAAATAACAAATAGTAAAAGTGGGCTTTGTGGTATAGCAAATAATTGTACGAGCAAGGAGAAAATTAGGAACGTCAGTCGCTAATTATTTTAAGAAATAAAAATTGATTGAGCCAAAAACATTGAGAAGACGATATACAATCTATGGGATAAGATCCAATGGTAAGTACAAGCAACACAAATTACTTTGGTCTGCCAATATACATATTTGAAATGTATTCTATCATAACTTTATCATTTTTGTATGTATGTCTTATGCTTGTGTGAATGATACTAGCATATAAGCTTATCCTTTATCACCAAGTGACAATGTAAAACATCGACTACTTGAAAATATGAAGTGTATATGTTTTATTCAAAGAAAAAATATTTTAAGTTTAAAGACTTGTTTAGAGTCGCCACTTCATTTTAGGAAAAATCAAGAAACCTTTTCTTCCAATTGACTAAAACAGAAAATCAAATTGAAAGAGTTTTAAGAGGGGGTTCGGGGGTTCTTATTAACATCTTAGGAAAGTTTTGAAAGCACCTAAATAGTTCGCTTACTTGCATTATCTAACAACTAATTTGTGTGGCTAAAAACTTAACTTAATTCAAATTATTTGAAATCCTTGAAATATCAATTTATTATCTAAGTGAGATTTTTACCTTGCAAAATTCATTATATATATATTTTTTAAAATTCATTAGACTTGATTGATTTAATTAAGAAAACAACGTCTTGTGGGGATTTTGAATTTTTCAACCCTAAGACTAACGACAATTAATATCAAACAAGATAAGCGATCAAGTAAGAGAGAGAGAGAGAGTTGGGTTCAAATCCAATTTTTGTCTGCCTGTACCGATATTTGGACCCATTTCACTTTGGACTTTTTGACCCATTTCAACGGTACCTGTCCTAAACTAACAAGATAATAATAATACAAATGACAAGGGTTTAAGCCCAAAAATAACAAAATACAATCATTTACAATTTAAGGAAGACCTTTTTGGCCCAACTTCTTCAACTCTCCTCCGCCGCGAATTCTTTCAACTCTAAGATCTGTACGTTGATTTTTAAGCTGTCCGGTTGACTCGAATAAGGGAATTTGAGCCTTTAGGGCTCTTGAAGTGCAAGAGAAAGGAAATAAGAGTCTAAGAGGACTCGGACAGGTTCACATGCAACAAAAATAATAAAATAAGAATTAATAAATAATGAACAAATAAACCAATTTAATTACTGAGAAAAAAAGTAATGTTATCCCTCTCAAAAACAGTTTCAAATGCATAGCAATTAATGTTAGTGACTCACACATAGGTCTTATGTGTTCACATGTACACACACTCACACTTAAATGAATGAATGGAGTTAAGTTAAGAATAAACTATATCAAAAGAGAGGATGAACAATTGGCTAGAGTCTTGACAATAAATCAATATTAAGAGCCGTATAAGACAACAATTGAAAATAATATCATATTGATGCAATAAGGAAAGGGCCTTCACAATGACAAGACAAGAGGGAAGATTAACACCTGAAGCGAGAGAGGGGCATTTAGAAAAGACAAAGACAATAAATACTAAACTATGCAAATTTAACGCGGAAAGCTAATCACCTTTTATCGCTGATTAAATAGCATCTAAAATTCTCATGTTGACATTCAGAAGTCATAGTCCAAAGTATGCATTTGAGCTAATGAAGTACAATGATTTTAGGTGAAATATGACCCAACTAAACCATATATTCAAAAGAACTCTTTTAAAAACAATAAAAGTGCAACATCACAGAGGATAAAAGTAGATTTAGGCATAAGCTCTTCCACTTAATAGATATAAACATATTAGTCACAGGGATTTGCCTTAACAGTGCTATAATTCAAGCCAAAAGAGTGTTGATTGTCAACAATCATGCCAATGAATGAAATACCCCTAGTTCTTCAATTTTACACAAAAGTACATGATTAATTCAAAAAGAGCTCATTCAAGATACTAAACTAAGAGGCAAAAATTCTACTCCAAGTATGAGAAGCTGTCAAATTGTATACCCACAAATTGATTAGTTATACCTCGATACCATCATCCACAATGATAATGACAACAAAATAGAGGGGGGCATCTGGAAAGGGGTTGGCTGGACAGAAATCTAAAACGGAGAAACGATCATGCCACCTAAGTCTATCGAGTAACAAAAAAAAAAATCAAGTTGTATTGAAATATCCTTGTCCAACCATGAGCTAAACATGCTACTCTAACCAAATTAAACCAACATATCAAATGACATTTAAGAACAATAAACGAAAACACATAATGACCGATTTACGAGATAATCTAGCTTCTCAACTGTGTCAAAAAGGACACCATTACAGTAGCACCCTCCGAGCAAGCAAGAGATAATAACAACTCAAGGAAAATTTTTAATAAATGAACAAGAGTACGGTATAGAGGAACAATAGCCATTTAAATGGAACAAGAGCAAACAAATGCCGTCTTGGTGATTGTCTAAAGCAACTCTCACCTGACTCCTTAATTACCAATATCATAATATTTAAGGAATTTAGCAACGAAGGTAGCCTAATAAAAAGATTACTAACCGAAAAGGACAAGAATAAAGGAAATCATGTTATTATTACATACAAGAACCACTGCTCCCTTAAGAAAGGGATTCAACCTTAAATTTTATTCAAACAATAACGAGGTGAAAAAAAAAATGTTTGGACACACTCATGCTTTCCAGATTTTCAACATGAAGAAATGTGCAAGGATTCAAGACAAACGATAAGTAAATGCAAAAATAAAGACTTCATTAATGATCAAGGAATTGAATGAGCTTAAAATCAGAAGAAACATGGGTGAAAATGAGCACACAACAACTCCATCGAGTTTTAACTTACTACCGTCTCCAACAAAAGATGCACAACATACAACTTTCATATCACCTAACTTTCCAGATTCTAAAAAAAAAACACTAACATTTGATAAAAAAAAGCTAATAGCATTTTTTGAAAAAAAAAATTTAAGCGACAAAGAAAACAAAGAGAACAACAATTCATCAGTAATCAAATAAACGTGCAAGAAGGAAGGTCACAGCAAATTCCCAATTAAAAAAAAGAAAGAAAGATAACAACATTAAGCACGAACTCACGATGCTTTAACTCGATATCACGACTAAGTCACTGAAAACGGCTAAGGAAAGAAAGAAGAAAATATTAATACTACTACTACTACTAATAAAATATATATCAAATCACCAGCAAACTAGATTATTCAATCTCCAAGAGTTCTTTAACTTACCTATACGAAAGACGCATATTTATATCTCCAACTAAAACAAAATATATCCATGTCAAACAAAACGGCAAAGCTTCGAACACCAATACCACACCAAACAAAAAAATAGAGGCATTCTAAAACCAAAGGAAGGAAAGAATTAACAGGAATAAGCTCTTATCGTCACAAGACGGTAGCAGCCTAAAACGAGTGGAATCTATCACGACCCAAAATGAGTCATGAGTGACACCCATACTTAACTACCTAGGTGGGCGAACCGAGGAATCCAAATCCCAACATGTACCAATAATTCAACTACGAATAACAAAATAATGCGGAAGCTCCAAAACTTATTAACTATCGTTTCCCAAAACCTGACAGTCATCACAACAAGAACATCTAATTTCCAATTTCTAAGCGTAAGAGTATCAAAGACACCAAAGTAAATGAAATACAGTAATTTGTGTCCGAAATCTAAGGACATCAGGTAATGACCAAGAGAATTCAACTCAAGCTCGAATGAATAGCTCACCCTTGAACCTGATATGCTGAGACTGGCTAAAGCTGAGGGCGAGTCAAATTCGCTGGTACACTAGCTGCACTCCATAAAAGAAAAACAAAGAAAAATACTAGTAGGGCTCAGTACGGGGCAACACGTACTGAGTAGGTATCATCGGCCAACCCAAAATAGAAACTAATATACAAGGAATAATAGTATGAGCTCAACTATAGCACTTAACAGGTGATAAGCAACAAACAACATGAAGCAGTGTCAACAACACTAAAGTAAGTATGTAATAAGTCAACGATATCAAGATCATCCATCAGGAATCATGCCTCCAACTAAACCATTTGGAGAATTGAGTTCTTTGAGATTGAGTATATTCCGTTAATTCCATATCTTTTTCTTTTAATGTTACTGTGTCGGAACGTGACACTCCGATCCAAGAATACCGTGTCGGAACGTGACACTCCGATCCAAGAATACCGTGTCGGAACGTGACACTCCAATCCAAGAATACCGTGTTAGAACGTGACACTCCGATCCAAGAATACCATTAATTTATCATTTATTATCACAACTTTCAATTCATTGATAATATTTCATCAAGCCTTCTTTATACAAGGCATCACTTCGATAAAGAGGGTTCAAGAATGTAAATTCCAATGTCTCAGGATTTCAGACCAATCACAAAACACACAACCAAGCCACACAACCACACAATTAAGTACATAGAAAATTTCACAATATCATTCAATGCATATAATCACTATTAAGAGTTTATTATCAAATAACATAAACCATAACCTACTTCCATCGAAGAACCAAAGTCAAGCAAGTTATTTCTTCAATGATTTTCCTTTTCTCAATACCTCCAAATGTTTCCAATCTATAAGGTATATATATGCATAATTTGTAAGTTAACGAGTCTATAAACAGTCATATTGTTCTATGTCTATCTTAGACCCAAAAACTCACCTAATTCTATAATCAATTTTCTAAAGTTCAAACCTAAAGGTAAGTCTTAATTTTTCCAATTAGCATAACTTTAATGAAATTTTAATAATTCGATATACCTAATATTTAATTACTTATCTTATTATATCAAAATTTGAATTATAATTGAAAAAATAATAATCTTAAACATCGAAGATGGATGTAAAGTCACTGGCGTGAATTTATCACTTAACAAGTATGCATAATCAACCTATTCTACCAACATAATAATACTAGATTGTCATCCCCTTATAATGCCCATCATCCTGGCAATTTATTAGCCACTAATATTTGTCTCCCCAAAATTTTAAAGCCGAAATCATTAAGAGAACCTCAATTGTTTTGTATCTTCAACCATTCACTGTCTAAACTTTGCCAACATTCCTTTAGACTTTAATTTCTCTTATTATTTATTCTGCCATAACATGACACTAAGTAGTATTTTTAAAGGTATAATTAGGCCCCCACCCAACATTCAATATGCGTAGAAAATAATGCGGCTAGTTGAACACTTACCTGAAGGCACAACCGCATCCTCACGTCTCATGTAAGGCTCTTGTTGTTCTCCGCTTCTCTCTCTTTTTTTTCTCTCTACAGATTATTTGATACCCTAATTAATATACCTGAATAATTATAAAAATAATGATAAAAACCATTCACTACTAATTCTAATATTATTTTATTTAACCACCAATTAAATAAATTATTAAAACTACCCAATTAATTCTATACTTGTAGTTACGAATAGACCAAATACCATTTAGAATCTATCGAAAAGTATTTTATCAAATAAAAAGCTCTAGTACTCAAAATGACCAAATGAGTCGTTACATTAGATACCAATTTACCATCGTTCGTCCTCGAATGATCAAAGAAGCCGAGAGTAAGAAAGGGTACAAGAATCGACAAAAATGTGTGAATATCTTTTGTGCATATCAAGCTCAGTGTCCTTTCACTATGTCTCAAATAGGGTCATATTATTACTCAACTATAGCTATTGTTGTATGTAAACTCAACTAACAACAACTGTATTCTCAATAGTCATCAAAGCTAATCGTACACACATATGCAACATGTTCTCAAGCACCTTGACACAACCATTAGGTGGAATATTTTTCACATAACCACGATAAAATGTTGAATCAATACGATTCCAATCAGAAGTGAACCTAAATCAACCACCACACACTCATAATGCACAAACCATCATAGATCTTATTAATATTTCATTCTCACAACATAAACTTTCCACGAGCTTATGTTATATAAAAAAATGACCTTTAGACATAAGTACTCATCAAGGGATAATTAAACTTATCTAACCTCAAGAAGAAAATGATCAAGTAACCATCCATCGAGCAATACACCCAAGCATACAGAACATCTAACAATACTATCGAAATGCAAGATCAGTAGCTATCATAGACAACCTTAAGAATGACGAAATTCGACTCAATGGTCCACAAATTTAATCACACATAGCCAAAACATGATACCGATGATGAGACAAATCTTAAGTCTATCGAACAACTGTAAATTTTCATGGTAGCTCTCCTATAAATTTTCATAAGTAAAGTTGTGTGTGTTGAATCACTAATATACTTCAACTATCCCAAACAACATCAAATCTTTCATAATTGAAAAAAAAAATCCACCCTACTAGGAGGACAATCACAGAATCAGTCAACCAATCCACCACTAAGGACTCACCCTTAGAAGCGAAAAAAAAACAAACACGGACATAGAAAACGAATCATACTTTAAACCACGCCCAGAATAAAGTAGTTGGTCACATAAGAATGTACATAAGCAAGGTCAAATAAGTCTAGATACTCCTTCCATAGTGTCCATATCAAACATTTTCATTTATCTGACTATAACTCTTAGATTTCCCAGCTACCCACAATCACAATTTAGTCCCTATAATAATTGCACACATACTTGGTTTATCAAATCCACATATCTGAAGTCAACCCTTAATACTAACAAAACATTATAACCACTTCGATCATCTACCTTACTTCCAAACCATCATTAGTATCAAAATATTCTTATCAAATACATGTTCAAACTATGACTATCTTCTCCTTCTGTTTAAGCATTTCATGACAAATAAGAGTCCCATCAATAGAATAATATTAATTCAACTCTAAATTCTTAATAACCATGTAGAATTAAATCTCACTTTGTACATCATTCTTAAGTGGTCTATCATAATTTGAGCAATCTAACCCTTTGTAAAACTCTAAAGTTTCCATACCTCATTGTTTGTTACTCAAACCGAAATTCAATCTTTATAAAAGTCAATGATAAACTCCTAGTAAGTCTGTATCGAACTATTCACATCTCATCGTCATATCTAAATTCATAAGAAAAAAAAATCAATACAACCTTCAACTACACCCCAAGGATTTGTATGAGAGGTCTTATTCTTTCACTTTTCTCAAATTCTTCCATGGTGCAAAATTCTAAATATATCAACCCTTCAACATTTAAGACTTTTGTTCTCTAGCTCGCTTACCGATCTCATCTTTTTACCAACAATCCGTGATGTTTTAGTTGACACTCTAAACACTGTGAGGGAAACCCTTCCTTAGATCCTTTAACAATCAAAAGTAACAAACTTTACAGCTCTAATCATGTGTAAGTTCTTTCAAATTCTCAATACTCAATGCAATCAATCCTTTATTATCTTATAAATTCATACCTTGATAAGACATATCACCAAAAATGTAGACTTAAAATAATAAAAAAAAAATTGAATTGTAAATCCAACTATGTGATTTAATACCCTTATATATCTACCATTGCTTATACTTTGAAGAAATTTATAAATTTCTATATCTTAGCTTATCATTGATCGTCCCTTCATCGATCTTACCATATTCATCACTAAAAATTCAACCATACTCATTACTAAATTCAATATTACAACAGAACTTATCATCCCACTTGAGTTGAATGTTTGTACATATCTTTCTTAAGTTTTATTCAATAACTTTTAACCGATCCGATGACATGTACCACTATTACCTTAACCAAGACAAAAATAGATAAAACCACGCGTCCCTGAAGCTAGATATGTTCCAATAATAATTTTTTTCACCTCCCTGGAAGCCAGATTCTACCAGATTTTAAAGTATCAAGTCTTACAAAGTTATTGGCTTAGGACTTGGCATCCATATCTAAGGGACACTCTCTCACATATACCAAAGATAGACTACCTATACACACTGTTTTTCAACCTAAGACATCTACTACCACATTCACTTTGCCAAAATGATAAATGATAGTCATCCCATCATCCTTGAGAACTCTAATCATCGCCATTGTCTTAAACTAAGATTCCTCTTATTAAATATTATATTAAAACACTTATAATACACACTATAAATACAATGCCTCTACAATTTTAATGCAAGCACCACTCAAACGCAGCTGCTGTTCAGAACCAAAAATATGATCTTGTAGTCATCCAAATCCAATCTCCACCTTTTAAATCAACCACCAAGATGAGGGAAACACGTAGTTCAAATTTTAGCCCGATCCAACGGTTATTTAATTGAGAAAAATGATCTGAAGGTTGCTGGTCGGAGAAAAAGTATGCAGCAAAATAAATCTTTTTCTTCTCTCTTTTCTCTTCTCTCTTGTTGAAGCTCTCTCAAAACCTCTCTTATGTCCTAATGTCTTTCAAGGAGAATACTAATGAGTAGTTCAATTTTTCTCTTAAGACCATCCTCTATTTATACAATTAAGCTTACAAAGTCAAAATCAACTACAAATAGGATTACAATTCCAATTCTTTTCCTAATAGAATTGGAAACCAAATAAAGAGAATAATTTCAATCCTTTTTCAAGTAGAATTAGGCCTAGTGTCCATCTCTTAAGCAAATACTAAATTCGATATCACAACTGGTGAAACGCTTTCAAGACTTTGTTGCCACTAAAACTGATTCTAAATGAGATTTTTTTGATACTAGTACAACAAACATAAATCATATAGGTCATATATCACTTTCTCTTTTACCATCATGCTTAGCTAGACCTTTTCATCATCAAGAGGTGAACTTTTTCCTCGACATGACACCTTAAACTCAGGTATACCAATCAAATTTAAGGGACTAACTCAATTTTATAAGCATTGTCTTACTAAAATCTTCAATTTACTTCACCCAAGTATACTCACTAGGACTTTCTTTCCTTATAAGTTTGTCATTCTAGTATCAATATACTCTTTAAAGCTTAAAGATAAAATCACTAGTCCTCATTCAAAACCCTCAAAGATACATTTCACAACCTAATGCATTAATACCGTATCCAAGATCCACAACTAAAAACTTCCTTAAAATAATGTCCAATCCAAGCGCACGTAGTACTAAACTAGTTATTTTTTTTAAAATGTAAAATTAACACCGAATCTCATTATCTAAATATGTCATACCACATTAACTCTTTAAACAATTAGTATTCACACTTGACAATTGCCGTATTCATTTCCACATAACACTATTACCACACCTTAAAAGTTCGTTATATGCCTCGCTAGAACACATCTTACCTATCGAGAAGATCGTACACCAATAGCCAACTTATTTCTATCCATTGAATCGATCCATATATTATTTAATTCGTTTTTAGATCAGATCGATGACAAAAATAACACACATCATAACTTTAACCAAGTAAACATCGATATTATTGTAGTAGTCGTATCATGACCCTTTTTCTTTATACACTTAATCTATAGAATAATAGTAGAGATTCTTCCCTCAATTGACTCCATAAAATTCCATTATTCACTAAGCAATCCATATATCTTATGAGAATTTTACTAACTGTATTTTCTAAAGTAATGATATTCATTACCTATCCATCTCTTAAAGAACTTCTTGAATGTTCTGACATTGGCAAGGTCATCTAGCTTTACCCCCTCTACCTCTATCCTTCAAAGTTTAGGGTATATAATTCTTCATGAAGACGCTAGAAAAATGCGTCATAGGTAGTGTCATTACTAATCGACGTTCAACATGAGACTATCACCACATTGTGTGTATCCTCGAAACTAGTATGTCAAAAACTCATTACTAAGCCTTTTCACTATATTTATTTTATGAAGTAGCTCAAAAAAATTAATAACGAAGACATAAACATCTTCAGAATCAATACCCATGAAGGATGAGGGTTTCAACTTCTAACACTCGAATACTAACCATATTTAAAATGGAGTGAAGAAGTTCAGATACCAATTTGTATCACCTAGATACCAATTGGATTAAAGTACTAGCACGAAATAAAGAAGGAATGAAGTTTTCCTAAAGTCTTATAGCCTCTCGAAGAAAAGTAAAGGCGTCCTCATACCGTTCCGCAAGACTCTATTAGACTTGTCCTTGTGTGATGAGATCACCGAACCTAAGGATCTGATACCAAGTTTGTCACGACCCAAAATGAGTCATGAGTGGCACCCACACTTAACTACCTAGGTGGGCGAACCGAGGAATCCAAATCCCAACATGTACCAATAATTCAACTACGAATAATAAAATAATGTGAAAGCTCCAAAACTTATTAACTATCGTTTCCCAAAACCTGAAAGTCATCACAACAAGGACATCTAATTTCCAATTTCTAATCCTAAGAGTATCAAATACACCAAAGTAAATGAAATACAATAATTTGTGTCCGAAATCTAAGGACATCAGGTAATGACCAAGAGAATTCAACTCAAGCTCGAATGAATAGCTCACCCTTGAACCTGATATGCTGAGACTGGCTAAAGCTGAGGGCGAGTCAAATTCGCTGGTACACTAGCTGCACTCCATAAAAGAAAAACAAAGAAAAATACTAGTAAGGCTCAGTACGGGGCAACATGTACTGAGTAGGTATCCTCGGTCAATCCAAAATAGAAACTAATATACAAGGAATAATAGTATGAACTCAACTATAACACTTAACAGGTGATAAGCAACAAACAACATGAACCAGTGTCAACAACACTAAAGTAAGTATGTAATAAGTCAACGATATCAAGATCATCCATCAGGAATCATGCCTCCAACTAAACCATTTGGGGAATTGAGTTCTTTGAGATTGAGTATATTCCGTCAATTCCATATCTTTTTCTTTTAATGTTACTGTGTCGGAACGTGACACTCCGATCCAAGAATACCGTGTCGGAACGTGACACTCCGATCCAAGAATACCGTGTCGGAACGTGACACTCCAATCCAAGAATACCGTGTTAGAACGTGACACTCCGATCCAAGAATACCATTAATTTATCATTTATTATCACAACTTTCAATTCATTGATAATATTTCATCAAGCCTTCTTTATACAAGGCATCACTTCGATAAAGAGGGTTCAAGAATGTAAATTCCAATGTCTCAGGATTTCAGACCAATCACAAAACACACAACCAAGCCACACAACCACACAATTAAGTACATAGAAAATTTCACAATATCATTCAATGCATATAATCACTATTAAGAGTTTATTATCAAATAACATAAACCATAACCTACTTCCATCGAAGAACCAAAGTCAAGCAAGTTATTTCTTCAATGTTTTTCCTTTTCTCAATACCTCCAAATGTTTCCAATCTATAAAGTATATATATGCATAATTTGTAAGTTAACGAGTCTATAAACATTCATATTGTTCTATGTCTACCTTAGACCAAAAACTCACCTAATTCTATAATCAATTTTCTAAAGTTCAAACCTAAAGGTAAGTCTTAATTTTTCCAATTAGCATAACTTTAATGAAATTTTAATAATTCGATACACCTAATATTTAATTACTTATCTTATTATATCAAAACTTAAATTATAATTGAAAAAAATAATAATCTTAAACATCGAAGATGGATGTAAAGTCACTGGCGTGAATTTATCACTTAACAAGTATGCATAATCAACCTATTCTACCAACTTAATATTACTAGATTGTCATCCCCTTATAATGCCCATCATCCTGGCAATTTATTAGCCACTAATATTTGTCTCCCCAAAATTTTAAAGCCGAAATCATTAAGAGAACGTCAATTGTTTTGTATCTTCAACCATTCACTGTCTAAACTTTGCCAACATTCCTTTAGACTTTAATTTCTCTTATTATTTATTCTGCCATAACATGACACTAAGTAGTATTTGTAAAGGTATAATTAGGCCCCCACCCAACATTCAATATGCGTAGAAAATAATGCGGCTAGTTGAACACTTACCTGAAGGCACAACCGCATCCTCACGTCTCATGTAAGGCTCTTGTTGTTCTCCGCTTCTCTCCTTTTTTTTTTTCTCTCTACAGATTGTTTGATACCCTAATTAATATACCTAACTAATTATAAAAATAATTATAAAAACCACTCACTACTAATTTTAATATTATTTTATTTAACCACCAACTCAATAAATTATTAAAACTACCAATTAATTCTATACTTGTAGTTACAAATAGCCCAAATACCCATTTAGAATCTATCGAAAAGTATTTTATCAAATAAAAAGCTCTAGTACTCAAAATGACCAAATGGGTCGTTACAGAATCGAGAAGGAATTTTACCTTTCTTGGGACAGCAAACGGGGATGGGCGAGCAGGAGGATGACGAAATTCACCACACAAATTTGAAGCTCAAGAAGCACACCAAGAGAACCTAGACGAAACTCGAGTAACTATCTTTCCGGAACCTTTGAAACTTCTATCCGTTTTCTCAATTTTCTTCTTCACTTTTTCCTATATTTCCACTTTGTTTCTTGTCCAATTTTTTCCAACTCAAAAATCTCTGCCCAAAAATGAAAAGACAGGATGTATTTATATGTATTTATAGGGAAAAATTAGGGTCCGGAAAGGAGGGAAAAAGATGAAAAAGTTTTTGATTCCAAAGCCCATTTCGAATTTCAAATCCCAAATTCCTTCACCATTAAAGGGAAACACCTTTTCATGGAGTTTCAACCTCATCCCACAAGAGGAAAGAAGAATGGACGGCTTGGATTCAACTCCCACGTTCTTGGCATTGACGTGGCCTCCTCTCGCAGCTGCAAGGATGAAAATGGGAGGTGGCTTTGCTGTACAGGAACAGAAAAAGCAGAAAATGACATCCAGTCGCACAGACGTGATCTTTGCCATGTACTTCTGTGTCTCTAGTGAACGTTGGTACTGCACTCCGTGTAAATTGACTGAATGGTTGTTCACGTCCCTTGGAGACGTTTGCTGGAGTTGGAAGCGGTGGGTCTAGGTTTCTTTGCCTTGTAATGGGCCGGGTCGAATTCGGTAGCTAATTAGAATGGGTCTACTGGTATTGAATTGGAGAAGGAAAAGGGAAATGGGTTGGGGCGCTGGGAATTTCAGGAAGACATGAATTGGGCTTGGAATTGAAGTTGAAAGATGACCCAAATTTGGTCTTTTAGCAGCCCAATGAATTGTTAACCTAGCTAATTCGAATTTAATTGGTAATATGATTCAAATTAAATGAGATGAATTAATATAATTAACTAACGAGCTTCTTAATTTTAATGAAATAAAATAACTTAATAAGTTATAAATTGATAAATCGAGAATATTGGAATTAATTAACTAAAATAATTAACCAACTATTTAAGTAAGACTAAAATCATTTTGAAGACGATTTTCGAATATTCATAAAATATACTAATTATATACATAATTAGATAAAATATATATCCACGTCCAAATAATGGTTTGGGCGGTTACTTAGGGGTATTTTAGTTATTTTAAGTGGATATATAAGTCCTAAAATACGTAGATGAATTCATTCTTTCAAATCGAAACCCCAAATTCTCTGAAAAATCCTCAAGAACTCCATTGAAGCCAAAACTCAAGGAAGAGCTTGGATTGAAGATTTAATTGATTGGTGATTCTTCATCAATTTCATGGTTTAGTTCATTGAGGTGTGATTTTTGATCCTTGAAACTTTATTCATCAAGGAGCCCAAAATTCAAAGAGATTTCTAAAGTTTTCTAAAGATGAACTTGTCTAATTTTATGATCTATCCATGGGTTCTTGCATTAAAGGTTTTAAATAATTGTATATTGATTGAATTGTTGTTAATTAGATGATTTTAACACAATTAACCTATGAAACCATGCAATTCATGAACCCTAGTTTTTGACTACTTTATGGTTGACTTGATATTGTCTTAATCCTTATGAATTCTAGTGTAGTTTTCTATTGGCTATTGCATGATGTAAGAATTGTATTCAATTGATGTATAAAAAACTACTGGCTATTGAATGATGTAAGAATTGTATTCAATTGATGTATATGCTGTCTTAGATTGATAAATCTATATTGAATTGACCTAGATTCATTGAGTATTATGGTTTTTGTATTGAATTGATGATTATGGCCATGGGTAAGGGTCTTTTGGTATTGAATTGGATGATTTAGCTATGGATTGAAGTGGTGAGAATGGATTGGTGGTACGCTTCTTTAATTCTCTTTATTTTATGTAATGTAGCTTTTGAATTATGTTGTGGTTGGTATGGTCCACTTATGGTGGCGGTGCTATGTGCTTACTTGTGAATGATGTGGCCTCGTCGGCGTTACATTATGTATTAGGACAATCATGGCCTTGTCGGCATTACTTGATATACTATGATGATTTGTGTAGTTGATTTATGTGAAGTATGTTCATATTCATCTACTTGTGATTAAGGTGAAAGTATGTGTTCTTCTATTGATGTTGTTAGGTGACCATGTTAGACTATGGCTATGTCCTTATGTGTGTAGTCTTAGAGTTGATGCATGATTCTTCCTACTTGACTATATGAGTCTATGATGGTTATATTGATGACCTTATTATAGTGTATATGATGGCTTAAAGATGATAATGGTTATTCCTATGTGCTTCTAGAATGATATGCTATATGCGATAAAGTGAAGTCTTAGTGTGTCTTGTGTGGTAGACTTGTGTCCCTTACTTGATATATGCATGAATGTGAATATGAGATGTCTTGACTTAGGATGCTAAAGCCTCTTAGTCTTTTATGTATGAATGACATGAGACCTTGAATGTTGCTAAGAAGGTCCTTTATATGGAACCTTCAACCTAGTGGTAAGGTTATGATCCTTCAAGTCAAAAGCCGTAATGGTATCCTTCTTGTATGAATGGTGGTCTTAAGGTTGGTTGGCTGGAACGACATGAAATCATCCTTAGGAAAGTCATTAAACTATCCTCTTCGCCATTGAAAGGCAGCCCTTGGAGACCTCTTTGGTAGGGTGAATGTGATTGGGTTATGAACTAGATATGGAACCCCTTCGTATGATCCTTTAATGTGAATTACTCTATGAGAACAAAGGCTAGCACCGAGTGAGTATGGTATGGGAAGTAGCTTTATTTGTAAGATGAGAATATAGGACAAAGAAACCCATCATATTTCTTAACCATGTGCCTACATGGGATGTGTCCAAGTTCTACCATTGGCAAGTAGAACACCCTCCATCGGAGTAGGTTACAATTCCAGATTCCATGCTTATCTACCATGGTCTATGTTGGTTATTGCCTATTCTCATCATATGTGATACATCCTAGTATTTGAGAAGTTCTATGAAGTTTAGGTGTGTCACAACCCGAGACCATACCCTAGAAGATAGGGTGCAATCTTGGATTGCGACCGGCGTCGTCGAACTCTCAGAGTTCTAAGACAAGCCTCATTCATATCATTCATCGCATATACATAATGAAAAGTAGTGCGGAATTAAAAATTTTCACTAAAACATAAAATAGTCTTTAAAACTCTTTCATATAGAAATACTAAGTCTCAATCTCATCAACTTACGACACAAGAGTACTTTAATACGAAAAATAGAAATAACATGGTCTTGTACAATACTTCATAAAAGAAACATAAAACGACATATATGCCCTCGAAACAATGAGGACATACTTGAACTCTTCTACTCGGACGATTCTTCTAATGCCCAAGTCTTCTTCTCCAAACTCCCTTACCTACCAAGGACTATAGATAGAAAATAAAGCATGGAATTAGTACAACCACATGTACTAAGTATGGCTATATGCATAAAAATCATGAAAACGGACTTTATTGGAAATATGCATCTTTTCATTTAGAAATCATAGTTTGAACATAAGAACATCATTTATCAATTAAGAAACACATAAGATAACATTAAACCAAAAATACATTTAAAGGAACCCACTTTATAGTGAGCTCACTTCACTGTACAATGAAGTCCCTTCACTGTTACAGTGAAGTCCAAACCTTCACCCTAAGTCTTCCTAGCATGTAATTCCCTCACTTAAAGTCATCCTAAGATTCACTTAAGTCACACAAAGAGAGACCGCCCATACACCCTCTCTAGATGTGCCTAAACGACCCTTAAGATTACCTACGATGAGTCACATACACACTTAGAAAACAACCTTAACCATCTATGTAAGATTCCTCTACCAAAGGTGATTCTAAGTCTCACTTGAGTAAGTGTGGAGCGACCGCCCATACAATCCCTTTCACACACACACAAGAGATCCTATAGACTACCTTAAATAGAATCATTCTCACTAAACACACCATCACTTAAATTAGAAGACATTCTCCTTCCAAAGCCTATCAAAAGACCTACTTAAGTAAATCAAGAAGATATTTCCATAGTGCAATGACCTCTCCAAGATTACCTAAATAGTCCTTAAGACTTCCTAAGGTTTAGATCATGTCAACAAGATTAACCAACTTCCCTAGCTAGAGTCATCCTCAAGACTTCCAAAGATAAGACATGAAGAGACCATCCTTTCATGTCCTCCTCACACTTGAGCTAAGGAATGCTTAAGTCACTTTAGATTAGGTACTCAACCATTTGCATAGTTACTAACATAGGTCATTAGTTCATTAAGACTCATACATCATATAAGACACTCACATAAATCATCACATAAGACACTCACATAATGGATCACATAATGGTCTTTGGACAAGACCTAGGAACTCCACATAACACCTTCAAAGTCTATTGTGCAATGTCTAGATAGCGTCCCATACCACCACCTAAACCTCATAAACTTATCTAATGCTAAAAGGTATTCCACATGATTAGAATAGGCAATAACCGACATAGACCATGATAGCAAAACATGGAATCCGAAGTTCTATCCTACTTCGATGAGGTTGTTCTACTTGCCAATGGTAGAACTTGGACACATCCCATGTAGGCACATGGTTAAGGAATATGAAGGGTTTCTTTGCAATCTAGTCTCGTGCTTCACTAGAATTACTTCCCTTACCATACTCACTCGGTGCTAGCCTTTGTTCTCATAGATTAGTTCACATTAAGGTTCACATAAATAGGTCCTTATCTAGTTCACGACCTCCTTTACATTCACCCTACCAAAGCAAGTTCCACTAGGGCATATCTCACTTTAGCGACAAGAAGCTCATCGCAACTTTCCTAAGGTATGATATGATGCCGTTCCAGCCAACCATCCCTAAGTCCATCACTCATAACATGAAGGATACCATTACGGCTAACTACTTCACAATTCATCACCTTGCCACTAAGTACAAGGTTCCACATAACATTGACCTTCTTATCATCAAGGTCTTACTTATATTATTCAAGACTCTTAACATACTAAGTCAAATCATCACATAATAACATTCATAAAAGCATCAAGCAAGGGACATAAGTCTACCTAAACAAGACACCCCATATTTCACTTTAACATACAATATAAGTTATTCTAGAAGTATTTAGGAATAACATCTTATAACCTAACATAACTTCATATAAGAACACATATACTTTCACGTATAGATAGACATTATCATACATCACATAATCATCATATACTTCAAGTAATGCCGACAAGGCCATGATCATCATATTGCATAAAGTAACGCCGACAAGGCCACATCAATTCACATAACACCGCCACCATAAGTGGACCATACCAATCACAACGATATCAAAGTATAATTAATATCAAATTAAAGAAAACGGGGCAGCATACCTTCATCCCCATATCCACACCTCAATTCAATGCCAAATCAACCAATTTAACATCACAAGGCCCTTACCCATGGCCATGAACAACAATTCAAAGTATAAACCATAACACTCAATGAATCTACATCAATTCAAATATAATATCAATTACATATCAATTGAACACAATTCTTATATCATTAGAAAGCCTATAAGAAACTATACAACAATTCTTCAACATAAGCTTAATATCAAGTAACCCAATAAGTAGTCAAAACTAGGGTTCATCAATTCACATGGGTTCATAGGTAATTTATGTTGAAATCATCAATACAATATCAATTAGATCATAATTCAATGTTTAGAAATCATTTATGCAAGAACCCATGGTAGAAATCCCGAAATAGGACAAATCTCTTTAGCAAGCTTTGAAAACATCTTTGAAAGTTGGGCTCCTTGATGAAACGAGTTTCAAGGATCAAAATCCATACCTCAAGGATGATAATAATTAACTTTGATGAAGAATTTCCACTCAAAAATGCCACACCAAGCTGTTCTTCAATTTGGACTCCAATGGAGTGTTTGGGGGTTTCTAAGGGACTTTGGGGTTTTGTTTTGGGAGAATGAATTTCCCTAAGTGTTAAACACTTAAATACTCCTTTAAAATACCCAAATATCCCTTAATAAACCGTCCATACTCTTATTTAGTCATGGGGTGAATTTACAAGTTCACCCCTAACTTGGCAGAAAAATCTGTGCAGGAGAATTGCTTGTGACGACCTGTCTGTGACGGACCATCACGGGTGAAACGGTCCGTCATGGACCTCCATCTCCAGCTCGTATGGCTTGACAAGGGTCCCCCCTACACCCTTGGACAAGGCCCCCACGACGGAACCCTTGTGACGGGGCGTCACAGCCATGACAATCCGTCGCAAGCTCCGTCGCAAAGGCTGTCTGGGACAGTCTGCCAACAGATTTTGGGTCCTTTCCTCAAGGACCCTTTGATGGTCCTTGGGGATAATTTCCAGGACTTTTCCAACATAAACATAACCATATATGAGTTTAACACCTCTCACATGAATTTCAACCAAAACGAACACATAAAACCCAACGAAACTCGACTAGACGTACAAGGTCAACTCAAGGCACATCTTTCGAATGCCTTGGACGTTCTTGATCGTTTCAACTCCAAACTTCATGAAACTTTAACCACTGCCTATACATGCTATAATAACTCTATTTAGAACCTTAAAACACCATGAAACAAACATAAACACATAGAACCACATTTTAGACATTTAGGAGACTTAGTCGTCAAACGTCTTAGTCATCCCTTGACATTTGACTTCCAACACCCCTAATACTTTAGCTACTGCCTATATACCACATATTAAACACATTTAGGAACTTAGAACACTAAGACCAACATGTTAGACTCTAGAGCACTTAAGCTATTTTCAAGGTCTCACAAGGTGGTGGTATGAGACACTATCTAGACATTGCACAATAAGCTTTGAAGATGCTAATGAGTGAGTCCCTAAGTCTTCTCCAAGACCATTACTTGAATGTCCTTATGTGATTAATGTCTCTTAAATGAAATAATGAATGTAATGACTTAAGTTAGAAAGCATGTTCAATGAAGTAAGTACTCATCTAGAGTAGTTAAGGGTTGTCTAAGGTGTGAAGGGGGCATAGGAATTGTCACCTCATATCTTACCTAGGTAAGTCTTAAGAATGACTCTAGTTAGGAAAGTTGGTTGATTATGTAGACATGATCCAAACTTAGGTAGTCTTAAGGATTATTTAGGTAATCTTGAAGAGGTCAAGTATGGACATTCTCTTCTTGATTTACTTGAGTAAGTCTTTTGATAACCTTTGGGAGGAGAATGTCATATTATATGCATGTTATTGTATTAAGTGAGAATTATCTTATCGTAGGTAATCTAAAGGATCTCTTAAGTGCATGAAGTGATTGTATGGGCGGTCGCTCCACAACTCACTCAAGTGAATCTTAGAATCACCTTTGGTAAGAGGATCTCATGTTTATGTTTTTGGCGTATTGTAAGTGTGTGTATCTCATTATAGGTGGTCTTAAGGATCATTTAGGTGTGCCTAGAGAGGGTGTATGGGCAGTATCTCTGTCTTACTTAAGTGGGTCTTATGCTAGCTTTTATTGAGAAGGATGCATGCTAAGTAAGTTCACTATAATGTTGGAATTTGTTCACTGTGAAACTTAAAATAGTTCACTGTAATATTTGTGAGTTCACTGTAATGTTCCTAAAAGTGTAGTTAAATGTTTATGTGTTATCTTATGTATTTCTAAGGTGTTAAATGTTGTTCTTATGCTTATACTATGATGTTTTAATAAAAAAGAACATATTTCCATTAAATGTCCATTTTCATGATTTTTATGCATTATGCCATACTTAGTATATGTGTTTGTACTAATTCCATGCTTTTATCTATCTCTAAAGTGATTCATAGGTGAAGGTACTTTTGGGAGCAAAACTTAGATTGTAGGATCTTTCAAGCAAGTTGAAGTATGTACTCACTTGACTCGAGGGCATAGATATCTTTGGTTTCTTTTATTGAAGTATTGTAATAGACTTAGTAGTACTATATTTCTATTGTATGGGCCGTGTCCCAAGTACTCTTGTGTCGAGGATTTGATGAAATGAGACTTAGTATTTCCTATGGGTTTTATATGAAAGTGTTTTTGAAAGACTAGTCGAATGTTGTGAAAAGTTTTAATTCCGCACTACTTTTCATATATGCATATGCTATGAACGATACAAAAGGGCTTGTACAAGACCTCCGAGAGGTCAAGTACGCCGTGCCACGACCTAAAAATGACCTACCTTCTAGGGTATAGGTGCAGGTAGTGACAATGCATATACGTTTACATATTTACATAATTACATCTAGTCATCTTGTTCTGGATATCTATTATGGTAGTTGAGTTGTATGGTAGACAATGTAGTAACACTAAAGCATGATATATCAAGATGTACGTATTCTCATTTGTCTTGAAATCTAGCCTTTCAAAAGACAGTACAGGAACAAAAGAAATTAGTTTGAGATTTACTTTACTCTACAAACTTCCTGGAATAGATAAGCAAGTGGAAAGATAAGCGGCTTGCATGAAATTGGTAGTAACTTATAACGACTCAAAAATAGACATGATGACACTTGTCTATTCCTACCAACAAATGTGAGCCTCAATCCAAAAACACGATAGAAAAGTGGAAAGTAAACAACAATTACATAAGAATGGAACACTTATTAATTCTAATGAAACCCCAAAATTCGACACGTATAGAAATCACTAATGTATAAAGTGCTGAATTAAAACATATTTAGAAGTCTCAATGTCTTTGTTTCTCAAATAGAACAAGACATTAAATAAGGAACAATAGAGCCCACTGGAATGACAAACATCTTGCTCTCAATGTATCCTTAAGAAGCCTCAGGTGTAACTAGGAGAAAGGAAATCACACAGATCCAGGCTCTAAACTTATACAAGTGTAGAAGCAAGGAGTAAGTATCAAACAATACGATGCTCAACAAGTAACCAAATAAGTAGGCAAAACTATCTAGAATACAAGTACTCATGTCATCCCAACCAAACCTCCTCAAACTACAAACTGCATAAAAATCAACCTAACCTAATAGATTTACAATACACAATTCACAAGACTTGAAAATAATTATCCAACAGTCGAAATTTGACAATCACAAGTATCAAGTATGCCAATCACTAGTGTCAAATAGGTCAATCACAATTTTCAACTAGATCATTTACAGGTATCAAGTTCATCATCTCAAAATAGTTAAGTTCACAGAATATAAATCTCAAGACTATTATGCACAATGTCAATCGATACTTGTAACACCCTGTATGCTAGAACAAACCAAAATTTAGATTTTAGAGTTTCAGGTGCAACTCATGGACCGTAGGGTGAACCACGACCCGTGTTGTTGGTCCGTGGATGGATACTTGCGACCCATCCCCAGAAACCCCCAGAATTTTCTAAGTGTCGACCCACGACCGGACCCACAAACCGTAGGTTAGACCATGGACCCTGGTCCATAGATCAGACCCCAATTTTAACCTCCCAAAACCTCATCAAGGATTTACTAGAACGGACCGTTGGTCTAGCCACGGTCCTTCGGTCCAGCCGCTGTCCATCGGTGGCCACCGACATTAGTTAAGTCAGGGGTCGTTTGGTCATTTTCTTATGTTTTAGACCCTAAACTACATCGTTTAACCCCTAAATTACGCTGTTTAACCCCTAAATTACGTCTTTTAACCCATAAATGGTTAATTTTAGCCTAGTAACTTGCTAGAACCTATCCTTGGAAAATCATTCACCAAAAACATCGAAAAAATATAACACAAAAGGAGAAAGAGTCGACCAAGCCCCAGTTTGAGAATGCGACCGTTTTTATCAGTTTACACCCCTAAATCAAAAGATCTCTTCGTTGAATTCATCACCAGGTATGTGAAAATTCACTAGTGGGTTCGTTTAATCCATTAGGTCCCTTGATTTTAGTCAGATACTCGATTCCATTAATATTATCTAGATATCGGGTTTTTAGAATTTTAGTAGATCATTATGATTTGTTGGTTTAATATTCCTAATCGAATTATATTGATTTTAGTATGTTTTTGCGTAAATACCTTCATAAATTTGTAACCCTAGCTATGTACTCCTTTTAGTCTATGAATTACACATGCTAGGTCAGATATTTCCGTTATACATGCCTCTGATTTAAATGTTTCATTATTAGTATATTAATGTTTCATTTTCTTAATTAGCATGTCGGTTTTAACCTATCCAGTATTATAGAAAATCATTCATAAACTGTTACTTACTTAATCAATTGGGAGAATCTCAATACAAAGTGGATTAGTGTCACTCACCCTCAAGTCCCAAAACTACGTGCCCCGTAGGTTGTAAGTCTCCTCTGTAGGCATTATTTTAGTGATCACACTAGCATGCCTTTATACCTCTGGTAGGGTATATTGGGTCCTCTCGATGGGGCGTATACATCGAACTCCACATTTAGCTTATGTGGTTTATGTTAGTTATTTTTAGCTCCCATAGTTCGGTAGCTAATTAGAATGGGTCTGTTGGTATTGAATTAGAGAAGTAAAAGGGAAATGGGTTGGGGCGCTAGGAATTTCAGGAAGACATAAAATGGGCTTGGAATTGAAGTTGAAAGATGACCCAAATTTGGTCTTTTAGCAGCCCAATGAATTGTTAACCTAGCCGATTCGAATTTAATTGGTGAAATCGACTAAAATTAAATGAGATGAATTAGTATAATTAACTAACAAGCTTCTTAATTTTAACGAAATAAAATAACTTAATAAGTTATAAATTAATAAATCAAGAATATAGGAATTACTTAACTAAAACAATTAATCAACGATTTAATTAAGACAAAAATCTTTTTTAAGACGATTTGTGAATATTCATAAAATATACTAATTATACACATAATCAGATAAAATATATATGCTATCTAAAAATTATAAAAGGGGCAAAACTATTTTAAAATAGCTATTTTTTTTGAATTTAGACAATTATTTCAAATCGTTTGGAATTTAAAGCTCGATGACTAATTTATATTGTGGAGGATCAAAATTGGGTGTCAACAAATGTCCTCATTTTACTTGGATTGATGCAAAAAATTCGAGGAAAATGAAATTGACTAATCCAAGTTTGACCGACCACATCTTCATCTTTTGGAAAAAGGACTTTGTACGACTTTAAGAATTATGGCCGAACCCCAAAAGTGGGTTTCCTACATTCAGGCTATATGAGAATTCATGCCACTTGTAGTTCGATAAGCTTGATTTAACACACAATTCAGAAAGAATTCAAAAGTTACCCCAATGTCGAATTATGAGGAAATCAGGATGCTCGGAAATAGATTTATAACAGAATATATAAGTACAACCGAGTTTTCTCTATTGATTCCGCCTACATATCCTTAAACCTTAGGAATAGGCTGTTTGTAGTTCAACTCGATCAGTTGAGAAGGAAATCTTTTATGCCAAGATATCCTTCGGTTGGGGAAGAATGACAAATAAACCGAGTGCAAAAAGAGACTTGCAACCTCTTAGTCATGAATGTGGTGCACTTCACACCCACAATTAAGAACTTACATGGACATAATTTCCAAAGCTCTTGGTGCATTGTCACTCGGATTGGAAATTTGCTTCCGGTGGAGATAAAAATTTCCGGACGCGAAATTGAAACCAAAAAACCTAAACAAAAATCCACATGCCTTCTGATAGGGGTGTGGTTTGACTGTGGTGAAATTCGCTCCTCATCTCGCGTCCTAGGAGTTTGACACTCTCTTCAGACTATGTCCAAGTTCGCTGCTAAGAAAAAGTTCCACGTTGTGCTGTATCCTTGTTGATGTCGTCCACACCTGTGGTTTGATTTGAGAATTCATCCTCTTGGATGCGCTCGACAAAGACTAAAACAACTTGTTAGTAGAAAATGTAACTGGAAAAGTGGTAGTATATCTTACGATACTTACGCTTTATGTGAAAGATGTCACATAAGTATGTTCAATTTATGCGTGCACACTCAAGTAAATAATTAGTAGACATAATGCCGTTTTAGCTAGCGGTTTGAGTGAAAAAATTAAGAAAGGTCATTCATATAACAAATGAGTATATCTTAATGAATAAGCATAAACATCTTTTTCAATTAAATGAGAAAATAAAGAAGTATTGAATGTCATTGTAGATGCTTCTACATGGTGAGAGTCATGCTTTCACTTGTTCATATTTGAACATTTGCACTCAATTGTAGCTAACGCTTTGCTGGAAATTTGAACGAGGTGTTGTTGCTCGTATTCTTAACTCTTTTTTTTCTTCTGAAAAACTTTAATGACTTTCCTAGATCCACAGAAAAACTTATCAATTTTGAGGAGCTCCCTGCCCTTTTGATTTCTCCATATTCATTGAATTGAGGAATATGTGAACTTGAGGATATCTCATAGACCTGTATGCATAGAACAATTGTTAGTTTTTAAAACAAACTGATCTGTGTTGACTTCTTCAAATGCTTGCTCCTTGACTTGCTATCTTCAGTTGATCGCTCCCATATCTTTCTTCTCTATGGACAAGACATAATATATATGCAAAATATTTGAAATAAATAGGTAAAATCTTTAAGCAAAAGGGTTTCAAAAAAGCTGTAGATGAAAAAGGTCACTGCCAAGTATCTTATCACGTCAAGCTTGATGAACGCATTTGGGGTTGATATGTCGAGATCTATTAGATAAATTGTCGATAAGATTCTGAACACTGTTAAAGTTTTGATGATAGGAATCTTGAATTGTCAAAGATTGTTAAAGTTTACTTCTGATCTTTAAAAACAACGTTTGGGGATGACTTGAAGTTACTTGTGAACTTCTGATTATGTCGGAGTTATTCACAGCTACTTTAAATCTCTATTGTCCAGTTAACTGTCTTGGCGTATCTTGAACTATTGGTGAGAAAAATCATGAAATTTTTTAGATCCTCTCACAAAATTTGTCCCAGTTATGATTCTCAACGTAACTTCAATCTTGACTTGTTTGGGAGATCTTCTTCTTTAAAATTTTTGAGTCCCTCTCAAAAATTCTGTCCCAGTTTCTATTGTAAAAGGAAATAGAAATCTTATTGGAGATATGACCGAGCCATTGTGGCGCCTACGTATCCCTTTGAGGCAGGAATCATGTCTAACGTAGTTCCCCCTCAAGGGTTAACAAAAATAAGAAATTTACAAAGAAACCGATCGAGGCCGACATAGGCCGCCTACGTATCTCATTCTTGAGAATTCACGTCGAACATAGTTCCAAGTACAAAGGGAAATATTAAAAATATATAAAGGGGTGACCGAAGCCCACATAGACTGCCTACGTATCTCATTCTTGAGAATTCAGGTCAAACTTAGTTCATTACAAAGAGATAGTTTTTTTAACTACGGAACACAAGACGATTACAAACAAACGATGCGATTAGAGGGAAAGAAATAAAAAACATTCTAAATCTTCAAAAATAGTAGCTCTTGATAGCATCTGAGTTGATTGACAACTTGAGATGAATGTCTATGTTAAATCATGGCATGTGATCGAACAAATGCTTTGATGTATCTTCTAAGCAAACTGTTGTTCACTTTTCTGGGATTCTCTTAGATGAACCCTGATTCTAACTTATATGACAAATACATTCTTTTGTAGATTTATAGTTTTTGTCTCATCCACATTTGACTTACTTTGAGTTTCAAACTGTTTCAAATTTTTGACAATGTGTTTGAATATTATGATCTTCTCGTCATACTCTTCAAACTCATTTTCATCTACCTCATCATGTTCATTCAACTTGTGACATGACGTGATATTGACAGTCTTTTTTTATTTTTTTTATATTTTTGTTTTACTGAAACAAAAACAAAGACAGTTAGATAGCAGAATTAAAACAAGTAAATTAAATTTCGCAATAGGAGAGACTTTCATTGAAAGTAAGGAAATACGGACTTTGGCCATAACCATGGGACATTTTGACTTTTTCAAAAATATTACGAGGGAACTTAGACATAACTATGTAAAATAACACAAAGGGTGGGTTTCAGGCCTCATCCAAACTACCATCGATTTTGAAAATAGCATAAGATTCATCTTTGTCGATCAAGTTGAGCGAGAGATAAAGAGCGGAGTGGAAGTCCAATTAAGAACTTTATTCATTGTCTCTACGTACCGTATGCCTTGTGTCTCGATTATCTTCTTGGGCACAACATCGCCTTCTTAACAAAGATTCCCAATTCCTTCTCCAAAACCACCATCATTGGCATATTCCTCTACCACAAAGGACTGACATAAATGAGGCAAACAATTTGGTGGAACATGATTGATCCCTTTCTTGTTTTGACCCTCTCTTGACACAGAAGCAAAATAATGATGGAGTGTCATGTTTGTAAAATCGAGTTTCTCAATTATGCTCGGAGAAGCCTCAATTTTCTCGAGATTGTTAACATCGGTTGGAACTATCGCCTTTACCATGCACAACTCATCCTCTGTCTCTATTATATTGATATCGTTGCCCCTATAGTTTGACTGAGGATTACTGTAGATGTGGGTTGTAGTGGTCCTGACGATTTTTTGGTCAATCAAGTCCTGGATCTTATGCTTCAGATTGATACAGTCTTCAGTATTATGCCCAACACTGTTGGAATGATATGCACACATTCGATCGGCTCGGTAAACTTGGGAGCTAGTATCAACAGGCTTGGGCCTAATTGGATGAATAATACCTGCCGCACTCAATTTCTCAAACAACTTCTTCCAACTTTCAATGAGCGGTGTAGTATTCCGAGCAGGTTTCTTCTTGAATATCAAACGAGAAGGATCATAATGACCTTGTTGAGGCGGAGGCATCTGACGATAATTTGGGGAGTTTCGACGGGTAGGTGCTTGAGACTTTGGGTCATTCATGTTAATAGTAAATCCTCCACGATTCAACAGTGAATCACCATCGGTATTGGAAGTGACAGTTTGAAAAGTGATAATTCTTTGATTAATCAAGTCTTGAATTTGATGCTTCAAGTTGATCCAGTCTTCGGTGGTATGTGCAGCACCTCCTGAATGGTAAGCGCAATGAAGATCGGGCCTGTAAATTCTGGAATTGACATCGATATTTTTTGGATCAATTGTTCGTATAAGACCAACCTTAATCTCTCGAAGAGTTGAGTTCGACTTTCAACCAAAGAAGTAAAGATTCGAGAAGGCTTCCTTGGAAACTCATGACAAGAAAGGTTATAATTATTCTGTGAAAGTGGAGGTACTTAATGGTAACTAGGAGGATTTTGGCGAGTAAGTGCTGGTGTTTGGAAATTTGGATATTGTGGGGCTTGGTAGCTATGAGGGGCATTTGGGTAATTTGGCAATGCATCTTAGTAACTTGATTGAGAATTTGGGTGATTTGGCAATTAAGCTTGGTAATTTTGATAATTTGATGGTGGAGATCGGTAACTTGGTCGGATGAGGTAAGGATTTTGTGGAGCTAAATGGTAGGTTTTGGATGATAAAGGCTTTCGAACATTACGACCAACATGTCTTTTTGATTTTTGATTCGATTCAAATGAGATAGAAGAAACATCTTCCCTTTTCCTCCTTAATGGTCCTCGGGATTCATCTTGGGGAGTCATTTGGACGAAGTTCCGGTCCTGAGGCCATCTTCAATAGTTTCTCCAATTTTAACTATCCCACTGAAATTTTCTCTAGAATGAGTAACATTCTATTGTAGTACTCCGGCTCCTGAATGCGCATGAAGACTTCAACAATTTCTTTTTCGGTCATGGGAGGCCTAACCCTTGCACTCTCTCTTCTCGAACGGTAGGCATACTCTCGATAACTTTCAGTAGAACTCTGTTTGGTTCTCTCCAAAGAGTATCGGTCATGAATGAATTCTACATTGTAACCAAACCTTTCAATGAAGTCTTTAGCCAAAGCGTTCTAACTTTGCCACTACTTGATTTCTTTAGAAATAAACCATTCCAATGCTTCTCCTTTTAGACTTCGACTAAAGAGTCGGATCAGCAAAACCTCATCTTTCCCAACTCCAATAAGTTGATCACTATAAGCCCTCAAATGAGTAAAAGGATTCTCAATTACTAAATGTATCAAACTTTGGTACTTTAAAACCTTCTGGAATCTCCAAATGTGGATGACAATAGAAATCTTCATAATCAAGCCCCACAATGTCTGAAGTGTATTGCACCTCCTTAATTACATTCATAACCTCCTCTCTAATGCTTTTCTCAACCTTTCCTTTTATGAACTTACACTCCTTCTTATTCTTCTCATAATGATTGGGTTCAAAATGTGTAGCAGATGAAGGGTGTGATTATGACGATATTGGAATATAAAATGCGGTTTTTACAGGTATGGGTTGAGTGGTGGTTTTTGGGCGATTGGAGTAGGACTTTGATGACTGAGAGGAAAATTCTGGAGAATGTTGGTATCTGGATTTTGAGAAGTAGGTGACTTTTGGTGTGAGGAGCTCGCATGATGTGGGTTAGGGGTGGTTAAGTCAATGATGGCAGGATTTGGATACGAAGTAGGAAAACGAGTGAAGGCCTTTCGTTGTCTGAAGTAGGAACGTTTGCGATAATAGCCAGATTCGTCAAATCTCGGGTCTTATCCATGTCCGCCCTCATTTCAGCAATTTTTTGGAATAATTGTGCAATCAATTTATTCTATTCAGCAATGATAGGGTCATTCACATTGATTTTCATTCAAGTCAGTATTCTCAACATTTTCAACCCCTATTTATTTGCCTTTTGACAAACATTGTTCGAAGAAGGAATATTTGGGGTCTTGAGACTTTGTGAAATACGTATGTTCATCTATTCTCTCAAAATAGATCAGTTTTGAATACCTGACAAAGAAAAACAACTCAAAGGCAAATGTGTTAGTTTGTATAGATGATGAATAATACAAAATATCACACAGAATATTGTAAATACATAAGAGTTATTTTACTTAAAGATAAAGTAGCCCACGTATATAGAAAGATGACTTAATAGACATAAATTTGTCTATTTGATTTCAGGATTAATGAATCAGAAATGTCAACTTGAGTCGGGACAAAGTCGATTGTATCTTTCATTATCGTACTTCTGGTTTTTGATTGAGATGAACTCTAATTTGTTTGTAAGAGTAAAGATAAAATTTCTCAAAAAAAAAATAAATGGGGACCGAACCTTGAAAGGCTGCCTATGTATGTCATAAAAGAGAATGCAGGTGCTACGTAGTTCGACCAACTTGAATCTCTATTTTGATTTGAGACGATGAATGATTTTCTGATATGAGAGAGTAATTTTTTAAAAATAAAGCTCGAATTTTATTAGGAAACTAAAGACTCGAAGAGTATTTTGACGTACTTTCGATACTAAATTAGTATTTGTGGATAAGGGGTTCTAAAAATGATTGAAGAGGAGTGAGCTAGAATATATCCAAAGTAAGCAACATATTCACACGAGCAATTATAACACATAAACAGTTATTGCGCGTCCTAAACAAATATGTGACCCTTTTGTGCCAAGGGTAGGCTTACCGATTTGAAGGATGTGTACATTATTTGAAATACTCCATTGCCCCAAATTTATACAAACTTTATAAGTAAACTGAATGAGGATACATAGTAGGGAATTGGGGTACAAATAATTAATCCCACGCAGGGGTATAAACCTAAACTATGCCTCTGTGAAAGGTCCTTCGAACTTGATTTCTTCTCATCTCCGAGTGCCAACGTATTTGGATGGACTAGTAGCTTGTGAAACTCTTTGTTCAACTATAATCTAATCCTTACCCCATGGGACAATGATTTTTCAAATAACGTATACATCCTTCAAATTTAAACAAATGAATATGATCGTCCATTTAGGCCGTGGGCCACTTTGGACTAAGGTGGTCTCTCTAATGGGTCCAACACACCTTGGGTGTTGGGTCATCTTAGTCTAATGCTTAGATTTGGATTTGGTTTGTCTCTACTCTAGGTTGACTAGAATTGGTTAAGAAATAACGGTTACCCGAGCCGGACAAACAACGGGGTGAAGCTAATAAACGAAGTTGGATGACCGCAAGCCAACTATTCGTTTATTATTACTTCCAAAAAAAGACTTGTGTGTTTTCTGAAGGATAGCCGTGGTAAGCCACGTAACCGCCTTTGATATTCAATCTCCAAGAGTTCTTTAACTTACCTACACGAAAGATACATTTTTTATATCTCCAACTAAAACCAAATATATCCATCTCAAACAAAACGGCAAAGCTTCGAACACCAATACCACACCAAAAAAAAGTTAGAGGCATTCTAAAACCAAAGAAGGAAAGAATTAACAGGAATAAGCTCTTATTGTCACAAGACGGTAGCAGCCTAAAACGAGTGGAATCGAGAAAGAATTTTACCTTTCTTGGGACAGCAAACGGGGATGGGAGAGCAGAAGGACGACGAACTTCACCACACAAATTTGAAGCTCAAGAAGCACACCAAGAGAAACTAAACGAAACTCGAGTAACTATCTTCCCGGAACCTTTGAAACTTCTATCCATTTTCTCATTTTTCTTCATCAGTTTTTCTTATATTTCCACTTTGTTTCTTGTCTAATTTTTCCAACTCAAAAATCTCTGCCCAAAAATAAAAAGACAGGATGTATTTATAGGGGGAAAATTAGGGTTCGGAAAGGAGGGGAAAAGATGAAAAAGTTTTTGATTCAAAAGCCCATTTCGAATTTCAAATCCCAAATTCCTTCACCATTAAAGGGAAACACCTTTTCATGGAGTTTCAACCTCATCCCACTAGAGTAAAGAAGAATGGACGGCTTAGATTCAACTCACACGTCCTTGGAATCGCCGTGGCCTCCTCTTTCAGCTGCAAGGATGAAAATGGCAGGTGGCTTTGTTGTACAAGAACAGAAAAAGCAAAAAACGACATCTAATCTCACAGATGTGAGCTTTGCCATGTACTTTTCTGTCTCTTGTGAAAGTTGGTACTGCACTCTGTGTAAATTGACTGAATGGTTGTTCATGTCGCTTGGAGATATTTGCTGGAGTTGGTCTGGGTTTCTTTGCGTTGTAATGGGCCGGGTCGAATTCGGTAGCTAATTAGAATGGGTCTGTTGGTATTGAATTGGAGAAGGAAAAGGGAAATGGGTTGGGGCGCTGGGAATCTCAGGAAGACATGAAATGGGCTTGGAATTGAAGTTGAAAGATGACCCATATTTGGTCTTTTAGCAGCCTTATGAATTGTTAACCTAGCCAATTCGAATTTAATTGGTGAAATCGATTCAAATTAAATGAGACGAATTAGTATAATTTACTAACGAGCTTCTTAATTTTAACGAAATAAAATAACTTAATAAGTTATAAGTTAATAAATTGAGAATATAGGAATTAATTAACTAAAACAATTAACTAACTATTTAAGTAAGACTAAATTTTTTAAAGACTATTTGTGAATATTCATAAAATATACTAATTATATACATAATTAGATAAAATATATATGCTATCTAAAAATTATAAAAAGGGACAATTTTAAAATAGCTAGTTTTTTTTAATTTATACAATTATTTCAAATCGTTTGGAAATTAAAGCTCGATGACTAATTTATACTGTGGAGGGTCTTTAAATTCAATACGACATTATTACCTTGCAACTTTATAATTTTTGTTGAGTTACAAGGTAACCTTGTAATAGAATCACATAATATGAAAATATAGACTCATAATATGAATGTAATAGTAGACCCACAATATTTATGCATTAAACAAATATGAAAACACACGTGAAAGCACACGAGATAAAAAGACCCATATACTATGAAAGCATTAAATAAACAGATATATTCGTAATATGAAAGTATTAAGTAAACATGACAATACACGTGATAGCTAGAATCATAACAAGAAAGCATTACAATACTCGTGAGAAGTACACTCACACACCTACTATAAATTGTTCAAGTGTTTCTCTTGAAATTGCTCAGCCTTATTCAACAGAAATATATTACTGTCTTCTTCTCATCATTTTCTTTTGCAATGGAAAATGAGACTAAAAAAGGCAAGCAAAAAATTGAAATGAAGCTCATCGAGTCTAAGAGAGCACGTGATGTGAATTTCTCAAAAAGAAAAAAAACTTTGTTTGAGGATGCAAAGAAGTTTGCAACTTAGACTGGGGCAGATGTTGGTGTGATGCTCTTTTCACCAGGTGGAAAACCATATTCCTGTGGTTCCACAAGCATAGAAGATAAAATTGAAAATTTTCTCAAAATGAAAGTAGAGGACCCCCGACGTCATTATGTTGACGGTGAATTAAATGGTTTTGAGGAATTGAAAGATCACCATAAAGAATTGCAAACATGTAACGAGAAAGAATAGAAACGGGTACTAATGCATAAGATTCTGTATCCTGGCTCAGAAATACCTCAAGATGAACATTAGGAGGAGCAGAAGTTGGCATTGAAGTTGCGGGTAGAGAAGATCAAAAAAGAAACACAGAATTTTATTTTGATGGAGCATCTGAAGTTTGATTGTTGCCCATGAGCCAGAAGATGAGGAGGAATGTTGAAGTCAGGAGTATCATGGAGTTTATAATTGGAGTTATTAAAATTTTGTTAGGTATGTAGCAAGAATTGATGGGAAATAGAGGGAAAGAGAGGAATTTGAAAAGTTGAGAACTTGAAGAGTTGGGAACTTGAAAAGTCCTCTTATGCTTTAATGAAAAGGCATTTGTCCCTCATCGGTGGTGGAAAGAAAAATAGGAGAGTTTAAATACAGAAACACTCCAATTAATTGTTAAAAGGGTTGGAAAGTGAGACCTCCCTCGCGCCGTCGTCGTCGTTGCTCGCTCGTCTCGTCACGTCATGTCACGGCTACATCTATGTCTCCGGCTACGGCTTTGGCTTTGGCTTTGGCAAATGATCGGTAGATTATTTTTTGGACAAAATTTGTTTTATTTATTTATTTATTTATTTATTTAATTAATTAAATAGCCAATTCAATTAATTAGTTGATAACAGAAACGTTTTCAATTATTTAATTGATTAACCCGACCCGACTCGGATCCGCGCGCGACCCGTTTTAACTTTCCCGGTTTTATTTAAATTTCCCTCCATGACTGTTCTGAAAGGTTGCAACTTTCAGAAACAGTCATTACCATTTGAAAGGTTGCAAAATCAATGGTCGTGTGGATTCTGAAAGGGTTGCAACCTTTCAGAACCTGTTCTTCTTGCCTATAAATACCATTCATTCTTCAGATTATTCACTTACGAATTTCTGATCTTCTTCTGTACAAATTTTTTCTTCGTGTACTTTCCTGCTGTGGATTGGTTCACTGACAGTAAGAGTTTTTGGTATCTACACTCTGCTGATTAAGATCATTTTACCCTGGGAGTTTATATTCCAATTCAAACCTCGGATACTAGAGGGGAATAATTTTTTTAAGGGGACACTGTGAGTTCAGTGGACTTGATATTTTTCCGATTTAAAAGTTTTTTTTCAGATTCTGGTACGTTTTTACAGATTTTAGTGTTTTTATAAATTAAATTTCTGTTCATCTCTCTTACTGGTTCTATAAATTTCAGTTACTTCGAGTTTTTGAACAATTTATTAGAATCAGTAATTTTTGGTTTTATAACACAGATTGATAACAATCTTAAGGAAATTATTTTTTAATCTGTGTTTCTGGTGGAGACAAAAATCTTCGTGATTTTATACTCCTTTAAGTCTGCAATTATATTTTATTGCTTACTAAGACTGTATCGATTTTTGTTTATCAGAAATGGCAAACAATGGTGTTATAGTGGCTGTTGCTGCACCAACCCGAACTGTTGTACCACAAGCAAAGAAACTGGGTAAATTCACAGGTGTGAATTTCAAAGGATGGCAGCAACGAGTATTTTTCTGGCTTACCACTCTTGGTCTGCAGAAATTTACAAGTGAAGATACTCCAGTGCCTGCTGATGATATGCCAGACAGAGAAAAATTCATGATTATTGAAGCATGGAAACAGGCAGACTTCCTATGTAAAGGCTACATTTTGAGTGCTTTAGAGGATGACTTATATAATGTCTATAGTGCAATAACAATTTCAAAAGAGTTGTGGGATGCACTTGAGAAGAAATATAAGACAGAAGATGCATGCTTGAAAAAGTTTGTGGTCACAAAGTTTTTAGACTATAAAATGGTAGATAGTAAAACTGTTGGATCACAAGTGCAGGAACTTCAACTTATTCTCCATGATCTGATTGCTGAAGATATGGTAGTAAATGAAGCTTTCAAGTGGCTGCAATGATCGAGAAGTTGCCTCCTTCGTGGAACGATTTCAAGAATTATCTAACGCACAAGCGTAAAGAAATGAAGCTTGAAGATCTTGTGATTCGGCTCAAGATTAAGGAAGATAACAAAAACGCCGAAAAAAAGTCGCGTAAGAGTTCAACAATCATCGGAGTTAATATTGTTGAAGAAGCTCCTACCAAAGACAAAAAGAGAAAGAAGTCCAACGGGCAGAAGTCAGAACAGGCCAAGAAGAAATTCAAAGGCAACTGTTATAATTGTGGCAAGGCTGGTCATAGGTCTTCTGATTGTCGTGCTCCAAGAAAGGACAAAGACAAAGGCAAAGGCAAAAGTCAAGCAAACATCGTGGAGAAGATGGAAGATGCAGATGACTTGTGTGCAATGATCTCGGAGTGTAACTTAGTTGTAAATCCCAAGGAGTGGTTTCTCGACTCAGGTGCCACTAGACATATTTGCTCTGCGAAAGAAGCCTTTGCAACGTACACTCCTGCTGAGTACGATGAAGATTTGTTCATGGGAAACACAGCAACAGCAAGGATTGCAGGAACTGGGAAAGTAATGTTGAAAATGACATCCGGCAAGGTGTTGACTTTGAACAATGTTCTGCATGTCCCTACTATTAGGAAGAATTTTGTTTCTGCTGCACTACTCGTTAAGAACGGGTTTAAGTGTGTCCTAGTTAGTGAGAAAGCTGTAATAAGTAAGAATGAAATGTTCATAGGAAAGGGCTACCTCAATGAGGGTCTTTTCAAACTGAATGTAATGGTTGTTGACAGTATTAATAAAAATTTTGCTTCTGTTTACTTATTGGAGTCAAACGATTTATGGCATGCCCGTTTGGGACATGTAAATTACAAAACCTTGCGAAAATTGGTTAATCTAGAAGTATTGCCTGATTTTAAATGCGATAAATCGAAATGCGAAATTTGTGTGGAAAGTAAGTTTGTTAAACATCCTTATAAGTCTGTTGAAAGAAATTCCAAAACTTTAGACTTAATTCACACAGATATATGCGATATGAAGTCAACACCATCCCGTGGTGGGAAAAAGTATTTTATAACTTTTATTGATGACTGCACTCGATTTTGTTATGTATATTTTCTTAATAGTAAGGATGAAGCAATTGATGCATTTAAGCAATACAAAAATGAAGTGGAGAACCAATTGAATCTAAAAATAAAAATGATTCGGAGTGATAGGGGTGGAGAATATGAATCTCCTTTTGCAGAGATATGTTTGAATATGGTATTATTCATCAAACTATTGCACCTTATACACCACAGTCAAATGGTTTGGCAGAACGAAAGAACAGAACATTAAAGGAAATGATGAATGCCTTAATGATCAATTCTGGTTCACCACAAAATCTCTGGGGGGAAGCCATCCTTACAGCTAATAAAATACTCAATAGAGTACCCCATCGAAAAACACAACCAATTCCATATGAGATGTGGAAAGGAAGGAAACCCAACTTGAAATATTTCAAAGTGTGGGGGTGTTTAGCCAAGGTAGAGGTTCCTTTACCAAAGAGGGTTAAAATTGGAGCCAAAATAGTAGACTGTGTGTTTATTGGATATGCTGTGAACAGTAAGGCCTGTCGGTTTTTGGTTCACAAATCTGATAATCCTGAGATTTATGTTGATACGATAATTTAGTCAGATAACGCAGAGTTTTTTAAAATTATTTATCCGTATAAAACTGAATGTGAGTCGACAAGTGAAAGACCTAAACGATCACGAGAAGAATCAACGGAAAATACACTAACTAGTGAAAATCTTAGGCGTAGTACTCGCCAACGAAAACCTGCTTCTTTCGGACCAGATTTTGTGGCACTTTTGCTTGAAAATGAGCCTCAAACATTTAAAGCAGCTATGTCTTCATCTGAGTCAACTTATTGGAAAGAAGCAGTCAATAGTGAGATCGAATCAATTTTAAGTAATCACACTTGGGAATTGGCTGATCTTCCTCCAGGAAATAAACCTTTAGGATCAAAGTGGATCTTTAAAAGGAAAATTAAACCTGATGGTACTATTGACAAATATAAGGCTAGACTGGTAGTCAAAGGGTACAGACAAAAGGAAGGTCTGGACTATTTTGACACATACTCTCCAGTAACAAGGATAACATCAATTAGGATGTTAATAGCACTAGCAGCAGTGCATGATCTTAAAATCCACCAAATGGATGTAAAGACAGCCTTCTTAAATGGAGAGTTGGAGGAAGAAATTTACATGGAACAACCTGAAGGGTTTATAGTTCCTGGTAAAGAAAAGAAAGTGTGCAGACCTGTGAAGTCACTTTATGGACTCAAGCAAGAACCCAAACAATGGCATGCTAAATTTGACCAAACAATGTTGGCAAATGGATTCAAGATTAACGAATGTGATAAATGTGTTTACATTAAAAATGTTATGAATCATGAAGTCATTGTTTGTTTGTATGTTGATGACATGTTAATAATGAGTAAATACATTGACGATATAAATGCTACTAAGCGCATGCTGTCCAGCAAGTTCGATATGAAGGACTTAGGAGTTGCTGATTTGATCTTAGGGGTCAAGATTATCAAAACTCCCCAGGGACTAGCATTATCTCAATCTCATTATATTGAAAAAGTATTGGATAAGTTCAAGTACTTGAATTTCAATATTGTCAAAACTCCAATTGATTTAAGCTGTACATTTAAAAAGAATGAAGGTCAAAGTGATTCTCAATTGGAATATGCTAGAGTGTTGGGAAGTTTGATGTATATTATGAATTCTACGCGACCAGATATAGCATGTGCTATTAGTAAACTGAGTCGGTTCACTAGTAATCCGAATCAAACTCACTGGATGGCAATGAAACGTGTGTTGGGTTATCTAAAATATACACAACATTATGCTTTGCATTGTAATAAATATCCTGCTGTGATTGAAGGATATAGTGATGCAAATTGGATCACCGGGTCAAATGATGTAAAATCCACGAGTGGTTATGTATTCATACTTGGTGGAGGAGAAGTCTCTTGGAAATCGTCCAAACAGACATGTATTGCTCGCTCCACAATGGAATCTGAATTCATTACTTTGGATAAGGCTGGTGAAGAAGCTGAATGGCTCCGGAATTTCCAAGAGGATATTCCATTCTGGCCCAAACGTGTTGGACCTATTTGCATACATTGCGATAGTCAAGCAGCAATAGGTAGGGCAGGGAGCGTTATGTACAACGGAAAGTCTTGTCATATACGGCGGAGACATAACACCGTAAGACAACTACTCTAGTGGAATTATCATAATTGACTATGTAAAGTCAAGCGATAATGTGTCAGATCCACTAACGAAAGGCCTAGTGAGAGAGGCAGTTGAAAGATCATCTAAGGGAATGGGTTTACGGCTTAGGACAAGTCAGCATGACGGTAACTCTGTCTAGCAGACTGGAGATCCCAAGAGCTAGATTCAAGGAGAAAAACAAAGTTGTAGCTGACGTTTCGACATTGTCAATTAACTCAATCCATTCTCATGATGAATACAATGTTCAGGAACAAGGTTAAGACTTTAAGGCTTGTTAATGAGGTAATAAAGCTTAAAGTTTTTAATGATTTGCTAAGTTTGGTAGATTTGACCAAATAGTGTATCTACTAGATGACACGGTTAGAAATCACCTATGTGAATGTGAAGTGGAAGCCGCTTCAAAGAGAATTTTATGTCAAAAGCCTATTCTCTATACACTCATGAAACCAGGAGGTGTTCATGGCTGAAACGAACACAACCGTAAGAACCATAAACAGTAAAGGGTTAATTGTGTGACATATGGTTGTCTAGGTATACACCAAAGCTCAACGGTTCAAAGATATCACATCTACCGATTGATCGAGTATATCCGACATATGTTCATTACGGAAAGTTCAAGGGGAAACCTACTTATCCAGATGCAATTAATCCTTGCCTGTAAAGTACGCAATTGTCCGTGCATTCCTATGTTATAACCATTCCCCATCAAAGTGGGGGATTGTTGGGTATGTAGCAAGAATTGATGGGAAATAGAGGGAAAGAGAGGAATTTGAAAAGTTGAGAACTTGAAAAGTCCTCTTATGCTTTAATAAAAAGGCATTTGTCCCTCATCGGTGGTGGAAAGAAAAATAGGAGAGTTTAAATACAGAAACACTCCTATTAATCGTTAAAAGGGTTGGAAAGAGGGACCCCCCTCGCGCCGTCGTCGTCGTCGCTCCCTCGTCTCGTCATGTCACGTCACGGCTACGGCTTTGGCTTTGGCTTTGGCTTTGGCAAATGATCGATCGAGAGATTATTTTTTGGACAAAGTTTGTTTTAATTATTTAATTATTTATTTATTTATTTAATTAATTAAATAGCCAATTCAATTAATTAGTTGATAACAGAAACGTTTTCAATTATTTAGTTGATTAACCCGACCCGACTCGGATCCGCGCGCGACCCGTTTTAACTTTCCCGGTTTTATTTAAATTTCCCTCCATGACTGTTCTGAAAGGTTGCAACTTTCAGAAACAGTCATTACCATTTGAAAGGTTGCAAACTTTCATCAATGGTCGTGTGGATTCTGAAAGGGTTGCAACCTTTCAGAACCTGTTCTTCTTGCCTATAAATACCATTCATTCTTCAGATTATTCACTTACGAATTTTTGATCTTCTTCTTCTTCTTCTGCACAAATTTTTTCTTCGTGTACTTTCCTGCTGTGGATTGGTTCGTTGACAGTAAGAGTTTTTGGTATCTATACTCCACTGATTAAGATCATTTTACCCTGGGAGTTTATATTCCAATTCAAACCTCGGATTCTAGAGGGGAATAATTTCCTTAAGGGGACACTGTGAGTTAGTGGACTTGATCTTTTTCTGATTTAAAAGTTTTTTTTCAGATTCTGGTACGTTTTTACAAATTTTAGTTTTTTTATGAATTAAATTTCTGTTCATCTCTCTTACTGGTTCTATAAATTTCTGTTACTTCGTGTTTCTGAACAATTTATTAGAATCAGTAATTTCTGGTTTTATAACACAGATTGATAACAAATTGAAGCTATGCTTAGAGAAGATTTAACTAGAGATTGAGTCCTCTATCATGAACAATTGTTGTCTTTTTAATGAAGTCACTTGTTGTTAGTAATAAATTATCCATCTATATGAGGTTTTAGATTAAAAAAATAAAAGGTCATGAAATTCTTATGTTATTAAGTCAGTTTTTTCATCCTCAGTCTTTAATGATGCTTTGTGTTGCCTAAATTGATAAATTAATGAAATTTGTTTTAGTAACTAGTGAATATTGTGAAAGTGATAAATCAAAGAAAACTCGTATACACTCATTAATTTTCTTTTATGTTTTCATCTTCAACAAAATTAGTGCGTTTACATTATACATCTAGGTTAGCTCTCTGTGAGATGGTGGAATCTTTCTATTATGGATGTATCTTCATCTGGAAATAGGGAAATAAAAGGGATGTATTGCAAGGGACAATAAGAAAACCCAACTTGAACAACGTGTCCCCAGAAAAACCTTTTTTTCGAGGATCCGACAACTTATATAGGAACTTTTCAAATATCAATTGACTCTATTGGCATATTCAAGATTACAAGAGAAGTTGGGTCTTATTTTTAACATGATACATATATATATATTGAAATAAAGTATCTAATTGTTTTTTATCACAAGCACATTCATAAACAAGGTTCCTTTCGTGTATGATACAAAATAAATTTTACTCAAGTACATTAGCCTTAGAGAGTACTTTTCCAAATTCAACTTAATTCTTTTTCTGGCTCCAATTTTGTGTAACCTCTATTACTAAACTAGCAATTTAGGTATTAATTATTTGAATGTAAAATTACCCCTTCAAAAAACGAAATTCTTGCATAATAATTTTAAAATTATTACTGACGATATAACAACCCATTCATTCTATGGATTACAGTCTCTGCATAATGAATATCTCCATTTAAATGGTAAAAATGAGTAAATAAATCCTCTCTAATCCACGACGCTAATAGGTCCTATAAAAAATTTGAGGTTTTCTTGCATAGAAATTACTCACTTCTTTTGTTAGACAAATCTCAAATAGTTAAATCTTTCTTATATTGTGTTGTTCCCATCAACAATTCAGCATAAGAATTTTGATTTTTGAAGAAAAATACACATACATTATAACTACTATGTATAACATTAGCCATATAATAATCTAACAAAACATTATTTAGTGAAATGATTTCTATGGATTGTAATTGTTGTATTAGTTGATATTTTATGAAATAAAAAAATTCATTCCTAACAGTTCACATGTTTCTATCCTACTAGATATATGTCGCCCGTGTGAGCATAGGTCCCACATTATGTCCGTGTGTATGAAATATTTTTGTTGGAATGTAAATTTAGAATATCTACAGGATATATATACACATATATTTTTGCATTGTTTATGCATATACATTACATATTTACATAATTATATCTAGTCATCTTGTTTTGGATACCTATTATGGTTGTTGAGTGTATGGTCGACAGTGTAGTAACACTAAGTCATGATAAATCAAGATGTGCGTATTCTCATTTATCTTAAAATCTAGCCTTTCAAATGACAGTGCAGGAACAAAAGAAATTAGTTTGAGATTTACTTTACTCTACAAACTTCCTGGAATAGATAAGCAAGTGAAAAGATAAGGGTCTTGCATGAAATTGGTAGTAACTTATCACGACTCAAAAATAGACATCATGACAATTGTTCATTCCCACAAAGACAAGTGAGCCTCAATCCAAAAACACGAAAGAAAAGTGTAAAGTAAACAATAATAACATAAGAATGGAATACTTATTCATTCTAATGAAACCCCAAAATTCGACACGTATACAAATCACTAATGTATAAAGTGCATAATTAAAACATAATTAGAAGTCTCAATGTCTTTGTTTCTTAAATAGAACAAGATATTAAATAAGGAACAATAGAGCCTGCTGGAATGACAAACATCTTGCTCTCAATGTATCCTTAAGAAGCCTCAGATGTAACTAGGAGAAAGGAAATCACACAGATCTAGGCTCTAAACCTATACAAGTGTAGAAGCAAGGAGTAAGTACAACACAATACGATTCGCAAAAAGTAACCAAATAAGTAGGCAAAACTAGCTAGAATACAAGTACTCATTTCATCCCAACCAAACCTCCTCAAACTACAAACTGCATAAAAATCAACCTAACCTAATAGATTTACGATACACAGTTCACAAGACTTGAAACTAATTATCCAACAATCACAATTCGACAATCACAAGTATCAAGTATGCCAATCACTAGTGTTAAATAGGTCAATCACAATTTTCAACTAGATCATTTACAGGTATCATGTTCATCATCTCAAAATAGTTAAGTTCACCAAATATAAATCTCAACACTATTATGCACAGTGTTAATCGATACTTGTAACACCCTGTATGCTAGAACAAACCAAAATATAGATTTTAGAGTTTCAGGTGCAACTCACGGACCGTAGGGTGACCCACGGCCCGTGTTGTTGGTCCGTGGATGGCTACCTGCGACCCTTCCCCGGAAACCCCCAGAAATTTCTAAGTGTCGACCCATGACCTGACCCACAAACCGTAGATTAGGACATGGACCGTGGTCCATAGATCAGACCCCAGTTTTAACCTCCCAAAACCACATTGAGGATTTACTAGCAGGGACCGTTGGTCTAGCCACGTTCCTTCGGTCCAGCCACTGTCCATCGGTGGCCCCCAACATTAGTTAAGTCAGGGGTCGTTTGGTCATTTTCTTTTGTGTTGGACCCTAAACTACGTCATTTAACCCCTAAATTACGTCTTTTAACCCCTAAACTACGTCTTTTAACCCCTAAATGGTTAATTTTAGCCTAGTAACATAACTAGAACCTATCATTGAAAAATCATTCACCAAAAGCATCGAAAAAATATAACACAAAAGGAGAAAGAGTCGACCAAGCCCTAATTTGAGAATGCGACCATTTTTCATCAGTTTGAACCCCTAAATCAAAATATTTCTTCGTGTAATTCATCACCAGGTATGTGAAATTTTACTAGTGGTTCCTTTAATCCATTAGGTCCCTTGAATTAAGTCAGATACTCGATTCCCTTAATATTATTTAGATATCGGGTTTTTAGAATTTCAGTAGATCATTATAATTTGTTGGTTTAATATTCCTAGTCAGATTATAATGATTTTAGTATGTTTTTGCGTAAATACCTTCATAAGTTTAGAACCCTAGCTATGTACTCCTTTAAGTCTATGAATTACACATGCTATGTCAAATATTTCCGTTATACATGCCTCAGATTTATATATTTCATTATTAGTATATTAATGTTTCATTTTTTCACTTAGCATGTCGGTTTTAACCTATCCAGTATTATAGAAAATCATTCATAAACTGTTACTTACTTAATCAATCGGGAGAATCTCAATACAAAGTGGATTAGTGTCACTCACCCTCAAGTCCCAAAATTACGTGCCCCGTAGGTTGTAAGTCTCCTCTGTAGGCATTATTTTAGTGATCGTACTAGCATGCCTTTATACCTCTGGTAGGGTATATTGGGTCCTCTCGATGGGGCGTATACATCGAACTCCACATTTAGCTTATATGGTTTTATGTTATTTATTTTTAGCTCCCTTAGTTCGGTAGCTAATTAGAATGGGTCTGTTGGTATTGAATTAGAGAAGGAAAAGGGAAATGGGTTGGGGCTCTAGGAATTTCAGGAAGACATAAAATGGGCTTGGAATTGAAGTTGAAAGATGACCCAAATTTGGTCTTTTAGCAGCCCAATGAATTGTTAACCTAGCCAATTCGAATTTAATTGGTGAAATCGACTAAAATTAAATTAGATGAATAAGTATAATTAACAAACGAACATCTTAATTTTAACGAAATAAAATAACTTAATAAGTTATAAATTAATAAATTGAGAATATAGGATCTAATTAACTAAAACAATTAACCAACAATTTAAGTAAGACTAAAAAACTTTTAAGACGATTTTCGAATTTTAATAAAATACTCTAATTATATACATATTTAGATAAAATATATATGCTATCTAAAAATTATAAAAAGGGACAAAACTATTTTAAAATAGCTCAATTTTGTTTTGTATTTATACAATTATTTCAAATCGTTTGGAATTTAAAGCTCGATGACTAATTTATATTGTGGAGGGTCAAAATTGGGTTTCAACAGTATATATATATATATATATATATATATATATATATATATATATATATATATATATATATAAGCATTATTTCATTTTTATTTGTCTTTAAATTCAATTTGACATTATTACCTTGCAACTTATAATTTTTGTTGAGTAACAAGGTCACCTTGTAATAGAATCACATAATATGAAAATATAGACTCATAATATGAATGTGATAGTAGACCCATAATATTTATGCGTTAAACAAATATGAAAACACACGTGAAAGCACGTGATAAAAAGACCCATACAATGTGAAAACATTAAATAAACAGATACATTTGTAATATGAAAGTATTAAGTAAACATGACAATACACGTGATAGCTAGAATCATAACAAGAAAGTATTACAATACTCGTGAGATCTACACTCACACACCTACTATAAATTATACAAGTGTTTCTCTTAAAATTGCTCAGCCTTATTCAACAGAAATATATTACTGTCTTCTTCATATCATTTTCTTTTCCAATGGAAAATGAGACTAAAAAAGGCAAGCAAAAAATTGAAATGAAGCTCATCGAGTCTGAGAGAGCACGTGCTGTGAGTTTCTCAAAAAGAAAAAAAACTTTGTTTGAGGATGCAAAGATATTTGCAACTCAGACTGGGGCAGATGTTGGTGTGATGCTATTTTCACCAGGTGGAAAACCATATTCTTGTGGTTCCACAAGCATATAAGATTCTGTACCCTGGCTCAGAAATACCTCAAGATAAACATATGGAGGAGCAGAAGTTGGCATTGAAGTTGCGGGTAGAGAAGATTAAAAGAGAAACACAAAATTTTATTTTGATGGAGCATCTGAAGTTTGATTTAAATGTTTCCCATGAGCCAGAAGATGAGGAGGAATGTTGAAGTCAGGAGTATCATGGAGTTTATAATTGGAGTTATTAAAATTGAAGCTATGCTTAGAGAAGATTTAACTAGAGATTGAGTCCTCTATCATGAACAATTGTTGTCTTTTTAATGAAGTCACTTGTTGTTAGTAATGAATTATCCATCTATATGAGATTTTAGATTACAAAAAAAAAAGCTCATGAAATTCTTATGTTATTAAGTTAGTTTTTTCATCCTCAGTCTTTAATGATGCTTTGTGTTGCCTAAATGATAAATTAATTGAATTTGTTTTAGTAACTAGTGAATATTGTGAAAGTGATAAATCAAAGAAAACTCTTATACACTCATTAATTTTCTTTTATGTTTTCATCTTCAACAAAATTAGTGCATTTACATTATACATCTAGGCTAGCTCTCTGTAAGATGGTGGAATCTCTCTATCATGGATGTATCTTCATCTGGAAATAGCGAAATTAGAATGGATGTATCGCAAGGGACAATAAGAAAATCCGACTTGAACAACGTGTCCCTAGAAAATAGTTTTTTGGAGGATTCGACAACTTATATAGGGACTTTTCAAATATCAATTGAATCTATTGGCATATTCAAGATTACAAGAGAAGTTGGGTCTTATTTTTAACATGATACACATATATATTGAAATAAAGTATCTAATTTTTTTTTTATCACAAGCACATTCATAAACAAGGTTTCTTTCGTGTATGATACAAAATAAATTTTACTCAAGTACATTAGCCTTAGAGAGTACTTTTCCAAATTCAACTTAATTCTTTTTCTGGCTCCAATTTTGTGTAACCTCTATTACTAAACTAGCAATTTAGGTATTAATTATTTGAATGTAAAATTACCCCTTCAAAAAAAGTAATTCTTGCATAATAATTTTAAAATTATTACTGACGATATAACAACCCATTCATTCTATGGGTTACAATCTATGCATAACTAATATCTCCATTTAAATGGTAAAAATGAGTAAATAAATCCTCTCTAATCCACGCTGCTAATAGGTCCTATAATAAATTTGAGGTTTTCGTGCATAGAAATTACTCACTTCTTTTGTTAGACAAATCCTAAATAGTTAACTCTTTCTTATACAGTGTTGTTCCCCATCAACAATTGAGCATAAGAATTTTGATTTTTGAAGAAAAATACACATACATTATAACTACTATATATAACATCAGCCATATAATAATCTAACAAAAAATTATTTAGTGAAATGATTTCTATGGATTGTAATTGTGGTATTAGTTGATATTTTATGAAATAAAAAAATTCATTCCTAACAGTTCACATGTTTCTATCCTACTAGATATATGTCGCCCGTGTGAGCATAGGTCCCACATTATGTCCGTGTGTATAAAATATTTTTGTTGGAATGTAAATTTAGAATATCTACAGGATATATATACACATACATTTTTGCAATGTTTATGCGTATACATTACATATTTACATAATTATATCTAGTCATCTTGTTCTAGATATCTATTTGGTTGTTGAGTGTATGGTCGACAGTGTAGTAACACTAAATCATGATAAATCAAGATGTGCGTATTCTCATTTATCTTAAAATCTAGCCTTTCAAAATACAGTGCAGGAAAAAAAGAAATTAGTTTGAGATTTACTTTACTCTACAAACTTCTCATGGAATAGATAAGCAAGTGGAAAGATAAGGGGCTTGCATGAAATTGGTAGTAACTTATCACGACTAAAAAATAGACATGATGACATTTGTCTATTCCCACCAAGACAAGTGAGCCTCAATTCAAAAACACGAAAGAAAAGTGGAAATTAAACAATAATAACATAAGAATGGAACACTTATTCATTCTAATGAAACCCTAAAATTCTGTAAGACCCCAAAATGACTTAGGTTAGCTAGAGCCTAACATGTTGGAAATGGTGGTCTAAGGTCCTAAGGTGATCATGCTCCTAATGTGGGAGGAGGTAATGAGGTGCTGGAGTTGTCTAATAGGGTGATTGGAGAGGCTTTGCTTGCTTTAGCCCGAACCGTAACGGATCAAGCTAACTTGAACATGGTGCCTAGGGGTAATGCCATGGAGAGTACTACATCATCTTTGTTGAGAGACTTTGTGAGGTTGAATTCTTCAATCTTTCTTGGTTCTAAGGTGAATGAAGATCCCCAAGAATTTCTTGATGCTGTGTACAAAGTTTTGAGTGCTATGGGGGTTACATCTAGGGACAAGGCGGAGTTGGCTTCTTATCAATTGAGAGATGTGTCTCAAATTTGGTACACTCAATGGAAGGACAATAGGCCGGTGGAGTCGGATCCTATTGAGTGGGAAGAATTCAAGGAAACTTTTCTTGATAAGTACTTTCCCCGTGAGAGGAGGGAATTGAAAGTTGAGGAATTTATCAATCTCAAGCAAGGCAATATGAGTGTTGAGGAATACTCTTTGAAGTTCTCAACTTTGTCTAGGTATGCACCTTCCCTAGTGTCAAATCCAAGGGATGAAATGAGTCCCTTTGTGACGGGTGTAGCCGACTTAGTGAGGGAGGAATGCCGTACGACTATGTTGCATGATGATATGACTTTGGCTAGACTCATGGTGTATGCACAATCAATTGAAGAGTCTAAACTTAGGAGGATGTCAAGTAACTTGAAAAGGAGTGTTGCTAGTGATCAAGTGCAACCTAGGTTCAAAAAGAGGGTTCAAACTCAAGATGGACCTAGTGTTCCTAAGAAGAAGTTTGAGAAAAGAGGTGGTTCTAGCAATGACAAACCTACATGTGCCACTTGTGGTAAGAGACATTATGGTGAGTGTTTATTGGGTACCGGTTGTTGCTTTGGATGTGGAAAATATGGGCACAAAGTGAAAGATTGTCCAAACATTGCTTCTAGGAAGGAGGGTAAGAAGGTTGAACCTAGTGTTCCGAAGGAGGATGCTCCAGCTAGGAGGCGTTTCTATGCACTCCGAACTAGAGGTGAGAAGCCGGATGAGGGTGATGATGATGTTGGTAAGTCCTTGTTTCTCTTATTATAGTATGAGTTCCTTCTAAGTGGGGGAGTATGACTAGAATTGAGCTAGAAGTGTTGCATGTGCATGATGTTTAGGAGTTTGGTTGAAATTGAATTTCATTAACTTCTTGCATTGTGTGTTTTACTGAGTTATGAGCATGTTGTAAAAGGTGTTTATACGATGTTACCTTTCATTTGAGCATATCTATATCATGAATTGCTTAAGATAGCATTTTTGAAAAATTTGCCTAAAATCACTGTTCACTGATTCACTGTTTACTGTAATATTTTCCGAAAATTGGCTAATTGATTCTTTTGTCTAAAAATGTAGTTATGTGGTTAGAACTGATATGTATGAGTATACTATTGAATATAAAATGAGTTTTTGCTATTTGGAATAAAGCATGTGAGTCTTGTAGCATAATAAGTTATAGAATTGAATTCTAGTTTATCGTTGTGTTGTGAAGCTCTTGAACTTGTAAAATTGAGGTTTTCTTCTTGGTTATGTGTTGTATGGTTTGGATATGTGATGCTAAGTTGATTCTCTAATCTTGGAAATTTTCGGAGAGTGGTAAGTGTCATTTGAGGACGAATGTTGTCCAAGTAGGGGAGAATGTAAGACCCCAAAAATGAATTAGGTTAACTAGAGCCTAACATGTTGGAAATGGTGGTATAAGGTCCTAATTTGGTCTATTATATGATTTATAGGCAGTAGCTAAGAGTTTAGGTGCATTGGAAGTCAAACGTCAAAGGACGACTAAGACGTTTGGCAACTAAGTCACCTATGTGCCTCGTATGTGGTTTTATGTGTTTATGTGTGATTCATGAGGTTTTAAAGTCCTTAAATTAGTTATTATAGCATGTAAAGTCAGTGTGTCAAGTTTCATGGAGTTTGGAGGTCAAACGTCCAAAACGTTCAAGAAATTCGAAAGATATGCCTTGAATCAACCTTGTGTGTCTAAGCATGTTTTGTCGAGTTTTATGTGTTTCTTTTGGATGAAAATTATGTAAGAGGTATTAAACTCATAGACGATCATGTTTGTGTTGGAAATGTCCAGGCAAACATCTCCAAGGACCAACCAAGGGTCCTTGAGGAAGGACCCAAGACTTGGTGTCAAGGCTGCCCAAGACAGCCCAAACCACGGAGGCAGTCGACACCCAGTGGGTGAATCGACGCCCCATTGGTTGGGTTTCGTCGACTGAGACTTAGCCTGGGGAGGGAAGAACCAAGGACCAGCCTCAGTCCTAGACCATGGACCAACAAGAAGGTCCATTGGTCAAGGGACGGTCCGTAGGTCCCCTCCATCTATGAAGCTGTTTGCCTGCGCAGCTTTGCTGCCAAGCTAGGGGTGAATTTGTAAATTCACCTCACTTCCAAATAAGAGTATTGGCGGTTTATTAAGGGTATATTGGGTATTTTAAATGTGTATATAAGTGTTTAACACTTAGAATAATTCATTCTTCTAAAAAAAATAATCCCTTAAGAAATCCCAAAGACTCCATTGAAGTCCAAATCAAGGAACAGCTTGGAGGTGACGTTTTGAGTGGAAATTCTTCATCAAAGTGAAGAATTATCATCATTGAGGTATGAATTTTGATCCTTGAAACTCTTTTCATCAAGGAGCCCAACTTTCAAAGATGTTTTCAAAGTTTTCAAAAGAGGAATTGTCCAATTTCATGATTTTACCATGGGTTCTTGCATTAATGGTTTTCAAATGTGTATTATGGATTAGATTGATGTTGTATTGATGATTTTAAACTAAATTACCTATGAACCCATGTAATTGATGAACCTAATATTTTGACTAAATTATGGGTTACTTGATATTGGCTTAATGTTGATGAATTCATGTGTAGTTTCTTATGGGCTTTCTATTGATGTAAGAATTGTATTCAATTGTTATAAAATTGGTATTGGATTGTTGAACCTATATTGAATTGGGTTAGATTTTATTGATTTCTATAATTGTGTGTTGAATTGGTGTTCATGGCCATGGGTGAGGGCCTTATGATGTTGAATTGGGTGATTTGGTATTGGCTTGAAGTGTTGATGATGAAGTGGTGGTACGCTACCCTATTTATTCTTATTCAATGTTAATTATACTTCAATTATGTTATGATTGGTTTGGTCCACCTTTTTGTGGCGATGCTATGTGAATTGATGTGGCCTCGTCGGCGTTACTTTCTAGTATATTGATGATCATGGCCTTGTCGGCACTACTTGAACTTATATGGCTATTTGAGTAGTTGATTTGATGATGTGTGATCATATCTACCTATATGTGAAAGTACGTGTTAGACTATTGATATTATCTAGGTAATCATGTTATGCTTTGACTATGTGTTACGTGTGTAGTCTTAGAGTTGATACATGGTTGTTCTTAAATTGGTTAGATGAGTCTAAAATGGTTATATTGATAATATTAAGGTAATGAATAGATTGAATTAATAAGGTTAAGGGTCATGTTTAAGGGTCTAAAGAAAGATAGGCTATATGTGTTAAAAAGGAAGTATGTTGTGTCTTGTTTAGGTAGACTTGTGTCCCTTAATTGATGCTTATGTGAACATGTGATGTCTTGACTTAGGAACCTAAAGGGTCTTAGTCTTTAATAAATGAATATAGGTGAGACCTTGAATAATGAGTAAATGGTCATTTATGTGGAACCTTGAACCAAGTGGTAAGGTTATGAATCGTGAAGTAGTTAGCCGTAATGGTATCCTTCATGTAATGAGTGATGAACTTAAGGTTGATTGGATGGAACGACATCATATCATACCTTAGGAAAGTCGCGATGAGCTTCTTGTCGCCATTGTGAGATAGCCCTAATGGACCTTCCTTTGGTAGGGTAAATGTAATTGAGTCATGAACTAGATATGAGACCCACTTATATGAACCTTAATGTGAATTGATCTATGAGAACTAAGGCTAGCACCGAGTGAGTATGAGCAAGGGGAAGTGGGTCTAGTTAAGAAAGACACTAGAATGCTTAGTACGCCATTCATATTCCTTAACCATGGGCCTACATGGGATCTCTATGTTCTACCATTGGCATGTAGAACGCCTCATCGAAGTAGGATAGAACTTCGGATTTCATGCTTTGCTACCATGGTCTATGTCGGTTATTGCCTATTATCATCATATGCAATACCTATTAGCATTAGAGAAGTTTATGAGGTTTAGGTGGTGGTATATGACGCTATCTAGACATTGCACAATAGACTTTGAAGGTGTTACTTGGAGTTCCTAGGTCTTGTCTAAGACCATTATATGAATGTCCTTTATGTGATGTATGTCTCTTAAATGAACTAATGAACTAATGACTTAATTATAATGAGTATGTAAATGAATAAGTACCTAATCTAAAGTAACTTAAGGACTCCTTAGCAAAAGTGTGAAGAGGGCATATGGGATGATCTCTTCATGTCTTATCTTTGGAAGTCTTGAGAATGACTCTAGTTAGAGAAAAGGTTTGGTGTTGTCGACATGATCTAAGCCTTAGGTAGTCTTAAGGACTATTTAGGTAATCTTGAAGAGGTCAATCATGGACATTATCTTCTTGATTTACTTAAGTAGGTCTTTTGATAGCCTTTTGAAGGAGAATGTAATATCATCTATCTATGTGTTAGTGTGTTTAGTGAGAATGATTCTATCCTAGGGAGTCTATAGGATCTCTTGAGTGTGAGTAAGGGATTGTATGGGCGGTTGCTTCACAACTCAGTCAAGTAAGACTTAGAGTCACCTTTGGTAGAATAATCTTACCTTGATGTTTAAGATGCTTTGTAGGTGTGTATGTGTCTCATTAGGAGTGATCTTAAGGGTCATTTAGGCACATCTAGAGAGGGTGTATGGGAGGTCTCTCTTTGTGTGACTTAAGTGAATCTTAGGATGACGTTAGTGAGAAGACTACATGCCAAAATAAGTTCAAAGAGAGGGCTTAGACTTCACTGTAACAGTGAAAGGACTTCACTGTACAGTAAAGTGAACTCACTGTAATGTGAGTTAAAAATTATATTTTTCGTTTAATGTTTTCTTATGTGATTCTAAGTTGCTAAATGTTATTCTTATGATGATATTATGATGTTTTAAAGAAAAGATGCATATTTCCAATAAAGTCCGTTTTCATGATTTTTATGCATAATGCCATACTTAGTACATGTGGTTGTACTAATTCCATGCTTTATTTTCTATCTCTATAGTTCTTGGTAGGTGAAGAGCTTTGAGAAGAAGACTTGGACAAGGAGGTCGTTCAAAAAGAGTTGAAGTATGTCCTCACTTGACTCGAGGGCATATATGTCATTTTATGTTTCCTAAATGAAGTTTTGTAATAGACGATATAGTAGTATGTTTTAAATTCGTATGAACCGTGACCCAAGTATTGTCGTGTCTTAAGATGATGATCAAGACTTAGTGTTTTCCTATTTCCATCTATGAAAGAGTTTATGACTTCTATATTGTTTTACGAAAAGTTTTAATTCCGCATTACTTTTCGTTATGTATATGCGATGAATGATATGATGGGCTTGTATAAGAACTCTGAGAGGTCGAATACGCCGGTCGCAATCCAATATTGCACCCTAACTTCTAGGGTGTGGTTTCGGGACGTGACAAATTCGACACGTATACAAACCACGAATGTATAAAGTGTAGAATTAAAACATAATTAGAAGTCTCAATGTCTTTGTTTCTTAAATAGAACAAGACATTAAATAAGGAACAATAGAGCCCTCTAGAATGACAAACATCTTGCTCTCAATGTATCCTTAAGAAGCCTCAGATGTAACTAGGAGAAAGGAAATCACACAGATCTAGGCTCTAAACCTATACAAGTGTAGAAGCAAGGAGTAAGTACAAAACAATACGATGCTCAACAAGTAACCAAATAAGTAGGCAAAACTAGCTAGAGTACAAGTACTCATTTCATCCCAACCAAACCTCCTCAAACTACAAACTGCATAAAAATCAACCTAACGTAATAGATTTACGATACACAGTTCACAAGACTTGAAAATAATTATCCAACAATCACAATTCGACAATCACAAGTATCAAGTATGTCAATCACTAGTGTCAAATAGGTCAATCACAATTTTCAACTAGATCATTTATAGGTATCAAGTTCATCATCTCAAAATAGTTAAGTTCACCAAATATAAATCTCAAGACTATTATGCACAATGTCAATCGATACTTGTAACACCCTATATGCTTGAACAAACCAAAATGTAGATTTTAGAGTTTCAGGTGCAACTCACGGACCGTAGGGTGACCAACGGCCCATGTTGTTGGTCCGTGGATGTCTACCTGCGACCCTTCCCCCGAACCCCCCCAGAAATTTCTAAGTGTCGACCCACGACCGGACCCACAAACTATAGGTTAGACCATGGACCGTTATCCATAGATCAGACCCCAGTTTTAACCTCCCAAAACCTCATCGAGGATTTACTAGCAGGGACCGTTGGTCTAGCCACGGTACTTCGGTCCAGCAAATGTCCATCGGTGGCCCCCGACATTAGTTAAGTCAGGGGTCGTTTGGTCATTTTCTTATGTGTTGGACCCTAAACTACGTCGTTTAACCCCTAAATTACGTTGTTTAACCCCTAAACTACGTCTTTTAACCCATAAATTGTTAATTTTAGCCTAGTAACTTAACTAGAACCTATCCTTAGAAAATCATTCACCAAAAACATCAAAAAAATATAACACAAAAGGAGAAAGAGTCGACCATGCCCTAGTTCGAGAATGCGACCGTTTTTCATCAGTTTCAATCCCTAAATCAAAATATTTCTTTGTGGAATTCATCACCAGATATGTGAAATTTCACTAGTGGTTCCTTTAATCCATTAGGTCCCTTGATTTTAGTCAGATACTCGATTCCTTTAATATTATCTAGATATCGGGTTTTTAGAATTTCAGTAGATCATTATAATTTGTTGGTTTAATGTTCCTAATCAGATTATAATGATTTTAGTATGTTTTAGCGTAAATACATTCATAAATTTGTAACCCTAGCTATGTACTCCTTTTAGTCTATGAATTACACATGCTAGGTCAGATATTTCCGTTATACATGCCTCTGATTTAAATGTTTCATTATTAGTATATTAATGTTTCATTTTTTTAATTAGCATGTCGGTTTTAACCTATCCAGTATTATAGAAAATCAGTCATAAACTATTACTTACTTAATCAATTGGGAGAATCTCAATACAAAGTGGATTAGTGTCACTCACCCTCAAGTCCCAAAATTACGTGCCCCGTAGGTTGTAAGTCTACTCTGTAGGCATTATTTTAGTGATCAAACTAGCATGCCTTTATACCTCTGGCAGGGTATATTAGGTCCTCTCGATGGGGCGTATACATCGAACTCCACCTTTTGCTTATGTGGTTTTATGTTAGTTATTTTTAGCTCCCACAGTTCGGTAGCTAATTAGAATGGGTCTGTTGATATTTAATTGGACAAGGAAAAGGGAAATGGGTTGGGGCGCTGGGAATTTCAGGAAGACATGAAATGGCTTGGAATTGAAGTTGAAAGATGGCCCAAATTTGGTCTTTTACCAGCCCAATGAATTGTTAACCTAGCCAATTTGAATTTAATTGGTACAATCGACTAAAATTAAATTAGATGAATAAGTATAATTAACTAATGAAAATCTTAATTTTAACAAAATAAAATAACTTAATAAGTTATAAATTAATAAATTAAGAATATAGGAATTAATTAACTAAAACAATTAACCAACAATTTAAATAAGACTAAAAATTTTTTAAGACGGTTTTCGAATATTAATAAAATATACTAATTATATACATAATTAGATAAAATATATATGCTATCTAAAAATTATAAAAAGGGACAAAACTATTTTAAAATAGCTCAATTTTGTTTTGAATTTATACAATATTTCAAATCGTTTGGAATTTAAAGCTCGATGACTAATTTATATTGTGGAGGTCAAAATTGGGTTTCAACAGTATATACATATATATATATATATATATATAAGCATTATTTCATTTTTATTTGTCTTTAAATTCAATTCGACATTATTACCTTGCAACTTATATTTTTTGTTGAGTAACAAGGTAACCTTGTAATAGAATCACATAATATGAAAATATAGACTCATAATATGAATGTGATAGTAGAACCATAATATTTATGCGTTAAACAAATATGAAAACACACGTGAAAGCACGTGATAAAAAGACTCATACAATGTGAAAACATTAAATAAACAGATACATTCGTAATATGAAAGTATTAAGTAAACATGACAATACACGTGATAGCTAGAATCCTAACAAGAAAGTATTACAATACTCGTGAGAAGTACACTCACACACCTACTATAAATTGTACAAGTGTTTCTCTTGAAATTCCTCAGCCTTATTCAACAAAAATATATTACTGTCTTCTCCATATCATTTTCTTTTCCAATGGAAAATGAGACTAAAAAAGGCAAGCAAAAAATTGAAATGAAGCTCATCGAGTCTGAGAGAGCACGTGCTGTGAGTTTCTCAAAAAGAAAAAAAACTTTGTTTGAGGATGCAAAGAAATTTGCAACTCAGACTGGGGCAGATGTTGGTGTGATGCTCTTTTCACCAGGTGGAAAACCATATTCTTGTGGTTCCACAAGCATAGAAGATATAATTGAAAATTTTCTCAAAATGAAAGTAGAAGACCCCCAACGTCATTATGCTGACGGTGAATTAAATGGTTTTGATGAATTGAAAGATCTCCATAAAAAACTGCAAACATGTAACGAGAAAGAAAAGAAACGGGTACTAATGCATAAGATTTTGTACCCTGGCTCAGAAATACCTCAAGATAAACATATGGAGGAGCAGAAGTTGGCATTGAAGTTGCGGGTAGAGAAGATTAAAAAAGAAACACAGAATTTTATTTTGATGGAGCATCTAAAGTTTGATTTAAATGTTACCCATGAGCCAGAAGATGAGGAGGAATGTTGAAGTCAGGAGTATCATGGAGTTTATAACTGGAGTTATTAAAAATGAAGCTATGCTTAGAGAAGATTTAACTAGAGATTGAGTCCTCTATCATGAACAATTGTTGTCTTTTTAATGAAGTCATTTGTTGTTAGTAATGAATTATCCATCTATATGAGGATTTAGATTAAATAAATAAAAGGTCATGAAATTCTTATGTTATTAAGTCAGTTTTTTCATCCTCAGTCTTTAATGATGCTTTGTGTTGCCTAAATGATAAATTAATTGAATTTGTTTTAGTAACTAGTGAATATTGTGAAAGTGATAAATCAAAGAAAACTCTTATACACTCATTAATTTTCTTTTATGTTTTCATCTTCAACAAAATTAGTGCATTTACATTATACATCTAGGCTAGCTCTTTGTGAGATGGTGGAATCTTTCTATTATGGATGTATATTCATCTGGAAATAGGGACATAAAAAGGGATGTATTGCAAGGGACAATAAGAAAACCCGACTTGAACAACGTGTCCCCAGAAAAACCTTTTTTTCGAGGATCCGACAACTTATATAGGGACTTTTCAAATGTCAATTGACTCTGTTGGCATATTCAAGATTACAAGAGAAGTTGGGTCTTATTTTTAACATGATACATATATATATTGAAATAAAGTATCTAATTTTTTTTTATCACAAGCACACACATAAACAAGGTTCCTTTCGTGTATGATACAAAATAAATTTTACTCAAGTACATTAGCCTTAGAGAGTACTTTTCCAAATTCAACTTAATTCTTTTTCTGGCTCCAATTTTGTGTAACCTCTATTACTAAACTAGCAATTTAGGTATTAATTATTTGAATGTAAAATTACCCCTTCAAAAAAAGTAATTCTTGCATAATAATTTTAAAATTATTACTGACGATATAACAACCCATTCATTCTATGGGTTACAGTCTCTGCATAACTAATATCTCCATTTAAATGGTAAAAATGAGTAAATAAATCCTCTCTAATCCACGCCGCTAATAGGTCCTATAAAGAATTTGAGGTTTTCTTGCATAGAAATTACTCACTTCTTTTGTTAGACAAATCTCAAATAGTTAAATCTTTCTTATATTGTGTTGTTCCCATCAACAATTGAGCATAAGAATTTTGATTTTTGAAGAAAAATACACATACATTATAACTACTATATATAACATTAGCCATATAATAATCTAACAAAACATTATTTAGTGAAATGATTTGTATGGATTGTAATTGTGGTATTAGTTGATATTTTATGAAATAAAAAAATTCATTCCTAACAGTTCACATGTTTCTATCATACTAGATATATGACGCCCGTGTGAGCATTGGTCCCACATTATGTCCGTGTGTATGAAATATTTTTGTTGGAATGTAAATTTAGATTATCTACAGGATATATATACACATATATTTTTGCAATGTTTATGCATATACATTACATATTTACATAATTATATCTAGTCATCTTGTTCTGGATACCTATTATGATTGTTGAGTGTATGGTCGACAGTGTAGTAACACTAAATCATGATAAATCAAGATGTGCGTATTCTCATTTATCTTAAAATCTAGCCTTTCAAATGACAGTGCAGGAACAAAAGAAATTAGTTTGAGATTTACTTTACTCTACAAACTTCCTGGAATAGATAAGCAAGTGAAAAGATAAGGGGCTTGCATGAAATTGGTAGTAACTTATCACGACTCAAAAATAGACATGATGACAATTGTCCATTCCCACAAAGACAAGTGAGCCTCAATCCAAAAACACGAAAGAAAAGTGTAAAGTAAACAATAATAACATAAGAATGGAATACTTATTCATTTTAATGAAACCCCAAAATTCGACACGTATACAAATCACTAATGTATAAAGTACAGAATTAAAACATAATTAGAAGTCTCAATGTCTTTGTTTCTTAAATAGAACAAGACATTGAATAAGGAACAATAGAGCCCGCTGGAATGACAAACATCTTGCTCTCAATGTATCCTTAAGAAGCCTCAGATGTAACTAGGAGAAAGGAAATCACACAGATCTAGGCTCTAAACCTATACAAGTGTAGAAGCAAGGAGTAAGTACAACACAATACGATTCGCAGAAAGTAACCAAATACGTATGCAAAACTAGCTAGAATACAAGTACTCATTTCATCCCAACCAAACCTCCTCAAACTACAAACTGCATAAAAATCAACCTAACCTAATAGATTTACGATACACAGTTCACAAGACTTGAAACTAATTATACAACAATCACAATTCGACAATCACAAGTATCAAGTATGCCAATCACTAGTGTTAAATAGGTCAATCACAATTTTCAACTAGATCATTTACAGGTATCATGTTCATCATCTCAAAATAGTTAAGTTCACCGAATATAAATCTCAACACTATTATGCACAATGTTAATCGATACTTGTAACACCCTGTATGCTAGAACAAACCAAAATATAGATTTTAGAGTTTCAGGTGCAACTCACGGACCGTAGGGTGACCCACGGCCCGTGTTGTTGGTCCGTAGATGGCTACCTGCGACCCTTCCCCAGAAACCCCAGAAATTTCTAAGTGTCGACCCATGACCTGACCACAAACCGTAGATTAGGCCATGGACCGTGGTCCATAGATCAGACCCCAGTTTTAACCTCCCAAAACCTCATCGAGGATTTACTATCAAGGACCGTTGGTCTAGCCACATTCCTTCGGTCCAGCCACTGTCCATCGGTGGCCCCCAACATTAGTTAAGTCAGGGGTCGTTTGGTCATTTATTTTTTTGTTGCACCCTAAACTACGTCATTTAACCCCTAAACTACGTTTGTAACCCCTAAATGGTTAATTTTAGCCTAGTAACTTAACTAGAACCTATCATTGAAACATCATTCACCAAAAGCATCGAAAAAATATAACACAAAAGGAGAAAGAGTCGACCAAGCCCTAATTTGAGAATGCGACCATTTTTTATCAGTTTGAACCCCTAAATCAAAATATTTCTTCGTGGAATTCACTACCAGGTATGTGAGATTTCACTAGTTGTTCCTTTAATCCATTAGGTCCCTTGATTTTAGTCAGATACTCGATTCCCTTAATATTATCTAGATATCGGGTTTTTAGAATTTCAGTAGATCATTATAATTTGTTGGTTTAATATTCCTAATCAGATTATAATGATTTTAGTATGTTTTTGCGTAAATACCTTCATAAGTTTAGAACCCTAGCTATGTACTCCTTTAAGTCTATGAATTACACATGCTAGGTCCAATATTTCCGTTATACATGCATCAGATTTAAATGTTTCATTATTAGTATATTAATGTTTCATTTTTTCAATTAGCATGTCGGTTTTAACCTATCCAGTATTATAGAAAATCAGTCATAAACTGTTACTTACTTAATCAATTGGGAGAATCTCAATACAAAGTGGATTAGTGTCACTCACCCTCATGCCCCAAAACTACGTGCCCCGTAGGTTGTAAGTCTACTCTATAGGCATTATTTTAGTGATCACACTAGCATGCCTTTATACCTCTGGCAGGGTATATTAGGTCCTCTCGATGGGGCGTATACATCGAACTCCACCTTTTGCTTATGTGGTTTCATGTCGGTTAGTTTTAGCTCCCATAGTTCAGTAGCTAATTAGAATAGGTCCGTTGGTATTTAATTGGAGAAGGAAAAGGGAAATGGGTTGGGGCACTGGGAATTTCAGGAAGACATGGAATGGGCTTGGAATTGATGTTGAAAGATGGCCCAAATTTGGTCTTTTAGCAGCCCAATTAATTGTTAACCTAGACATTCGAATTTAATTGGTGCAATCGACTAAAATTAAATGAGATGAATAAGTATAATTAACTAACGAACTTCTTAATTTTAACGAAATAAAATAACTTAATAAGTTATAAATTAATAAATCGAGAATATAGGAATTAATTAACTAAAAAAATTAACCAACAATTTAAGTAAGACTAAAAATTTTTTAAGACGATTTTCGAATATTAATAAAATATACTTATTATATACATAATTAGATAAAATATATATGCTATCTAAAAATTATAAAAAGGGACAAACTATTTTAAAATAGCACAATTATTTCAAATCGATTGGAATTTAAAGCTCGATGACTAATTTATATTGTGGAGGGTCAAAATTGGGTTTCAACAATATATATATATATATATATATATAAGCATTATTTCTTTTTTATTTGTCCTTAAATTCAATTCGACATTATTACCTTGCAACTTATAATTTTTGTTGAGTAACAAGGTAACCTTGTAATAGAATCACATAATATGAAAATATAGACTCATAATATGAATGTGATAGTAGACCCATAATATTTATGCATTAAACAAATATGAAAGCACATGTGAAAGCACGTGATAAAAAGACCCATATAATGTGAAAGTATTAAATAAACAGATACATTCGTAATATGAAAGTATTAAGTAAACATGGCAATACACGTGATAGCTAGAATCATAACAAGAAAGCATTACAATACTCGTGAGAAGTACACTCACACACCTACTATAAATTGTACAAGTGTTTCTCTTGAAATTGCTCAGCCTTATTCAACAGAAATATATTACTGTCTTCTTCATATCATTTTCTTTTGCAATGGAAAATGAGACTAAAAAAGGCAAGCAAAAAATTAAAATGAAGCTCATCGAGTCTGAGAGAGCACGTGCTGTGAGTTTCTCAAAAAGAAAAAAAACTTTGTTTGAGGATGCAACTCAGACTAGGACAGATGTTGGTGTGATGCTCTTTTCACCAGGTGGAAAACCATATTCTTGTGGTTCCAAAAGCATAGAAGATATAATTGAAAATTTTCTCAAAATGAAAGTAGAGGACCCCCAACGTCATTATGTTGACGGTGAATTAAATGGTTTTGAGGAATTGAAAGATCTCCATAAAGAACTGCAAACATGTAACGAGAAAGAAAAGAAACGGGTACAAATGCATAAGATTCTGCACCCTGGATCAGAAATACCTCAAGATAAACATATAGAGGAGCAGAAGTTGGCATTGAAGTTGCGGGTAGAGAAGTTTAAAAGAGAAACACAAAATTTTATTTTGATGGAGCATTTGAAGTTTGACTTAAATGTTGCCCATGAGCCAGAAGATGAGGGGGAATGTTGAAGTCAGGAGTATCATGGAGTTTATAATTGGAGTTATTAAAATTGAAGATATGCTTAGAGAAGATTTAACTAGAGATTGAGTCCTCCATCATGAACAATTGTTGTCTTTTTAATGAAGTCACTTGTTGTTTGTAATGAATTATCCATCTATATGAGGTTTTAGATTACAAAAATAAAAGCTCATGAAATTCTTATGTTATTAAGTCAGTTTTTTCATCCTCAATGTTTAATGATGCTTTGTGTTGCCTAAATTGATAAATTAATTGAATTTATTTTAGTAACTAGTGAATTTTGTGAAAGAGACAAATCAAAGAAAACTCTTATACACTCATTAATTTTCTTTTATGTTTTCATCTTCAACAAAATTAGTGCATTTACATTATACATCTATGCTAGCTCTCTGTGAGATGGTGGAATCTCTCTATTATGGATGTATCTTCATCTGGAAATAGGGAAATTAGAAGGGATGTATTGCAAGGGACAATAAGAAAACCCGACTTGAACAAATGTGTCCCCAGAAAATATTTTTTTGGAGGATTCGACAACTTATATAGGGACTTTTCAAATATCAATTGAATCTATTGGCATATTCAAGATTACAAGAGAAGTTGGGTCTTATTTTTAACATGATACACATATATATTGAAATAAAGTATCTAATATTTTTTATCACAAGCACATTCATAAAATAGGTTCCTTTTGTGTATGATACAAAATAAATTTTACTCAAGTACATTAGCCTTAGAGAGTACTTTTCCAAATTCAACTTAATTCTTTTTCTGGCTCCAATTTTGTGTAACCTCTATTACTAAACTAGCAATTTAGGTATTAATTATTTGAATGTAAAATTACCCCTTCAAAAAAAGTAATTCTTGCATAATAATTTTAAAATTATTACTGACGATATAACAACCCATTCATTCTATGGGTTACAGTCTATGCATAGCTAATATCTCCATTTAAATGGTAAAAATGAGTAAATAAATCCTCTCTAATCCACGCTGCTAATAGGTCCTATAATAAATTTGAGGTTTTCGTGCATAGAAATTACTCACTTCTTTTGTTAGACAAATCCCAAATAGTTAACTCTTTCTTATACAGTGTTGTTCCCCATCAACAATTGAGCATAAGAATTTTGATTTTTGAAGAAAAATACACATACATTATAACTACTATATATAACATCAGCCATATAATAATCTAACAAAAAATTATTTAGTGAAATGATTTCTATGGATTGTAATTGTGGTATTAGTTGATATTTTATGAAATAAAAAAATTCATTCCTAACAGTTCACATGTTTCTATCCTACTAGATATATGTCGCCCGTGTGAGCATAGGTCCCACATTATGTCCGTGTGTATAAAATATTTTTGTTGGAATGTAAATTTAGAATATCTACAGGATATATATACACATACATTTTTGCAATGTTTATGCAGATACATTACATATTTACATAATTATATCTAGTCATCTTGTTCTGAAAATCTATTTGGTTGTTGAGTGTATGGTCGAGAGTGTAGTAACACTAAATCATGATAAATTAAGATGTGCGTATTCTCATTTATCTTAAAATCTAGCCTTTCAAAAGACAGTGCAGGAAAAAAAAGAAATTAGTTTGAGATTTACTTTACTCTACAAACTTCATGGAATAGATTAGCAAGTGGAAAGATAAGGGTCTTGCATGAAATTGGTAGTAACTTATCTTGACTCAAAAATAGACATGATGAAATTTGTCTATTCCCACCAAGACAAGTGAGCCTTAATCTAAAAAGACGATAGAAAAGTGGAAATAAACAATAATAACATAAGAATGGAACACTGATTCATTCTAATGAAACCCCAAAATTCGACACGTATACAAACCATTAATGTATAAAGTGCAGAATTAAAACATAATTAGAAGTCTCAATGTCTTTGTTTCTCAAATAGAACAAGACATTAAATAAGGAACAATAGAGCCCGCTGGAATGACAAACATCTTGCTCTCAATGTATCCTTAAGAAGCCTCAGGTGTAATTAGGAGAAAGAAAATCACACAGATCTAGGCTCTAAACCTATACAAGTGTAGAAGCAAGGAGTAAGTACAAAACAATACGATGCTCAACAAGTAACCTAATAAGTAGGCAAAACTAGCTAGAATACAAGCACTCATTTCATCCCAACAAAACCTCCTCAAACTACAAACTGCATAAAAACCAACCTAACCTAATAGATTTACGATACACGGTTCACAAGACTTGAAAATAGTTATCCAGCAATCACAATTCGACAATCACAAGTATCAAGTATGCCAATAACTTGTGTCAAATAGGTCAATCACAATTTTTAACTAGATCATTTACAGGTATCATGTTCATCATCTCAAAATAGTTAAGTCACCAAATATGAATCTCAAGACTATTATGCACAATGTCAATCGATACTTGTAACACCCTGTATGCTAGAACAAACCAAAAGGTAGATTTTAGAGTTTCAGGTGCAACTCACGGACCGTAGGGTGATGCACGACCCGTGTTGTTGCTCTGTGGATGGACCACCTGCGACCCTTCCCCATAAATTTAAGTGTCGACCCACGATCGGACCCACAAACCGTAGGTTAGACCATGGACCATGGTCCATAGATCAGATCCCAGTTTTAACCTCCCAAAACCCCATCGACGGTTTACTAGCACGGACCGTTGGTCTAGCCACGGTCCGTCGGTGGCCCCCGACATTATTTAAGTTAGGGGTCGTTTGATTATTTTCTTATGTGTTGGACCCTAAACTATGTTGTTTAACCCCTAAACTATGTTGTTTAAACCCTAAACTACGTCTTTTAACCACTAACTCGTTAATTTTAGCCTAGTAACTTAACTAGAATCTATCTTAAGCAAATCATTCACTAAAAACATCAAAAAATATAACACAAAAGGAGAAAGAGTCGACCAAGCCCTATTTCGAGAATGCAATAGTTTTTCATTAGTTTCAAGTCCGAAATCAAAAGATTTCTTCGTGGAATTCATCACCAGGTATGTGGAATTTCACTAGTGGGTTCCTTTAATCCATTAAATCCCTTGATTTTAGTCAGATTCTAGATTCCCTTAATATTATCTAGATATCGGGTTTTTAGAAATTCAGTAGATCATTATGAATTTGTTAGTTTAATATTCCTTATTAGATTATAATGATTTTAGTATGTTTTTGCGTGAATATCTTCATAAATTTAGAACCCTAACTATGTACTCCTTTTAGTCTATGAATTACACATGCTAGGTCAGATATTTTCGTTATACATGCCTCAGATGTAAATGTTTTATTATTAGTATATTAATGTTTCAGTTTTTCAATTAGCATGTCAGTTTTAACCTATCCAGTACTATAGAAAATCAGTCATAAATTGTTACTTACTTAATCAATTGGGAGAATCTCAATACAAAGTGGATTTGTGTTGCTCACCCTCAAGTCCCAAAACTATGTGCCCCGTAGGTTGTAAGTCTCCTCTAGAGGCATTATTTTAGTGATCACGCTAACTTGACTTTATACCTCTGGCAGGGTATATTGGGTCCTCTCGATGGGGCGTATACATCGAACTCCACATGTAGATTATGTGGTTTTATGTTGGTTACTTTTTCCTCCCACAATTCAGTCAGATTATATTGCATTTACCACGTTACCAGTACAGTTCAATATTTTGTCTCTACATGTAATAAACTTGGTCATTGCATTCAATTTAGTCATGTACAGTACTTTCAGTATCTTTATTATGTTCAGATTATATTATTGTTTTATTATTTGTTTATTTATATTATTATTCACCTTTATTCTATCCTACATGCTTAGTGACTTTCAAGTACTAATGCATACTCCATACTACATCTTCTCGTGATGTAAATTCAGGTCCTCAGCAGTCAGGTCAAGCATAGATCGGTTCCTAATCTTCAGTTCAGCAGCTTCAATAGTGAGTCCTTATTCTTCGAGGATCGTTGACATGTTATCTTTAGATATTAGTCTTTAGTTTCTACTTTTTGCTAGATTTAGCTTCGTAATGTCCCAGCACTTCTAGTCAGTTTAGAGGCTTATTACAGACATAGTTAGATTCAGCTTTAGTGTTGGAGTTTGATTTTTCATTTGTATTTCAAGCTCTCAGTTTTCATTTATTTACATAGTATATGGATTTTTCCCATCATTTTAGATTATTCAAATGTGATTTAGTTTCCGCATAATATTTATTGATTCAGTTTACTTTAGTTGCTCATGATATGCCAATAGGTTCAGCTTGGGAAACTCATGATCCTAGGTCCTGTGTTCGCGTCCGTGGGGTAGCTTCGGGGCGTGAAAAACATGGTATCAGATCCCTAGGTTTAAGAGTCCTAGAATGTCCAAAAATCCGCACTAAGTAGAGTCCATTTCACGGGTGTGAAGTGCACCACATCTAATGAGTGGGAGGCTGCAAAGTGTTTAAGGAAAACTTCAATCTCTTTGTTACTCTTATCGTGTGTAAGGTATGATGTAATTCCCCGTTCTAACTTGATGTTATGCGTTTTAGATCATGCATCCTCTTAGAGCTTATGAAAGGAATGCGAATGCCAAGATTTCTAACACAGCTCCTCCAGTCCCAGATCAGGAAGTATCGAATGTTGAATTCAGGAACACCACTCAAAATTTGGCTCAGAGTATAACTAATTGGAATAGCAGCAGGTTCATTTGCTGCAAATACTGGTGGTGGGTCCGTGGAATCCAGGGTTCGTAACTTCATTAGGATTAATCTGCATGAGTCTTTCGAATCGCAGATGAGTGAGGATCCCAAAAACTTCATAGATGAGGTCAAGAAGATCTTTGGTGTTATGCAAGTGGGTAATGATACGGTGGAGTTGGCATCCTATTAGCTAAAATATGTAGCTCAAATCTGGTACATTTAGTTGAAAGAGAGTAGGGGTACAAATGTAGCTCCTATCACTTGGGAATGCGTTAGTGAGACTTTTTTTGACAGGTTCTTCCCAAGGGAGTTGAGGGAAGCAAGAGCTCAGGAGTTTATGAATTTGAGTCAAGGTTTCATGTCAGTCCAAGAGTATGGACTCAAGTTGATCCAACTATCGAAGTATGCTCCTCACATGGTATCCAATTCCAAGGCTCAAATGAACAAGTTTCTTTATGGGGTATTCGACCTTGTGAACATATGTAGGCTCATGACTCATGCTCAACAGGTTGAGAGTGATAAGGTTAGGGAACATTCCAAGGAGAATAAGAAGGATATGACATGCACTATGACAATTCTCAATAGAAATCAGGTAGTGGAAATCTTTCACAGTTTAAGTAAAAGTTTTCAAATCTAGCACCTTCATCAACTCGTGTGCCATCCTCCAAGTTCTTAAATGATAAAAAAGGTAGGGCATCAGGCTGTAAGTCTCAAAGTAGTATTTTAAGCACACCCAACTTTTCCAAAGTGTGGTAAGAACCATCCGGGCGAGTACCTTGTAAGAAGTAAAAGATGCCTTGGTTGTGGTCAGTCTGGTTACATGTTGAAAAATTGTCCCTCTAAATAGGGTCAAGGGGAATATAATAGTAGAGCTCAGTCTACAACTTCAGTAGTACCAGTTGGTCACCCGACTCAACAGGGTAACTCATCTAGTACGGGTGGCAGTCAGTGCCAAAATAGGTTATATGCTCTTTAGGCTTGCCATGATCAGGAAGATTCTCTAGATGTAGTCGCTGGTGTATTTCGAGTTTTTGATTAGATGTTTATGCTTTGTTAGATCCATGGTCTACTCTTTCCTTTGTAATTCCTTATATAGTTGTCACCTTCAATGTTAGTCCAGAAACTCTCTCAGAACCCTTCTCAATCTCTACTCCCGTCGGTGACCCAGTTATAGACGAGTAAACAGAAATTGCCCTGTCACAGTCTCCCAGAAATTCTCCTCAGCAGATTTTGTAGAGTTAGAAATGCTAGAATTAGATATCATTCTAGGCACGTATTAGTTACATTCTTGTTATGCCTCAGTCAATTGTAGAATCAGGATTGTATGTTTTCAGCTTCTAGAAGAACCAATCTTAGAATATAATAGTGGTAGCTTAGCGCCTAAGGGTCGATTCATTTCTTACCTTAAGGCCAGAAAGATGATTTCTAAGGGGTATCTCTATCATCTAGTTTGGGTTAAGGATTCTAGCTCTGAAACCCCAACTCTTGAGTTAGTTCCAGTAGTTAATGAGTTCCCAAGAAGATTTCTCCAAGGTTCCTCCTGAAAGGGAAATCAACTTTAGAATCGATCTCCTTCCAGATACCCAGCCTATTTCTATTCTTCTTTACATAATGGCTCCAACCGAGCTTAATGAATTGAAAAAGCAGTTGAAAGACCTTCTAGATAAGGGCTTCATCAGACGCAGTATTTCCCTATAAGGTGCACCAATGTTGTTTGTTAAGAAGGAATATGGGTCTCCCAGAATATGCATTGATTATAGGCAATTGAACAAAGCCATAATCAAGAATAAGCATCCCATCCCTAGGATTGATGACTTGTTTGACCATCTTTAGGTTGCTAATAATTTCTTAAAAAAAGATCTCAGACCCAATTACCATCAGCTTAAAGTCAGAGTAGTGACATTCCGAAAACAACCTTCAGAACTTGGTATGGTCATTCTGAATTTGTAGTTTTGTCATTTGGACTAAGCAATGCTCCTATAACTTTCATGGTTTTGATGAATAGAGTGTTCAAGAAGCTTGTACTCGTTTGTTATCGTCTTTCATGATATCCTCATTTAATCTAGGAATGAGGAATAACATGTGAATCATTTGAGGGTTGTTCTGCAAACTCTCAAGATCTCCATTTGTTTGCTAAATTTAGCAAGTGCGAGTTTTGGTTACAATCTCTTGCTCTCCTTGGTCACGTTGTGTCTAGAGAATAGATCCGAGTGGTTTATAAGATAATAGAAATAGTGAAACAATGGCCCAAACCTACCACTCCTAAAGACATTAGATGTTTCTTGGGTCTAGCATGTTATTATAGAAGGTTTGTGGAAGGGTTTTCATCCATAGCCTCTCCATTGACTAAGTTAACTTATAAAAAGGTTAAGTTTCAAAGGTCAGATGAATGTGAGAAAAGTTTTGCAGAACTAAAAACTAGGTTGACTACAACTCCTATATTAACTCTACCAAAGGCGTCAGACGGTTATTTTTATACATTGTTCGAGCTAGCAGTAGTGGTGTTTGGACTTAAGATTTGGAGACATTACTTGTATGGTTTTCATGTAGGTGTGTTCACAGACCATAAGAGCCTTTAATATTTGTTCACCTAGAAAGAGTTGAATCTTCGCCAGAGGAGATGACTTGAGTTCCTCAAAGATTACAATATAAGTGTGCATTACCATCATGGTAAGGCCAATATAGTAGCAGATGCTCTTAGCAGACTATCCATGAGTAGTGTAGCACATGTATAGGAAGAAAGAAAGGAACTAGAAAAGGATATTCACAGGCTTGCTGGCTTAGGAGTTCATCTTATGAGCATATCAGATGGTGGTGTATCAGTTTAAAATGGGTCAGAATCTTCATTGCTAGTGGATGTTAAGGAAAATCAATATAGTGATCTGATACTACTTCAACTAAAGGGTTCAATCCATCAACAGAGAGTTGAGGTTTTCTCCCAAGGCGGAGATATTGTGCTTCGTTATTAGGGTCAATTACGTGTTCCTAAGGTGGGTGAGTTGAGACAATAGATTCTTGTAAGAGCCTATAATTCTAGATATTTTATTCATCCAAGTGCCACTAAGATGTATCGTGATCTGTGGGGCTTCTTTTGGTGTAATGGTATGAAAATGGATATAGCAAATTTTGTGGCTAAGTGCCCCAACTGTCAACATATCAAGGTAGAACATAAAAACCAATAGATATGACTCAAGAGATCAACATTTCTACTTGGAAGTGGGAAAAGATCGACATGGACTTTATCACAAGTTTACCTCGTACTCGCAGACATCATGACTTCATTTGGGTGATTGTTGACAGAGTTACTAAGTCTGCACGCTTTTTGGCTGTCAAGACTACAGATTTGGCGGAGGACTACGCCATGCTTTACATTAATGAGATAGTCAGGTTGCATGGGGTTCCTTTGTCTATCATCTCGGATAGAGGTCCTCATTTCACCTCTCGTTTTTGGAAGTCATTTCAGAAAGGTCTTGGTACTAAGGTTAATCTTAGAAAAACCTTTCATCCACGGACGGATGGCCAGATAGAGCGTACCATCCAAAATTTAGAGGACATATTGAAAGCTTGCGTAATCTATTTCAAGGGTAGTTGGGATGATCACCCTTCTCTTATTGAGTTCTCCAACAATAATACGTTACCATTCCATTATTCAGATGGCCCCTTATGAAGCATTGTATAGGCGAAGATGTAGATCTCTAAGTTGTTGTTTTAAAGTAGGTGAAACAGCCTTGATAGGGCCAGATTCAGTTCTTGATGCTATGGAGAAAGTGAAACTCATTAGAGATCGACTTAAGACAACCCATAGTCTCCAAAAGTCATATGCATATGTATGGAGAAAAGAATTAGACTTCCAAGTTGATGATTGAGTTTTCCTGAAAGTGTCGCCTATGAAATGGGTGATTAGATTTGTCAATAAAGGGAAGCTCAGACTTAGATATGTAGGCCCTTACAAGATCTTGAAAAGGGTTGGCAAAGTGGCTTATGAGTTAGAGTTGCCAACAAAACTGGCGGCAGTGCATCCATTTTTTCACATTTTGTTGTTGAAGAAGTGTGTGGTGATCCAGCATATATAGCACCTTTAGAAAGTATGGTTGTGAAGGATATTCTCACTTATGAGGATGTGACAATTGAGATTCTTGATCGTCACGTTAGAAGGTTAATAAACAAAGAAGACACTTCATTTAAAAATTTGTGGAGGAGTCAGTCCGTAGAGGGAGCTACTTGGGAAATATAAGCAGCTATGAACACCAAGTATCTTCACCTCTTTCCTTTCGATTACATTCCAGCTTGAGGTAATAGTTTCTCTTCATCTTTTCAGTCATTCATGCGCCGTTTCACTCTTAGTATCTTGTTCTTTTAGTTTGTACTTGCATTTTCAGCGTATTTGCATGTTCTTAGAACTTAGATCGGTCAAAAATCAATTTCTAGTTTTTAATTGTAGGGGATACAACTCTCTCCCTCCATTTCAGCTAATTTAGTCTTCATTGAGAACGAATGTTCCCAAGGGGGAGATAATGTAACAAACCGTATGCTAGAACAGACCAAAATGCATCTTTCAAAGTTTCAAGTGCAACCCGCTATTACCACTCACAAATTGTAGGGTGACCCATGGCTAGTGTTGTTGGTCCGTGGATGGCTAACTGCGACCCTTCCCCAAAGACCACCAAAAATTTCTCTAAGTGTCGACCCATAGTCGGACCCATGGAACATAGGTCAGGCCACGGACACAGACCCTAGTTTTCAACTTCCATAACCCCATCAATGGTTACCAACACGGAGCGTCGATCCAGCCATGGTCCGTCGGTCTTGTCTGCCAGTGGACCTCGATAGCAGTTATTTCAGGGGTTGTTTTCTCCTTTCCTTATACGTAGAACCCCTAAATTATGTTATTTTACCCCTAAACCATGTAATTTTAGTTTGTTTTAGCCTAATAACTTAACTAGAATCTACCATAAGTAAATCATTCACCAATAACTTAGAAAAATTAGAACACAATAGGAGATAAAGTCGACTAAGCCCTAGTCCAAGAATGCAACAGATTTTCATCAAATTTAGCCCCGAACTCGAAAGATTTATTTATGAAATTCCTCACCATGTATATAGGATTTCACTAGTGGGTACATTTTGCCCATTAGGTCCCCAGAATTCAGTCAGTTTCTTGATTCCCTTAATATTATCTTGACCTAGGATTTCTAGAATTTTAGCAGATCATTATAAATTAGTTGGTTTAATGTTCCTAATCAGATTATTATGATTTTAGTATGGTTTTGCGTAAATACCTTCATAAATTCAGAACCCTAGGTATGTAGTCCTTTTAGTTGATGAATTACACATGCTAGGTCAGATATTTAAGTTATACATGGCTACGATTTAAATTTTCATTATCAGTATATTAATGGTGCATTTTCAGTTAGCATGTCAGTTTTGAGATATCCATTATTATAGAAATTCAATCATAAAATGTTACTTACTTAATCAATAGGGAGAAGCTCAATACCAAGTGGACTAGGGTCAGTCACCCTCAAGTCCTAGAACTAAGTGCCTCGTAGGTTGTAAGTCCCCTCTGTGGGCATCAGTTTAGTGATCACGCCAACATTCTTTTATACCTCTGACAGGGTATATTGGGTGCTCTCGATGGGTTATATACATCATACTCCACATTTAGCTCTGTGGTTTTATGTCGGTTATTAGTAGCTCCCATATTTCAGTCAAATTCTATTGCATTAACCACATTATCAGTATAGTTCAATATTCAGTCTCAGCATGTTATAAACTTGGTCATTGCATCCAGTTTAAATATGCGCAATACTTTCAGTATCCTTATCATGTTTCGATTATATCATTGCTTTATTGCTTGTCCAGATATGTTATTATTCAAATTTATTCTATCCTCTATGATCAGTACCTTTCAAGTACTAACACTTACTCTGCGCTACATCTTCTCGTGATGTAGGTTCAAGTCCTCAACAGTAATATCCCATAAAGATCGGTTCCCGATCTTTAGTTCAGCAACATCAGTGGTGAATCATCACTCTTCGAGGACAATTGACATGTTATCTTTGCATTTTAGTCTTTAGTTTTTAGTTTTTGCTAGATTTAGCTGGGGCATTTCCCAGCACTTATAGTCAGTTTAGAGGATTATTTCAAACATATATAGATTCAGCTTTAGTGTTAAGGTTTGACTTTGAATTTATATTTCAAACTCTCAATTTTAATTTATTCAGATAGTATATGGGTTTTCCATATCGCTTCAGACTATTTATGTGATTTAGCTTCCGCACAGTATTTATTAATTTAGTTTACTTTAGTTGCCCATGATATGGAAACATGGTTATCTTGGGGTCACTCGTGATCCTAGATCCCATGTCTGTATGATGGGATAGCTTCGAGGCATGACAATACTCATGGGAAACACCCATGGTCAATGAATTTACCGGTAATGACTTTCGTATCAATAACACTCGTTGTCAATGAACTGGTATCTATAATACTCACCAACAATGACCTCAAATTTAATAAAGCTAGTTGTTAATGACCTCAACATTAAAAACTGTAGCCGAAAATGAACTCATTATCAATATCACTAGCCGAAACCATTTCTCTTTGACATAATGATCACATGGTTCTTCACGGTGCACATAAATAAACGCAAAAATGCAAATAAGAAATTTCACACCACAAGAAAAATATAATAACTCAAGCAATTCAAATCCACAATAATGCCATCAAGAATTTCATCAATCCACAATTTATGGTCCACAATAAGGCAATTCATAAAGCAGAATGATCAATACAATACCTCTTTTATTAATCCCATTATTATCCATTAATACCAATCAAGTGGAAAAATTGAACCCATCACCTCATTCTGATTACTCCCCAGCACATACAATGAATTGAATACAATATTCTACAAGTTTCACAAGGTTTAGAAGATCACTTGCCTCAATCCAAATAAAATTCAATCCAAGACTTGAGCTTTACTTTTTGAACAATGTCCAAAGCCACACAATCTAATTTAATCAAGTAATCAAAATAAGATTCTTGAAATAAAAACAAAAATATCACACATTTTTTAAAAATGAATCAAAACAAATCCAAAGTCCAAATTTGAAAATGTGGTTCGAAACAGAAAATCTTTACTTCAAAACATTACTTAAGGCATTCAGAACTCATTAGTGAAAACCATCGCAAAAACAAATTAAAATTTAGCTGATAATCACTATTTTATCAAGTTGTTGAAGAAATCCAACTTGTCATTCCCAAAAATCTTAATTTGAACACTTAAATTCATTAACAACAATGGGTAAATGAAGATTTTATGATTGGGAATCGTTACCCAATTGTTTCTTCTCAAAAACTTTGTTCAAATCGCAACGTTAAAGCTACCAAAACTTAAAATGGGAGAAATGAGGTTGAAACCCCAATTTCAAAAAATATTTGTCCAGGGGTCCTTTGCAAAAGCGGATGGACAACGTATTAAAGAGCTCCATGAACACATAAGCTTCTCTACGAACGCGGAGGCCAATACCCATGACCCTCTGCGAACACGGGAACTCCTACGCAAACACAGTGGACAACCTTCTACCCTATATGAACGCGGAGGTCAATAGACACTAGTAACAAAAAATCACATAAGACACAAAATTCACAAAAAGTGCCTTCAGGATTCGTCCAAAACCCTATAAATACAAACCATATATGCAAATTGACTATACTCGATCTTTCACACATAATGTAATCATTCAAATATCAATCTCGGGTATCCTTGACCAAAGTCCCACGTAAGTAACAAGAAAGAAACATAACGCCTAAAAAGGTCAAATCAAGTTCAGAACCTCTAAAAATTTAACCAAGACCTCACCAAACCTTAAATCATCCCCAGAATCCAATGAAATTCTCGGAATTTCATCGGAGCATTTGAACCCGAAATATTAACTAAAGGTAACGTAAAGACTAAAATTCTATAGTTTTCCTACTTATGACCTCAATCCTCAAAAAGAATCCAAAACTGAAATCGACAACTCCCTTAAATGAATTTCCAAATTTCAAAACTAATGAAATCGACGGGAATCCATTCCGACACTCAACACTCCAAAAGACACTAAAACACTTTTTAATAATTTTATCCTGTCAACTGCAAAATTTCTCATAATTCACAACTTCCAACTCAGACCTCGAAACAATTTCAAAACTCATTCAAAAATCAATCGGGACTAATATCGAGAGTGCTAAATGGTAATTCTTATGAACTTTTACGATAATGATCGACCGAGTCATTAAAGATTGACTCTTTCATTTATTAAGGTAATATATCATGTTTTGTTCTATTTCTTCATTTTAAGTTTCAAACTGGGTCTTAAGAGTTCTCCTATCTTGGGTTTTTAGGGTCAGTGCACGCACAACCCGGTGGGTTAGATTGTGAAATTAATGTCTATCAAATCAAAGGAAATGTCTATCACAAATTTAAAATTAATTCATTATTCATTAACATAATTACCATGCTAACGCCGGATGGGCTGCTTCTCCTTAATTAAAGGTATTGACTTCGAGTTTTTAATATTAGGGAAGTATTTGGTAGTAGTTCTTCTCCTGAATGAACCTTAAATGGAAAGAGTTAAAATTATTCGAGCCCTAATGTAAATATCGAAGACTGAATGTGAAATAAAAAAGACAGTAAGATATGTATATAAGTTGAATGACTTGTTTAAAAGAATGGATGGGAGTAAAATTTAACTACTCACTCTAGTATAATGAGTTAATATCTAAAAAAACAGTGAACTATAGAAAATCATCTAGACAAGTCTATAAACTTTCTTTTTGTATCAATAGAATCACTCAACTTAACACTTTTATCTTAAAAAAAATTCAATTATATTTATAATTGAAATAAATTTGCCATGACACTTCAATTATTTTTCTATATTATGGATCTCATAAATAAATAATTATAAAATCGAGTTATAACTCACAAAATGTCAGACTTCATTTCATTTTTACCTTGATAATATGCCATTGTATCTAATATGAGACCGTCTGCATAATCTCCTATGCAGACTGTTGTGGCAAAAAACTATCATTGCTGTGAAGATTTACTCAACCACTAAAGAAAGTTTAATGGTTTTTCTAGATAATTTCCCATAATTCAGTGACCTTCTCCTATTTTATATTATTTATCTGGTTTTAATTTAACACAAAATTTAAGAAAATAAAAAAGAGTATGAAATTTTGTGGTCTTAAACTAAACATATATGGAATGTATCAAAATGTGCATTAATCTTGTGTTTTTAAGCATGTCATATTCAAAATTAGAAGTAAATCGTCACAAAAGAAGATACTTTTTTTTAAAAAAAATATACTCCATAGATAATGGACATGAAGTACATGATTCTAAAAACTTAATATATAACGAAGTTAACTAAACCTAAGGAACTACTTTAACAACTTAATCTAAATCTACTCTAACAACTTGATAAGAATTGATAACAAACTAAAAAAGTAGTGAGTATGTCAGCACACCCCTCAAGTTAGGTGTGGTACAACAACACCTAACTTGGATAAACATCGAAGGAAGGAAGGCTTGGGCAGCGGCTTTGTGAGAGTGTCTGCAATTTGAACCCCGGCAGGAAGATATTTGACTACTATTCTACCTGAGTTTAAACTGTTGCGGAGGTAGTGAAAGTCTACTGCAATGTGCTTCATTTTAGTGTGGAAAACAGGGTTTTCGCTGAGATATGAAACCCCAATATTATCACAAAAAATGCTTGGCGTTTGCAAGACTTGATATCGCAGTTCAGTCAACAGGTTGTGTACCCAAGTAAGTTCAGAGAGTGCATTGGCTACCGATTTGTATTCTGTTTCAATAGAGGAACGAGCAACTGATTATTGCTTCTTAGAGGACCAACAGACCGGAGTTGGTCCCAAGAAGAGTATGTAACCAGATGTGGAGATTCTGTCACAGGGATCACCTGCCCAATCAGCATCAGCGTATATATACAGATTACTATCAGAGTGGCTAGAGATCTGCAAGCACAACGTTGATGATGCCTTGAGGTATCGCAACACCCTTTTTACTGCTTTCCAATGCTCCAAACTTGGGGATTGCAGAAATTATGATAGTTTGTTAACTGCAAAGGAAATATCATGACGTGTGAATGATAAGTATTGCAATTTACCAATAGTGCGTCAATACAAGGTTGCATCGACAGGAGGTGAACCATCGCCTTCTTTGGGTGGTGAGCTTGAGCACATGGGTGTAGTAACTCCTTTACAGTCGGCCATATCCGCATCTGAGAGAATCTCAAGTATGTATTTGAATTATGATAAGACAATCCCATTTGGAACATGTTTAACTTCGATCGCCAAAAAATTGTTTAGTTCACCAAGGTTCTTCAGGGAGAACTTGTCAGCTAGAGAGTTGAATACATGTGTGACCAAGTTTGGGTAATTTCCAGTAATGAGTATATCATCAACATACACTACAATATACATCGTGAAAGTTTTGGATGTGAAAATAATAGAGAAGCATCTGATTCAGACTTAACAAACCCAATTGTAGTCAAGTGAGATTTGAGAGCTTCATACCAGGCATGAGGACCTTGTTTTAGGCCGTAAATGACCTTTTTGAGACGGCAGACATGATTGGGGAAATCAGGGTTAACATAGCCTTTCGGCTGCGCCATGAATACTTGCTCCTGTAAGTTACCTTGCAAAAATGCATTATTCACTTCAAGCTGCTGAACTTTTATGTTATTTTAAATTGCAATAGAAAGGAAAATTCTGATGGTGGTTGGTTTGACAACTGGACTGAAAGTTTCATGAAAATTTAATCCTGGACATTGTGTGATACCTTTTGCGACTAATCGCGCCTTGTACCTATCAATAGAACCACCAGCCTTCTTTTTAATGCGAAATAACCACTTATAATCAACAACATTCTTTATCAGGTCCCTAGGTACTAGTTCTCAATTTTGGTTTCTCATTAAGACTTCGTATTCCAGATCCATTGCATTCTTTATTCAATATGTTTAACAGCTTTCTTAAAGGTATTTGGAGTGGGAGAAAGGTGATCCAAGAAGCTGAATTCTTTCTTTGGTGTGAAGATATTATTGTTGGACCTTGTAACAACACCGGATGGTGGAGGGGCAGCGGCTGGTGGCATAATTGCTGTTGGATTCGGTGGCTGCTGGTTGTGTGATGAAGGATGGGAATCGGGTAATGGGTGAGAGTTGTGGGTTGCTTCATTAAGTAGTGAAGGAGGTTGAGTAGAGATAGGAATCATACCTGATGAAGTGGAGACTGCTGGTAGTTGCCTTTCAATTCTTGACTCTGGAGTGTTTGAATGAGAGGGAACTGTTAAGGTGATAAGAATAGGAGGTGGAAGAGTTGAAACTAGATCGGAGTCCAAATTTAATTGGAATGTTGGCCGAGTATCCTTACAGACTTGGGACTCTATGATTTCCCATTATAACTTGGAAAACTAATTTTGCAAGTGTGAGAACATTTGAGTGAAAGGAAAAATGTCTTCACAAAATTGAACATCACGACTGACGAAAATTTTTGAGTGCCCTTGATCAAAGCAGAGGTGTGCATGGTGAACAATAGAAACTCCTAAGTAGACACACGGTGTAGATCTAGGATGAAACTTTTTTTCTGTATATGGCTTAAACCATTGATAACAAAGACAACCAAAAAATTTCAGCAAAGAGTATTTTGGTGGTTCGCCAAATAATTTCTTACACGGAGAATCATTATTCATGCTAGGTGTAGGGAGTCTGATATAGACTGCATGATGACAGGCAAAGGACCACCATTCAGATGGTAGTGAGGCTTCATTGAGAAGAGTTTGAGCTGTTTCAACAATGTGATGATGTTGTCGCTCAGCGATTGCAACTCGTTGGGGCGTGTAGGGTGGGGAGATCAAATGTTCAATGCAGTGGCATTGTAGGTACTGTTTAAGACCTGTGAATTCACCCCCTTCATCATTATAAAGTGAGACAATTTTTTGTTTAAATTTTTTTTCCACTAAAGGATGAAAGTTTGCAAAAATTGAAGCGCCTTCGTTTTATTTTTGATTGTATACAACCAAGTATATTTGGTGTAATGATCAACAAAAATGCAGTGATACAACTTTTTATCAATGGATAAAGATACGAGTGTGACTCCTATTGGCATAAGTTGTATGAAGGAGATCCCAAGCTATTTTTGCCGAAGAGGCAACTGCAACAGTGGGAGCAATGGTGGGTTCAACAGATGCCATCATTGCCTGTTGAATTAATTGGTCTTGGCGAAACCACAACTCATATTCAGGATTGGAGATGGTACTATCAGTTTGTGTGATAGTGGTCGGCGGAGCAGATTTGGTGCCAGTGAGATGCCCAAGGATCTTGTGTCCATTGAGTAGCATCACTAGTTGCACCTTCCTGGTGACAAATTTGAGGTTACGTTGCAGTTTGATAGGTAATTGGGCAGCTGGATTGAACTGTACCACATGAGTGGTAGTCGGAACTGCAGCAGCACTTTCAGTGGTGGTAGCGGGAATAACCATGTTTGGACGCAAAGAGAGGGGAAAAAAAGTTTGGATCGGACTCGTGAGAGTTTTAGAGGGGCTCTGAAACCATAAAGAGATTGAGAATCAAAGCAAACTTGAATGTCTTTTATTCAAACGTAGCATCAACTTAAATACAAGTAAGATGTAACTAACTTGACTAATTCTAAGGAACTATTCTAACAACTTAATATATAACTAAGTTTACTAAATCTAAGGAACTACTTTATCAACTTAATCTAAATCTACTCTAACAACTTGATAAGAATTGATAACAAACTAACAAACTAGTGAGTATGTCAACATATATCTCTAAATATATGTTATTCCTAATTGTAATATCTCTGAAAATATGCTATATTAATCTATGCTATCTCTTATCATCATTACACAAATATTTAGAGTTATAACATAGATACGTATAGAGATTCTACTTATAACATAGATACATATAGAAATTTAGAATCTGTCCAATCATGTTACCATCTCCACTCAAATTGATGCCATTGGATCAAAAGACATCAATTTTCCTTCAAGAAAATGATGATGTTGTCGTGCCATAGACTTTGTAAATACATCAGCTATTTGAAGATCACTAGATATATGTGGAAGAGTAATGACTCTTATCTACAACTTCTCTGATATAATGACAGTTTACTTCAATGTGTTTGGTCCTTTCATGATAAACTATATTAGTAGCAATTTGAATAGCACTTGTGTTGTCAATATTGAGAGGAGTGCATTAGATTGAGGAAAACCAATTTCTCCACGTAAACCATGAATCCAAACAATCTCATTGAAAATTGTAGAAATTGCTCGATATTCACATTTGGTGGAAGATTTTGATACACTATCTTGATTCTTGCGCTTCCAAGATATCAAGGAATCTACAAGAAACATGCACCAACCCATGACGTAGCAACGAGTATCAGGACATCCAGCCCAATCAGAATTCCTAAATGCATTAAGCTGAATCTCAAAACCACTGGAAAAGAATAATCCACGAGGAGATCTTCCAAGGAGATATCGAATGATGCGACAGGTTGCCACCAAATGTAGATGGCATGAATCCTGTATAAATTGACTCACTTGGCAAAAGAGATAATAGTAAGCTACTTTAGGCTCCCAACAAATTTTTGATACAAAGTTGTATTAGGAAGAATATCTTTTTTCGCACGACAGTACTTTACATTCAAGTCCAATGGAGTATTTAAAGAGGAAGATTCTTGAAGACTAACCAAAACAATCAAGTCCTGAGTATATTTGTGTTGGTTTTAGAACACACTTAAAGAATTATAATTAATGAACTTCTTACCCTCAAAAGTATGTAAGAGTACCAAAATCTTTCATATGAAAAAAATCATTAAGCTGCTGCCGGAGGCTAGTGATTAGTGAAGAATCGTAGTTCCTGTGACAATAATGTCATCCACATACACCAAAAGAAAATACAAGATGTTTTTCGAAGAAAGACAAATCATATTTTCTCTGCTCAAAAGAAAATTAAAGAAAAGTAGATCGAAACTTGTCAAACCAAGTTACTAGAGATTGTTTTAATCCATATAAAGACCGCTTCAACTTGCATACACCTTATGTAGATGGTGAGAATAAACTAGGTGGGGATTTCATATAAATATCTTCTTTGAGATAACCGTGAAGAAAAACATTCTTGACATTCATTTGATGAATAGGCCAATTTGTGATGCAGCAATAATAGTTCGCAACATAGTTATTTTTGCTACATGTGCAAAAGTCTCTTCATAGTCTACACCATACTCCTCTTTATTGCCAAGGATCAACACGAGATATTATCGATCAAGAGTTCCATCAAATTAAGTTTAATTGAATAAACCCATTTACATCCAATTAGACAGACATTGGGAGGACAATAAACAACGTCTTATGCTTTCTTTTCCTTAAGAGCCAAAAGTTCCTTCTCCATTGCTTTTTGCCATTATTCAAGCTTAGAGGCTTCTGAGTGACTATTGAAAAAGGAATGGTGGATAAAGTATGATAAAAACCACACTGTTTAGGAGTTTAAGACACTTTAGTAAATCCGAGGAGGCTCAAGAGGAGCAGACCTCGAAGAAATCTCAGATTCTGGTTGTGGAGCAGTCTCAAGTGGCGGATCTATTTTGGGATGGGGTAAAGTTGGCCGACATAGTTCATACACAAATCATGGTTTGAACCATTTAGAAGACAATGAAAAATCCTCAAAAGTAGGACTAAGATAAGAAACACAAGATAAGTCAACATGAGTAGGAAAGAAATATTGATTCTCAAAGAAAATAATATTTCTAGAAATACGAAATTTGTTAGGTTTTGGATCATTACAAATAAAACTTTTCTACGAAGTACTATAGCCCATAAAAGCACATTTAATAGAGTGAAAAGAGAATTAATTGCATTGAGAAGGAGGCAGGTGCTCAAAACAAACACAACCAAACGTATGAAAACTATGATAGCTAGGATGCTTGTGAAAAAGGTGATAATATGGAGATTGAAGATTTAACACTTTAGATGTAAGTCTATTAATCAAATAGACAACAGAAGACAAAGCTTCAACCCAATACTTAGATCGAACAAAGGACTCAATCAATAAAGTATGAGTAACATCTACAAGATGACAATTTTTACAATCAGCAACCCTATTTTTTGTTCTGGCATATATGGGCAAGGGTGTTGTGATACAATTCCTTTCTCAAACAAGAAATTATTGAACTTATGAGACATATATTCTCCACCAGAATTAGATCTTAATATTTTGATGCATGTGGAAAATTGAGTCTCAACATAAGACAAAAATTTCTTGAATAAGAATAATACTTCAGATTTAGATCGAAGAAAATACACCCATGTAAACCGACTATAGTCATCTATAAATGTCCAAAATTACTTGAAATGAGCATGAGAAATAACTGGTGAAATACCCTAAACATCACTATGAATGGCATCAAAACACTTTGCAGCACGACTACCAAAATTAGGAAAAGGAAGAATTACTTTTGCCTAATTTACAAGTAGAACAACCAAAGGAAGCAACTGAAAATTGAGTTTTGTTTCCCAATAAATCGGAATTGGACAAATGAGACAACACAATAGAATTTGGATGTCCTAGACATTTGTGCCAAACCTCATTCTTATAGTGGTAGAAGCAAAAGATATAACACAAGGAATATAAAAGTGTATAGGAAATAATCTTTCAACTTTAGGCTCTTTCGCGATTATCGTCTCCGACACCTGATCCTGCACAAAGCAACCATTACAAGAAAAAATCACATCATAATTGTTCTCTACCTATTACCCAACTAAAATAAGACTAGTGGAGAGCTTTGGTGATACAAAATATCTTGAAAGTTTCAGTAATATTCCCAACCTTGGTAATAGATAAAATACTCACATATGTTTTTGAGTATATTAGTTGAGTTGGTAATATGATTAGAAGTGTCAGAATCAACAAGCTAAAATTTGGATGTTACCTCATTACCTTGGAGCCCCAAAGCTAAAAATATTGACAAGATCATTTGTTCTACCATTTAATGAGTAGAACTTGTCCTACTGAAGACGAGTTATATGTGGTGGAACCATTTATCCCAAGTTGAAAAACACTTGCCCTAAGGCATTGAGGACGCGTGGGACACTCTTTGATAATATGTCCTTGTTGTTTATAATAATTACAGAATTTGTCGCCAAAATTGCTAGCAATATGACCATATTTCTTACAACTGTAACATTGTGTTTTGGCCATATTCATGTCATTTCGTTTCCCTTGAGTTGCAAATGAAATAGTGAAACCATTTCCTTCATGAAAAGAATTGTGTGAAGATACGTTGCTCTTCATGAAGTAATTCCCTAATACAGACATCCAATAAGGTTTATAGATCACGGTTCATCAAGTTGGAGTGAACATTTTCAATATCAGATCGTAATTTCATCAAAAATTGATCTCACTTGCTTTGTTCATGAACTCCTTGAATGAGGGAGACATATTTAGAAGATATTTTAGCATAAACAATATCGGTAAATTCCGCCCATTAGTTCTGAAATCCAAAGAAATAATCTTGAACAAAGAGACCTCATTGAGAACACATAGCAATTTCATGCTCTAAATGAAACCGCCTTGCGCTATGGTCTTGGTTGTAAACCTTCTGTAAATAATTTCACATGTCCTTTGCTGTCTTATATGGCCTGAGATTAAGAACAATAAGAGGCTCAATTGACTCTAAAATCTATGTCATCACCCGAGCATCTTTAACCTTTCATTGCAGAGTCTCGTAGGATCGGTAGGAGTAGGATCACTTCCATCTATATGTCCCCATAATTCTTTTCCAATGACAAATAGTTGGAATTGAAATTCCTAGGCAGAATATTTTCCTATGAAACGAACATGGAAAGACTCAAAATAATATGACACCATGTTCTTGACAAGCTAAGAAAGATAGAAATTTTCATGCCCTGAGCTACCCCGAGACGCGGACACGGGAACAAGGATCACGAGTGACCCCAAGCTAACACTGTTGGCATAATCATGAGCATACTAAAGATAAACTGAGCAATAAATTGTGTGGAGGCTAATCATGAAACAAAAGTGATGGAGAATATCCATCCTAAAGCTGAATGTATAAAATAATCTGAGAAGAGTTCAACAACAACAAAAATATCAAACTCAAATACTAAGTTGAATCTAACTATGTCTGAAATAAGTCTCTAAATTGACAAAAGTGGTTGGACATGCCCCAACTAAATCTAGCAAAAATTGAAAACTAAAGACTAAAAGACATAAAAATAGTCATGTCACTAGTTCTCGATGAATGAGGGCTCACCACTGGTGTTGCTGAACTGAAGATCGGGAACCTATCTATGCTTGATCTGACTACTGAAGACCTGAACCTACATCATGAGAAGATGTAGCGCAGAGTATGCGTTAGTATTTGAAAGGTTCTGAGCATGATGGATAGAGTAAAGCTGAAATAACATATAACTGAACAAAGCAATAACATAATTTGAACATGATAAGGATACTGAAATACTGAACATAACTAAACTGAATACAATGACATAGTTATAACATATTGAGACTGAATATTGAAAGTTGGTCAATGCAATAGAGTCTAACTGAACTTTGAGAGCTATTAATAACCGACATAAAATCACATGAGCTAAATGTGTAGTCTGATGTATACGCCTCATCAAGAAGACCCAATACACACGGCCAAAAATATAGAGGCATGATGACGTGATCACAAAAATGATGCCCACAGAGGGGATTTACAACCTACTTGGCTCGTCGTTATGGGACTATATGGGTGACTGACCCTAGTCCAACTCGGTATTATGCTACTCCCAATATATTGAATGATTAACACAGTAAAACTAAATTTTGGTAATATATTGGATAGCTCAAAACTGACAAACAAATTGAGAATGCAACATTATTATGCTGATAATGACATGTTAAAAATTTTAGGCATGTGATGTACCGTGGTTTCACGGTACTTTTAATGCTTTTTTTTTAAGTTTAGTGTGTGTCTAAAGCCTTTTTGTGTTGATTTTGATGTAGGTTTCTCTTTATTTGTAAGAAATCTGTCCAAAGGAGAACGCGGAGGTTTTGAGTAGAAATTGCAGAAGTGACCACCTACGGAGCCCACGACGGTCCGTCGTGAATGTGACGGTCCGTGGGTGGTACCGTAGTGAGAAGAAAATAGCTGCTGAAGAAAGTTGGGGAAGTCTGCCAAGTGTGGGACTACGAAAGCTCACGACGGACCGTCATAGCCATGACGGTCTGTCCTGCATATTTGTTGTGGTTGACAGAGAGTAGTCCCAGTACCCAAGTCCAAGAAGTTTCTAAGTGTTCTGGAACAGAACCCCTCGATGGACCGTCGTGCTTGCAACGGTTCGTCACACCTTTTCGTCGAGGGTAACAGAGTTGATAAAGGAAGCAGCAGAGATTAGAGTTTAAGTATGGAACGATGGAGGCCATAACGGTCCATCGTGGCCACGACGGTCCGTCACATGGGTTGTCGACTCAGACGCATTTTGGACAGATTTTCCTTAATTAGATTCCCTCTTTTATTAGGCTTTGTTTTATTATAAATAGTTCGAAAAACCTCATTTTCGGGGTTAGACTTTTAGATAATTTTTAGTTCTCTTGTTTAAGTATTGAAATATTGATTTTGCAATTTGATCATACTTTTCCGGAATTGATTGTTAGTGTTTTTGTGAATTATTCAAGTGAATTTCTGGATTTTCTTCATTCTCATTAAAGTAAGTGCATGAATTCTTATATTATCAATATGAATTGTGTGATTATGACCATGGGTAACTAAACTCCATAACTAGGGTTGTGGGAACCATGGATAAATAACAAGGTAAAATCTAGCTAAAATAACAATTCTCGAATAGTGTCTTGCATGTATTGATAGTTCTTTCGTTTAGAAGTCTTTTTAGCGGATGGCCAACGTTAGAACTCGCCTTAATGCTACTTGCCGGACCAAGGAGGTAGATAATAGGAAAAGAATGATCAATGTAGATTTAGTGTATACTATCTAATAGGCTAGTGTCGGTTGGTACAAAGTAACAACTTAGTCAAATATCAATTACGATGCTTAATATGTGGTAAAGATAAGGTTTAGTAAAGCAACACACATAGCCGGACCAAGGTGCGGAGTGAAATTCTCTAGATGCCGGACCAAGGATTTAGAGATACCTAACTTATCACTTTATATGCAAGATATTAGGAAAGAATTGTTATAGTTAGAATTACTGAGTTAGGAGCCTGTGGGGAACACCAAAGCCCTAGTTACTCTCATCACTTGATTAAACTTCAATACTTGAACCTGTTAGTTTATTACTTTAATTTAGTTAATTGCTTTTATTAATCAAAACCCGCCTTAGTTATTTGTTTTCGGAAAATAATTGACTAAATAGAAGTAATAATAGAATAAAGTTAAGTCTGAACCATTTTCCTCGTGGGATCGACCCCAACCTCATTAGTTGGGTTCTTTACTTGATACGACCGCTTTACTTCTTATTTGAGAAGTAAGTTTGAGCGTATCAAATTTTGGCGCCGCTGCCGGGGAAAGTGTCTTTTAGATTAACTTAAAACTTATTACTAAAGTTTAGTCAATATTTTCCTAATTTTACTTTTTCTTATGTTTTCGTCTCTTGCAGGTCTAAATTTCGTGTATGCCAATTACGCGGAGTAGAAGAGAACCTTTGTTTCCATACTATCACGAATTAGAGCGTACACTACGCAATATGAATCGAAACTTGGGTATTAACGACGATGATCCCAACCAGAACATTCCAGCTCCAGTTGATGCTCATGGTCGGTTATTACCTGAAAATCGTGGTGAAGATGAACAAAGGGGACAACACCCTGCTCCACGCCCTCAAGAGTACTATAGGGGTTATGATAACATCGCAGACTCTAACAGGCCACTTGTCTTGCCCCCTCTACCACACGGCCACACTTCTGTGGTAACCAGTAGTCTGATGCAAATGCTCACTGCCAGAGGTTTGTTTTCAGGGCTACCTTCTGAGGATCCACATGCCCACATCGCTAAGGTAAGGGCAGTGTGCAATTGTGTAGGGAGGCCCGATTTGAATATAGATGTAATAGGGCTAAGAGTATTTCCTCTTTCACTGATGGGAGAGGCTGCTATCTGGTTTACTGAGCTCCCTTATAACTCAATTTTCACTTGGAATCAACTGAGGGATGCTTTCTTAGCACGTTACTACCCGGTCTCTAAGAAACTAAACCACAAAGACAGAGTGAACAACTTTGTAGCACTACCGGGAGAGTCAGTTAGTAGTTCTTGGGATAGGTTCACTTCATTCTTGAGAAGTGTCCCCAATCACCGTATTGATGATGAGTAACTGAAAGAATACTTCTATCGGGGACAGGATGATAATAATAAAGCGGTGTTGGATACGATAGCGGGTGGTTCTTATGGGGAGTGTCCTTATGCCGAGATTGCTGAAAAGTTAGAGAAAATCTCCCGAAATAATAAAGCTTGGAGTACTAGGAAGTCAGATACTGTAAAAACACCTTCGCAGTACAATCCGCACACACCCCAGCCACAGATGAGATTCATGAAGAGATGGCTCAGATGAGAACTGAGCTTGGGTTGGTATTAAAACATGTCACTGGGGTGCAGAAAAGGTAAATGCAGTGAACTACTTGTCTAAACCACCACCGCCAAATGATGAATATTATTATGAGAAGGATTCCTATACGGTGAATGAGCAGACGGGGGGTTTCGACCGAATGACCAAGTCTCCAATCAGGAGAATTGGCGTCAAGGTCAAGGAAACCAAGGTCGAAACTATGGTAATTATAACCGCGAGGGTCATTATGTCCGAGATGGGAATTACAACCGCGACAACAACTTCAACCGGGGTAACTTTGGTAATAGAAATGATAGGAGTGGTCCATATGTTCCTCTTCAAAATCATGAAGTTGCTCCAAGGGATGGTGGAGGTAGTATGGCGCGAGTTGAGGATATGTTGCACAAAATGATGAGGAGGTTCGATGCTAGTGATGAGCACACTAAAGAGTTAAGGAGTGACTTAGCGGGTATTGGGCAGAAAGTTGATACACATGCAATCTCGATTAAGCAGCTTGAGTTGCAAATGGCCCAATTATCTGCGACTATGAACACACGGCAACCGGGTACTCTCCCTAGCAACACTGTCCAAAATCCAAAAAATGATAGACACTGTACGGCAATCACTACTCGGGGTGGTAAGCAGACCATTGACCCACCTATGCCGTCTGATGTAGAAAAGGTGATAAGAGATGATGATAAGGTGGTGGAGGTTAGTGATGAGTTAGAAGATAAAACAGGAAAAGATGTTGAAATGCCCAAAAAGGTGACTCCCATGCCTAGACCACCCCCCTTTCCACAAAGATTAGTGAAAAAGACCGAGGATGGTAAATATCGACGTTTTATAACGATGTTGAAACAGCTTTCCATCAATGTCCCTTTGGAAGAATCTCTGGAACAAATGCCCGGTTATGCCATGTTCATGAAAGATCTGGTTACGAAGAAAAGATCGGTCACTTTTGAAGATGATGATAGAATACAGCACTGTAGTGCTATTCCTACAAGATCTCTAGTGCAAAAGAAAGAAGATTCGGTGCTTTCACTATTCCTTGTACGATCGGGTTATTACATTTTGCGAAAGCATTATGTGATCTTGGGGCAAGCATAAATCTCATGCCCCTCTCGATTTACAAGAAGTTGGGTTTGGGTGATCCAAAGCCCACTACGATGCGGCTACTGATGGCCGATCGAACAGTAAAAAGGCCTATTGGGATACTCCACGATGTGCTAGTAAAAGTGGAGTCGTTCATATTTCTGGCCGATTTTGTTATTCTTGATTGTGAGGTCAATTTTGAGGTGCCTATTATTCTTGGGAGGCCATTCCTTGCTACGGGTAGAGCCTTGGTTGATATGGAGAAAGGGCAGATGAAATTTCGGTTGAACAATGAAGAAGTGATCTTCAACATTTGTAGGTCCATGAGGCAGAGTGGTGAGCTCCAATCGGTGTCTGTCATATCCTACAAAGTTGAAAAGTCATCTGAGGTACAAATTGAAGAACGTCTGGGTGTAAAAGCACTAGCGGCAGTGATCATGAATTTTGATAGCGATTGTATTGAAGAGTATGGGTCATTGGTCGCGGCACTTGATCGAGGTGATGTTCGGTTTAAACCGAAGAAATATGAGTTAGATATGAATAATCGCGAGTCTCCACCCGCGAAACCATCTATATAGGAGGCTCCAAAATTAGAACTAAAAGCTCTACCACCTCATCTGAGGTATGAATTCTTAGGAAATGGTGACACTTTGTCGGTAATCATTGCATCAGATCTGATTATACAACAAGTTGAGAGTTTGGTGAAAGTGTTATAAAGGTTCAAAAGAGCTATTGGGTGGACTATTGCGGATATTATTGGGATCCCTCCCGGTATTTGTTCTCATAAAATCCAACTCATGCCCGATCATAATCCAAGTATTGAGCACTAGAGACGCTTAAATCCACCTATGCAAGAGGTAGTGAAGAAGGAAATTATTAAGTGGTTGGATGCCGGAGTAATATATCCGATCGCTGATAGTAGTTGGGTATGCCCTGTTCAGTGTGTACCTAAGAAAGGGGGAATGACTGTGGTCCCCAATGAAAAAAATGAACTTGTTCCAATGAGACCGGTGACTGGATGGAGGGTGTATATGGACTACAGGAAATTAAATGCATGGAACGAAAAAGACCATTTTCCTATGCCCTTCATGGATCAGATGTTGGATAGACTTGCCGGAAAAGGGTGGTACTATTTTCTTGATGGTTATTCGGGGTATAATCAGATTTCTATTGCACTGGAAGATCAAGAGAAAACCACCTTTACTTGTCCATATGGGAACTTCGCGTTCAAGAGAATGCCATTTGGGTTGTGCAATGCACCCGCCATATTTCAGAGATGTATGATGTCGATATTCTCCGATATGGTGGAGGACACTATTGAGGTATTTATGGATGATTCTTCTGTGGTTGGTGACTCATTTGAGCGGTGTTTGAGTCATTTATCTGAGGTTCTTAAGAGGTGTGAAGACTGCAATTTAGTACTAAATTGGGAAAAATGTCACTTCATGGTGAAAGAAGGTATTGTATTGGGTCATCGCATTTCAGAGAAGGGTATAGAGGTTGATCGAGCTAAAGTCGAGGTAATAGAGAGACTTCCCCCACCTATCTCTGTAAAAGGTGTGAGAAGCTTTCTTGGGCACGCAGGTTTTTACCGGAGGTTCATCAAGGATTTTTCAAAAATTGCGCATCCTTTGTGCAAGTTGCTTGAGAAAGAGTGTAAATTTTATTTTGATGAATTCTATCTTAAGTCATTCGGTGAGTTGAAAGAAAAGTTAGTGTCTGCACCCGTCATTATTTCTCCGAATTGGAGCATTCCATTTGAGGTGATGTGCGATGCTAGTGGGGTTGCTCTTTGTGTGGTATTGGGACAAAGAAGGGACAAAATCCTTCATCCCATTTACTATGCTAGTAAAGCCCTCAATGAAGCCCAAAAGACCTACACAGTGACTGAGCAAGAGCTCCTTGCAGTAGTCCTTGCTTTCGAGAAATTTCGCTTTTATTTGCTAGGCACTAGAGTTATAGTGCATACTGATCATTCTGCTTTGAGATATTTGATGGCAAAGAAGGATGCGAAACCGAGGTTGATTCGTTGGGTATTACGATTGCAAGAATTTGACTTTGAGGTGAGAGATAGAAAAGGGACCGAGAATCAAGTCGCTGATCACTTACCCCGTTTAGAAGATGAAGTAATGAGAGAGTTGGGGGATAAGACTGAAATTGATGATACTTTCCCCGATGAGCATGCATTGGCCGCCTCTCGAGACTTGATTCCATGGTTCGCAGATTTTGCGAATTATCTGGCTAGCGATATTGTCCCACCGGACTTGTCCTTTCATCAAAGGAAAAGTTCATGCATGATGTTAAAAAGTTCTTTTGGGATGAACCATACTTGTATAGGAGTTGCGCCGATGGGCTTATTCGGCGATGTGCCGGAAGTTGAGATGTTGAGTGTTTTGGAGGCGTGTCATTCTTCGCCAGTAGGTGGGCATCATAGTGGTATCCGTACAGCTCACAAAATCTTACAATGTGGATATTATTGGCCAACTATCCGTCAAGATGCTCATGAGTTTGCCAAGGCATGTGATAGATGCCAAAGAGATGGTGGCATTTCGAGGAAGCAAGAGCTCCCTTTAAATCCCATTCTTGTGATCGAATTGTTTGATGTATGGGGCATTGATTTTATGGGCCCTTTTGTCAGTTCTCATGGGATGAAGTTCATTCTAATAGCGGTTGATTATGTGTCTAAATGGGTGGAAGCTATCGCACTCGCAAATAATGAAGGGAAGAGTGTCACCGCGTTCTTGAAAAAGAATATATTTTCCGATTTGGCACCCCAAGGGCTATTATTAGTGATGGGGGATCCCCTTTTTGCAACAAATTATTTAAGGGATTATTGAAGAAATATGGTGTTAACCATAATGTGGCCACTCCTTACCATCCTCAAACTAGTGGGTAAGTTGAGGTGTCAAATAGGGAGATCAAGCAGATTTTGTCAAAAACGGTGAACGCTAGTAGAACAAATTGGTCAAGGAGGCTTGATGATGCTCTTGGGCCTACCGGACAGCATACAAGACTCCCATAGGTATGTCCCCATACCAACTTGTATATGGGAAGGCTTGTCACTTACCGGTTGAATTAGAGCATAAAGCCATGTGGGCAATGAAGAAGTTGAAAATGGATTGGAATGAATCTGCAGAACAGAGGTTAAATGGGTTGAATAAGCTCGATGAATTTCCCCTAAAAGCTTATGAAAGTTCAGCCCTTTACAAAGAAAAGATGAAGAAGTACCATGATCAAAAGATTGAGAAACGCGATTTTATGGTTGGGGATTTGGTGCTTTTATTCAATTCTAGGTTGCGCTTGTTTCCGGGAAAACTCAAGTCCAAATGGAGTGGAACTTACTTGATCACCCAACTATTCCCTCACAGAGCGGTTGAGTTGGAAAACAAGGAGGGTGTGCGATTTAAAGTGAACGGACAACGAATCAAAATCTATCTGGGGCATGCTGAAACGGCGAATGAAGTGATCGAGGCACACCATCTTGATAACGTCTGAATAATCAAGTGTCCTCCGTCGTGCCGCGACATTAAATCAAGCGTTCGTTGGGAGGCAACTCAATATGTATCCTCTAAGCCAACTATAGTTTTTTTTATGACTTTCTAGAAATAGTTGCATTTTCTTTGTTAATTGTTTTGTTAGAAGTGTTGGCTAGAGCGTAGTTTAGGGTCCGTGTCCAATAAGTGTCCAGATAAATACAAAAAAGAATAGCTTAATGGGTGTTAAATTTGCAGGTAGCACATCACCAAAAAATCTGCAGAAAATTGGTCTGCAGCACTCATTGACGGATCCATCGACGGACCGTCACGCATGTGATGGACCATCGCAGAAATCCGTCGTGCCCAGGTACTAACACTTATGGAACCAAAGCAAGATCGAGTTTACGCCCGAGGGCGTTCAAAGTCCGTCACCCCATCTGCTCGACTGGTCATTGGCTCTGACGATGAGCGTGACCCCGAGTACGTGCCCCCAGGCACTGTCACTCCTGCACGGGCTGCAAGCTCTACTAGAGCCACGCCCACGAAGGTGGCATCCGGCGTAGTCACTGCCTCCCAGTATGACGAGGAGAGCACACTAACCGGCACGCCTTCTGGGTCTGCTGCACACACCAGGGATGCTTCCGGTTCTGAGGAAGTGTCGGGTTCAGAAGAAGTCTCCGGGTCTGAGGAGGCTTCTGCTCCAGCCACCGCATCCCAGTCCGCCTCGTCTGATGAGGCCGACAGTGCTGATTCCACTCCAGCACCATAGACTGGAGCCCCACCCCGGTTGCCGACCAGCCCAACCGGTGGTGTATTGAGGGGCAGTATCAGGTGTACTCCGACGCCAAGCTGCCGAACGATAAGAGAGTCATGACCCGGACCCTTACACTAGAGAGGCGGGTCCTTACGGGGAGTCTCCCCACCATGCCGAATATCCATGCACTCTTCACCAGGCACCGGCTAGATTGGACGGGTCGTGCTTTGGGCCGATACAGTGCGGAGTTGGTCCGAGAGTTCTACGCCTCATATGTGGCGACTCTCCAATCCCAGATTGATAGGCAGGTTGCCCCCACCAAACAGGCCCCACTTGATCACATCAGAGTTCGCGGCAAGCGGGTAGACATCTCCTTACCAGCCATCCGCCGGTATCTATACGGTGAGTATATTGATGTTACCAGGACCCCTCTCACCGCCGAGTTCGATACCGGTGGAAACTTGTTAAAGATGGACGGTTCTTGCGTGAGCCAGCGCTGAGAGAGACCACCAAGAGGTGGATGGCCCAGCATTTGTCTGTTGATGGAGAGGCTGCTGACTGGGTACTGGAGCCGAAGGGATCCATCAAGAAAGCTAACTTGACCTTCACGGCCAAGTTTTTATGGTTGATAGTCCGCCACTGCCTTTCCCCCACTGCTGCAGATAATATAGTTACATGGGATCGCGCAGTTATAATGGCAGCGATGATAGCGGGGTTCGAGGTCGACTTCGCTTGGCTTCTTCAGGCGGTCATGCACGAGAGAGCCTTCAAGGTCACCACTACTTACCCATTTCCGTGCATGGTGTTTTCTTTGTGCAGGTCCGCAGGTGTGCCCATTTGGCACATTGATCAGCTCAAGACCCCGCAGGACAATATTGATATCGGCCTCATCAGGGATGAGGCCAATGAGTTGGATCCACACAGAGGGCCCCGTCCGGAGGTGCCTCCGCTTAGTGAGAACCTGGCGGATATAGTAGAGCAAGCCCGAGCGGCTACCCAGGCTACATCTGAGCCTACTGACACCACCCCGGTCGAGTCTATCTCGGGTGGTAGCACCGCCCCGAGCTCCTCTCGCTCGACTCCTTCCACTACTCTGGTCCCACTTGCTAGGGTCCAGAAACTCGAGGCCCAGATGGCCACACTTTTGCATCACATCTAGCCTTGAGAGGTCTATTGCTGAGGCGGAGGAGCGCATGGAGCGGAAGATGGCCCAGCATACAGAGAGGAAGATTATGGAGGTTCATCAGCGCTTGGACGCTTTTGAGTTGCGGGTGCTAGCCTGGCCAGCCCCTCCGGTGAATGTGTCGACCCTTCAGGCTGCGGTAAAGAGTCTGAGAGTGGATCTGGACACGATTCTAGAGGCTAGGGTGCCCGAGTCTGAGGCCCCTTCTGCAGAGCCTGCTGAGGACACCGTGATGGCTGCCTTATTCGCCACTTCAGATGTGCCACCACCTTCCCCACGAGAGCATGCCAAGAGGCGTAGAGGTCTAGACGAGGATGAGGCTAGGTCAAGGAATAAGGAGCGCCGAGAGATGGAGGCCGCGAGGAGAGCCTCGATTGCTGATGAAGAGGCCCGTCAGATAAGGACCATAGAGTTGGCTACTGGGGCGTCTAGCTCCAGAGTTGTTGAGGAGGAGAGAGGCACTACTGATGGTGTTGTTGCTGCTGAGGACACTACTGAGGGTGTCCAGACTATAGAGGGAGTGGGTTCCGGGACACCGGACCCACCTGCTTGTTGATCGCCGGCGCTTTGCGCCTCAGGTTTGCTTTACCTATCACTTGATTATTTTAGATTCTTTTATGCATTGGGGACAATTGCATATCTTTTTTGTTGGGGGTGGGGTAAATGGAAAGTGAATGCTAAGGTGAAGTCTGAGTAGCCTAATTCACGATCCTCTCTTGGGGTTTTCTTTCCTGTGTTCTTTTTTCCCCAAGAGACTGATTACTTTTATTGTTGAACCGGCATGTTTATATCTTATGTACATAGTATAACTCTGAAGCATGATGGCTAAAACAAAAATGATATCCTGATGTAATGAAAATGATGCATGACTAGGCATAGTAATTGATAAATGTGTGGCTCTAAGCATGACATAGAGATACACTACCGCATGACCCTGAATCTAAGACTCGAACTATGTGTCTGATAATCTGGTAATGTAACGAGATTTCAAGTGAGTGTGAGGAAAATTCGAATGATCCACCATTGATACTGAGCTAGAACTTGCCTGGTTAGTCTTACTAAAAGTACGCCGAAATAAACAATTAGGAAAGGATCATAGGCCCTTGTTCGAAATAGTCAATCTTGAGCCTAAAAATAATAGAAAACCAAATGAAGTTAATCCCTTATTGATCCAAATGATTTGAGCCTAAAATAGATCTTTCTTTTTCACCCCAACTGATATTCTCTGGGAACAATGTGTTGGCCCTGGTCCCTCCTTGGACATGTGCACCTCAGTTTATGCCTAAAGCATAAGTTGAGGGTGGCTGATGCAGAAAGCAACCTTGTCGTGGCCCTGACCCAACCATGGGTATTGTAAACCTTGACTCATGGCAAAATCATGAGTTGAGGGTGTCTGTTATAAGGAATACTCCGGAAAGTGGGGTTGAAAGAATAAAGAGGAAGAAAGAACAAAACAAAGGTGATTTCTTTAAAAATAATAATAATAATAATAATAATAATAATAATAATAAAAATAAAATAAACACAAGAAAAGAGAAGAGTCACTTACACATAAGGAGAAGAAAGGAAAAATAGCAAGGTGAAAGAAAATTGAGAAATAGGGCGAAATAAAATGATAAGAAGGTGGTACGCTTAGCCGATATGTCAAGGAGGGCAACAAGTCACTAAAGTATACCTAAATATACCCTACCTGACCCTGAGCCTATGTTACAAGCTAAGAAAGTCCTATAGTGATCCTAAGAGTTGTTATGGCGAACTTAAAGTAGTGAAAATAAGGGCAAGCCTATGGCAATATGTATAAATGAGTTGTGAAGTTGTTCTGAGAGCGAGTGTTGAAAATTAATCCTTATACTCAAACTGAAGTCATTGTGTGAAAAATGAGAATGTTATTTTGAAGTGAGGACACTAGTTACAATACCGGAAAAATTAGCACCTTGGTGAGAAATCAAAGAGGTTAGGTGTCAGTGTGTAGTGAGTCTGTGTCATGGTCTGATCCACATAATTCAAAAAAAGCCTAATAGTGATAGCATGCATGAATATAATGAGAATAATCGGGATTGATATCCAAATAATTGCGAAAGCTAAAATACGGATACTCTTGTACAAAGATTTTATAATGAGTCATATTGTGTCGCTTGAGGACAAACAACGAATTTAAGTTGAGGGTGTTGATGTACCGTGGTTTCACGGTACTTTTAATGCTTTTTTCTTAAGTTTAGTGTGTGTCTAAAGCCTTTTTGTGTTGATTTTGATGTAGGTTTCTCTTTATTTGTAGGAAATCTGTCCAAAGGAGAACGCGGAGGTTTTGAGTAGAAATTGCAGAAGTGACCACCTACGGAGCCCACGACGGTCCGTCGTGAATGTGACGGTCCGTGGGTGGTACCGTAGTGAGAAGAAAATAGCTGCTGAAGAAAGTTGGGGAAGTCTGCCAAGTGTGGGACTACGAAAGCTCACGACGGACCGTCATAGCCATGACGGTCCGTCCTGCATATTTGTTGTGGTTGACAGAGAGTAGTCCCAGTACCCAAGTCCAAGAAGTTTCTAAGTGTTCTGGAACGGAACCCCTCGATGGACCGTCGTGTTTGCAACGGTCCGTCACACCTTTTCGTCGAGGTAACAGAGTTGATGAAGGAAGCAGCAAAGATTAGAGTTTAAGTATGGAACGACGGAGGCCACAACGGTCCGTCGTGGCCACGATGGTCCGTCACATGGGTCGTCGACTCAGACGCATTTTGGACAGATTTTCCTTAATTAGATTCCCTCTTTTATTAGGCTTTGTTTTATTATAAATAGTTTAGAAAAAACTCATTTTTGGGGTTAGACTTTTGGATAAATTTTAGTTCTCTTGTTTAAGTATTGAACTATTGATTTTGGTATTTGATCATACTTTTCCGGAATTGATTGTTAGTGTTTTTGTGAATTATTCAAGTGAATTTCTGGATTTTCTTCATTCTCATTAAAGTAAGTGCATGAATTCTTATATTATCAATATGAATTGTGTGATTATGACCATGGGTAACTAAACTCCATAACTAGGGTTGTGGGAACCATGGGTAAATAACAAGGTAAAATCTAGCTAAAATAACAATTCTCGAATAGTGTCTTGCATGTATTGATAATTCTTTCGTTTAGAAGTCTTTTTAGCGGATGGCCAACGTTAGAACTCGCCTTAATGCTACTTGCCGGACCAAGGAGGTAGATAATAGGAAAAGAATTATCAACGTAGATTTAGTGTATACTATCTAATAGGCTAGTGTCGGTTGGTACAAAGTAACAACTTAGTCAAATATCAATTACGATGCTTAATATGTGGTAAAGATAAGGTTTAGTAAATCAACACACGTAGCCGGACCAAGGTGCGGAGTGAAATTCTCTAGATGCCGGACCAATGATTTAGAGATACCTAACTTATCACTTTACATGCAAGATATTAGGAAAGAATTGTTATAGTTAGAATTACTGAGTTAGGAGCCTGTGGGGAACACTTAAGCCCTAGTTACTCTCATCAGTTGATTAAACTTCAATACTTGAACCTGTTAGTTTATTACTTTAATTTAGTTAATTGCTTTTATTAATCAAAACCCGCCTTAGTTATTTGTTTTCGGAAAATAATTGACTAAATAGAAGTAATAATAGAATAAAGTTAAGTCTGAACCATTTTCCTCGTGGGATCGGCCCCAACCTCATTAGTTGGGTTCTTTACTTGATACGACCGCTTTACTTCTTATTTGAGAAGTAAGTTTGAACGTATCAGCATGTATATCTGAAATAGCCAAAATATCTGGCCTACCATATGTAATTCAAGAACTAAAGAACTACACAGCTAAGGATATGCAATTCATGCAAGAAATCAAGTAATAACATGATAATCTGATTTGGAACATTTAAATAGCTAATTCTAGGGACCTAATGGGGGAAAAGAACCCACTAGTAAAATTCCACATACATGGTGATGAATTTCAGAGAATCTTTCTATTTCGGGGCTGTAACTGATAGATTTTTGTTGCATTCTTGAACTATGGTTCTTGACTTCTTTTCTCCTCTCAAGCTCTAATTTCTCTAAGTTTTGATTAATGATTTGACTTAGGAAATTGCAAGTTATGTTTCTAGGCTAAAACTATCAAAATCACATAGTTTAGGATTTAACCGATGTAGTTTAGGGGTCCAACACATAAGGAAAAGACCAAAAGACCCCTAACTTAACTGTTGTCGGGAGCCACCCACAGAGGGACCTACGGGCCGTAGGTCAACCTACAGTCCGTAGGTGTGGGTTGTAGGTCCAACCACGGACCATACTGGTCAACCGTGGGTGGTATCAGAGACTATTAAGATTTGGGACTTAACCACGGAACCTCACCAAGGGTTCGTGGTTCCACGATTCCGTTGGTACCGACACTAGATTTTTTGTAAACTATGATTTTCTTTGTTTTGTAATCTGAGGTGTTACAGAAATGCAATGATACAAAATAATCAGAATGACCAAGACTAGGATTCCAAGATGCCTAAAATTCTAAGATACTTAGGATTAACTGTTTACTACAAAACAGTAAGTAGAACCAAAACTTTCAAAAAAAAAATCTGAAAGGACCATAGATGAAAGAAACTAAGTTTCAAAGCACTAAAAAGGCTCTGCCATGTCAATTTTGTTGAATGAGTGCTCTCAAATGAGAGTTCTTCCATTAATTTGAAAGAATTCTGATTTACATGCCTAAGAATCTTCTATATGTCTCTAAATATATGTTATTCCTAATTATAATATCTCTAAAAATATGCTACATTAATCTATGCTATCTCCTATCATTATTACATAAATTTTTAGAGTTATAACATATATATCTACAAATATTTAGAATCTGTCCGGTCATGCTAACATATACTAATATCAACTAATTCTTTTATAGTATAAAGAGAAAAGAAAAAGCAATACTTGAATAATACAAAACCAAAACAAAGAAGCAAAAAAAACAAGAATACATTATGCAAAATCAAAACAAGCAAGGAGACCTCAATAATGCAAAATCACAACATAGTATTCAACTATTGTATTTTGTGTGGTCTTATCACTGCTGTAGGATTTCGCAGTAGCGATACCTTCTGCTAGTCGAAAAACACCAAAACCACCAATATGATCAACAATTCTCGATACTGGTGAAATATATGGTTGTGCCCATGGATACTAAGCCTGCTACCATTGTACTTACCATCTGTGAACACAAAATTGAGATTCATAAGAAGACTTATTTCTTCAAACGTCAAGACATAGATCCAAGGATAATTAAGTTTAGTAGGATCGAGTTCACTTAAATAAGAAAATATACCATTGTTGAAACTACAAGTTGAGAGCATACAAGGGAGTGCAACCAACATTTCTTCAAACTTGACAGGGTTGCTTGGAATCACACCTAACTGTGGAAATCAAAAGGTAAGGTTGTATCCCCCTTATCATCGTAAGACGATTCCACATCTAGAGGCACAGTATCTGCAACGACTAACTGGGAGTAAGCGGACGACAATCCACGCCAGACATTGTGGACTTTGTAGAGTATATAAAAGAAGTTTTCGTCCAAATTCCACATTATACCAAGGTTGTTGTCATTTTCATTGATTATGTTAGAGTCATTATAAAAAAAACGCTAATTTCTCAGTGAAGTGTTTCCAGTCAAAAAATTATTTGTTGCAATACAACCATTGCAACCAATTATAAGCAGCACTATCGAGATAAAAGGGAGTAAGAGGTAGCCATTACTTTTCCGAGAAATCAAGAAATATGAAGTACTGCCCCCGCCCTAAAAGTCCACCCAGTTTGATTGTCGCGGCTAGATCTATCGAGTACCATCATTAATGCCATTGGAGTATGAGATCTCAGCAGAAACTCACAATCTGATTACAGTAGAAAGTCTGGGAAATAACAATAGGTAGCCACTGAATTAAAGGATAGTAAGAACTAGAAGAGATGAGAAGCCATATACTTAGAAAGGGGACAAGGGCATATAGACTTTTCAACAAGTATTTTATTTTTTTATGAAATTCATATACAAATTTTCTAACAAACAAATACCGCGTACTTATGTTCTATGTTAATGGGTTTGAGTTCAATGAAGTTATTGGCGTTTGAGGAACAACTACATCAATATCATATATATATATTCGTTTTATCCTACTACGGAGTAATCCAAAACTCCTCGGGTATAATAACGAGATTAAATTTCTTAACAACACACAATGATTTCAATGGTCTCAAATATTTTATATAAAGTTTCTTCTTTTTATTTTCAGTTTGTTTCAAAATCTGGTTTCCTGTTTTGAATACAAAGTAACAACAAAGTTTTTCACATGAAAATATTTGTGTTGATTTACTTATCCTCACTTTATCTTCTCCCGTTGTTATGATAATGATGTTGAACACAGAACACTAAATAAATAAGAATAATTTTTTTAAAAAAAAAATGTTCAAATGTTAGTTAATATGACTGGCATGTAGGCTGTAGCCAATGTTAGTTGATACCCAAAGGACGATTTATGTCATTTCATAATTCATACAAACTAACATTACTTTATTTCTTTATTATACACATTCACATTATTGGCAAGTCAACGGGCCACAATCAAGAACACATTATGAAAAATCAAAACAAACAAGAAGACCTCAATAATGCAAAACCACAACATGGTATTCAACTATTACATTTTGTGTGGTATTATCACCGCTGTATGTTTGCGCAATAGCGATGCCTTTTGCTAGCCTAAAAACACCGGAACCTTCAACGATTGACATCTCTCGATACTCGTGAAATACTTGATTGTGCCCAAGAATACTAAGTGTGCTACCATTGTATTTACCATTGGTGAACACAACGTTGAGAGTCATAAGAAGGCCTATATCTTCAAACGATGCTGAGCTATAAATTCCTTGGGCTCGGCCTATTAGTTTCAAGTTGGGCTCGGGGTTAACCGTCAACGGATTGTCCATCATCCTCACTAAGCCAAAAAATGTTGGTGATTGAAATGTATTATTGGCTTGTGCTATTTGGATTGCTGATGGATCCTTTGCAGTCACAATATGATGAAAATAGAAGTGAAGATTGGTCATTTTTGCTTTTGCATGGGGAAGCTTCTTGAACCATTTCTCCATTCCTTTAGGACTTTGAACAAGCCCACGACTAGAAGCCAATATTGTTATTGCCAAAAATAACAAAGCCATCAAAAATAACAAAGCCATTAAAATGCACTATGACTAGCATCAAATATATAGAGACAAACACATGTGAGAGAGGGAGGAGAAGATTAAAAATTGGAGAATTTTCAAATATAGTCACTATGATAAATTTAATTATATTTCATAGTTATAGTTTGCATATTTATGGGTTGTAGTCAGAGGTAGAACTAGGTGGGGTTCATGAGTTCGGACAAATTTATTAGCTTTTTTCGTAGATCATGTATTTGTATTAGAAAATTAAATAAATATATTAACATGTGAACCCCCAATAAAAAAAAATGATTTAATACCTCCAAACTCCTAACATTGGTTCTGCCTCTAGACCTGTAGCTACAATTTGAGTTGTGTGGTTTGTATAATTCGCGGGTATCTGAACCATTTTTGTATAAACACAAAATAACAAATTTATGCAAATACAAACATCTGAACTTAAGCAATTATACGAATTATATTATACAAAAGTTATACAAATTATATTATTACAAATTTCGAATTCTACAAAATTGCAAATTATACAAACTCGAAACTCCAGCCATGTAATTATCACTGAATACTGATCACGAGTGACAATTAACTAAAATTACAGCTATGATGACTAATTAACTAGTACTATATGTTTGTTTATTTATGTAATTTTCCCAAAATAAATTTTTCGTTTGTGGGGCCCCGCCCCACCCGCATCAATTTCTTTTTAAAAATCTAGAAAAGCTAAATCAAAATTTAATATTACCATATTATTTTAACATCTATCGTTTTTAATTTCTCTTCAGGTGGTACATAACAAAAAGCAACAAATAAATAGCTTGCATAAGTAATTAAGGAATTTATACTTTTTAAAAAAAATAACAATAATAATTAATAAGTATCTAATATTAAGGATTTTCCAATTTTTTTTTTTTAGAAAACAACCTACGTCGTGTTTCACGCCAGCAATAATTTATACTAGTGAAATGATTTGTGTAGCTCACATGTTATTTCAACTATGGTACGGTATTTGCAGTAATTGGAGATTCTCGATATCGTACAAACCACTCAAAATCTGTAAGATTTCAATCATAACTTAAGTTTGACGAAACCTCCACCTATATAGGAATGTCAATGGGGTTGGGCTGATGCGAGGCGGAATAATTTTAAGGCTATGTTCGATGGGGCGGATTTAAGGTTTTTGTGGGACAGGAGGATGCCGGATGGATTGAAGAGGGTTTTTTAAAATTAATGTGGGACGGGGTGGGTTGCGGGTATATATGATTTCATGAAAGTTCAAACATAATTTTAACTTCTTAATGTTTGAATTTTATTTTTATTATCAAACTTAACTAGAAAAAAGATTATTAAAAAAATTATGGCGGGCGGGTTGAAAATTAAAAAAAATTGTTATGCGGGGCGGGACAAATTAAAAATTATGCGGGTTAAGCTCAACCCGCCTCACCCCCGCCTCGCACCGCCCCATTGTCATCCCTACCTCCACCAAAGATTTTTCAATATTCACAATTCTTAAATATGACATGCCATATAAAATTATGAGATAAAATCAGCTTTTGGAGAAGTGATTTTAGGCTCATTTCATCCCAGTCTCTTAACTATAGGAGTAGGTCTTAAATGGTTCTTTAACTATACACTTAACGGATTTAATTCTTTAACTATTTAGAAAAACGTACCGGTTTTGGTCTAAACTATACACTTGTCGATTTTAGACCATTAACTATACATATAGCAATATTAGTCCTTTAAGTATTCAAAATTTTATCAGGTTTGGTCTCTGTCCCCTTTTTAAATATCTTAGGTTTATATTAACAAAACTTTTCGCGAAATTAAATTTTTAACACATTTTTTAAGGTGTCTCCATCTCTGTTACGTTTTCTTCAAATTACTCTTATACAAAGAACAATAACCTCAACGATTAATAATAAGGTTGAGGAGGAAAGAACATATAAGTTCTAATTTTATTCAATGGAGGATAAAATGAAGCATATAATTGTTGTTAATGATTTGAATCTGCACATGAATATGCTAACCAGTGTAGATTTTTTTAATTTTATTTTTTATACAAAAGAAAAATAAGAGATTTGGTCTAATTACTCGAATTTCTTTACGTAAAATAAAAAATAAAAATTGCAAATCTACCTTTTTATAAATTTAAACTTCTGAAAAATTAAACCAATTTCCTTCAATAAAGTCATTGGAGTACAAACTTCGAATTTAATAGGTAATAATTATTTTCCTTTTATAATAAAATTTAGTATATTCAAATCATTAGTAGTAATAATATGTTTCATTTTATCCTCCGTTGAATAAAATTATGACTTATATTTTCTTTCCTCGTGAATTTTACTTTAAATCATTGAAGTTAAAAGTTCTTTGCATAAAGGTAATTTGATGAAATAATAGCGGAGAAAGAGAAACAACATAAAAATGTCTAAAAGAATAAATTTCTCGAGGCATGAATTTCATTAATGTAAAGTTATTGTATAATAGAATGAATAGAGACCAAACTTGATAAGTTTTTAATTACTTAAAAGACTAAAACCGATAAATATGTAGTTAAGTGACTAAAACTGATAAATGTACAGTTAAGGGACCAAATTTGATAAGTTTTTAAATAATTGAAGGACTAAATCTGGTAAGCGTATAGTTAAGAGACCATTTTAATTCTACTCCTATAGTTGATGTACTATTATATTTTTCTCGGATATCATGGATGAAATTTCAAATTCTCCAAAAATCATGATTTGGGGATTTCAATTCACGATTTGACATTTGTTTCAAATACAAAAATTGACCACATGTTTATATTTTGTCAAAAAAAAAAACTCACAGTTATATCTACTAACCATTAATTTCATATGTAAATAAAACTTTTAAATCATATCATTGCTTTTTAAATCATTTATCTCGTATAATAATTATTCTCCCGAACATAAAAATTGGTATTACATCAAATCAATTCCTACTTTCCATATATATATTTTTTGTAAATTTATATCAGTAGACAGTGTCAAGTGGCGTTTTATTAAAAATAAAAACATAACTCATGAATAAGTACAAGTAAAGGGGGCTAGATCTCACCTTATCAAATTCTAATTAAGGATCGAACATTTACTAATTAACAAGCATGAAGAAAAAAAAGAACTAAAGATAACTAGATATCTTATGATTACCATAGATTTTGTGATTTACTCTATGATGACATAGCGAATAAGAAAACTTAAATAATGTAAAAATATAAAAGCAAAGAAGAAAGTTGAGTTTTCAAACTCAAACTTTCTTTTACGAACGTATAAAATTTAAAAAGATAGATTGCCCCTCTAAAGTAACCTGATCAAGTATTTTCATTTTGTTTTCTACTTCAAATTTATCCAACAATAATTGATAGATCATAATTTCTTCTTGGATTTATTATGTCTTGATGAAGTTGTTGATACTACTATACGATTTTGTTTTACCAATCTCAATGATAGGTACCTTAACACAAACTCCCCATCACTTTACCAGGCCATCTCAATTCTCAACTATGGTGTTTTCCATGTGTCTTCGTTTTTATTTTTGTTGTTTCCCCTTATTTTTTGCCTAGGTGAAAGATCTTCAACCCTAGATACTTTATCAAAGCATATGTCTAACACTAAGGCCCCTTGCTTATTCTTCTTTGTAATCGCACTTACTTGTTGTTCAAATACCCTTTGATCTTGTTGTTGCCTCAGTGAATTCATCCATTGTTGTCCAGACCTTTTGATATTATTCATCTTCAACCTGTTCTGCCCTTGGACTTGGATAAAACCTCACCAATTGCCTTAATTAAATCATTATCCAGTTGTACATGTTCCTTTTTTCTTATCTTCAATGTATTTATTAATTTGATAATTGAGATTTACGCGTTATTACCCAAGTTATTCAAATGCTTCAGATGATTCACACCTCACACCCCTTATAAAATTTCTTCCAAATTTTACAAACGAATGAACACTTACGAAAACAATTAATTGCAAAATATAGGAAAAATTTAATCAATGTTTGCTTGATTTAGTAAGATGATAAATAATACGAGACAATTAATTTTAGTAAGATGATCAACTAATAGGGGACAAATGGAGTATTAAACAAGAATTAAAAGTTACTTTCCACCTATTTTCCCTTGAAATATACATAGTAAACAACCTATAACTCGCCCTTAATCTTGACCAAACTCGACCCGGGGTTGGCCTCTTAAGGCTTATTTACTTTTTTTTTCTTATCCTTTTAATTTTTCTAAACTATTCTTCTAGAAAATGTAAGATAATTAAGAATCTCATCAAAAGGAAGAATAAATATGTAGAAAAAAAGTCTCAACAATTCACTTAATATGAATTAGAAGAAGTATAACTCAACTAATAGCTAAAATTATTTTTGTTCACTTTTCTCTATTATTTTGGTTTGATACAATTGATAGTTTTATAATTTTATGTTTTCATATGAGTTATATGTAATTTAATGATAAATCTAGGTGCACCCACTTATCGGTAAAAAAAAAAGAACTACACTAATTAGACCAACTAATGAAACTGTTTATCCAAATTAGACTCAATCCAAACTATTTACTCTTAAAGGATTCCTGGTTCAAACAATTAACACTCATACCCCCTTCCCCCCATTAAAGTACAATTACGCTTAATCAGTTGGAGATTTTGGAACACAATGTACTATTGAACCCACAAAATTGCTACACCAACTCTACTTTTTAAATCTATTAATCACCAGCTTTCTTCTTTCATTCTTTGTTGTTTTTAAGATAAGGATTACTAATATCAAAGCTTCTTTTATTTTTGAATTGTGTGCATCAATAGTCTATGTGTTTTTGTTCCATGCGTCGTAAACAATGCTTAAAACATCGTTGGTGGGGTCATGCTCTTATTACAAATTTTTTGTTGGATGATGATGTATCCGAAGAACAGATATGGGATCCTCCAAATTTTAAGTTGATTTGGGATGATTCACAGACTGGTGATGTTGGTAGTTCGATACCACCATAGTATATATATACTTCAATGGTATCAAACATCAATTTAGCTAGTTTTCACTAAATCATCACCTCTTCCTCCTTGATTCCGCCAGAGTATATATACTTTGATGGTATCAATGAGTAATTGAGTAGTGTTTTTAGCGAAGAACTATTTTTTCTTCTTTGCTATCACCAGAGTATATATATACTTGGATGATATCAAATATTAATTTAGCTAGTTTTTATTGAATCACTATTTCTTCCTCATAGATACTGATAAGTCTTAATGCTCCCAATTTTTTTGATGATCTCCTCACAAATGCAGGGACCTGATCCTCTACAGAGTATGCTCGTCTAGGCCTATGTGTTACACAGCTAGAAAGTTTTCACGTCAGAGGTTGGTGAGGTCACTAGTATACCACACCAATCAGAAGGGACGAGGTTGTTTGTCCAACAGTTAATATTCTTTATGGTTGATATATTCGACACAACAAACGACAAATCATCCATTCATGCAAAGAAAGATATGTAAGCTTAAACAGATAGCAAGGGACCTCATAGATTGTTAAATTGCTTTTTGAACCAGCTGTTATTTTGATTGCTTGTATTTGTGCTTACATTGTAGGATTCATTTCGTTTGTGTTAGAAACGTTTTAAACTTGAGTGAGTCATTGTAAGAACTTAGTTGAGGTCAACTTTGTGTCTTACGTTAAAGTCTATATTAATCATGTGGGTTAGTATAGTGGGCAATTCATGCATTACCTTGGCTCATTAAGTGATAGTGTATCACCTAGGATATAGATTAGGAGGTTAGTCCCGTATGTGTTGTAAACTGTGTTTTATGAGGATTAGTAAAAGTAATTTGAAAATCATGTGAGACAGATCGTGATTTTACTCCCTTTAGCAAGAAAATTTCCCACGTAAGTCGTATGTGCTATCTTTACTTTCAGTATTTTTCTTCTATTCATTTTAACTGTGTTAAGGACCTGGTCCCATATATCATTTTAGCAAGAACACTTTTGACCCCGTGGACAGGAAGGTACGTGATTAAGCCTTTTGACAGTTTTTGAAAACTCCATCTCAAGTGAGTTCCGAAGTCTAATGAGTGATTCTTGTGCATAAGGGAGAAAGCAGTCAGTGTTGATACATGGATAGTGGGTGCTCAAAGCACATGACTGGAGACACTCAAAATTTTCTCTCTTTGGAAGCACACCAGGGTGGTAGTGTGTCGTTTGGTGATGGGAAGAAGGGTTTCATTCTCAAAATTGAGAAAATAGGAAGATCAACACATCATTCCAGACAATGTTCATTATGTGAATGGTTTGAAATACAATCTCTTAAGTGTATCTCAAATTTTCTATAAGGGAAATGAAGTTAAATTCTTGTCTGGCGGGTGCTTAGTTACTAACTATATTAGTAACGAGGTTTTTATGTCTTCCAAAAGAGTCGAAAATATGCATGTTGCAGATCTTGACTTATGTAGAAGGGGACAGTCATTCATGTCTAAGTGCTCAAACTGACAGTGCAATTCTATGACATAAACTATTAGAACATGTTAGTTCATACTTGCTAAACAAGCTTGTCGTGAGGGACCTGGTCCGCAGACTGCCTAAGCTGATGTTATCTGACAACAAAGTCTGTGAAGCCTGTGTAGGGGAAAGAAATCGAGATCATCCCTCAAAATCAAGAAAGGTGTGAGCAGAACTAGACCTCTAGAACTTCTCCACATAGATCTATGCAGACCTGTCAGAATTCAAAGCAGAGGATGTAAGATATACATTCTGGTATTTGTTGATGATTTCTCCAGGCTTATCTGGAATATATTTTGGCGGACTAAGGACAAGACAACGGGACTACTGATCACTTTTGCCAAAGTAATTCAACTGAAGATAAAATGCAAGATTGCAAGCATCAGATCAGACCATGACACTGAGTTTGAAAACTCTCAAATTGAACGCTTTTGTGTTGAAAATGGAATTTATCACAACTTCTCTGCACCAAGAGCTCCTCAACAAAATGGAGTTGTGGAGAGAAAGAACATGACCTTGGTGGATATTGCGATAACCATGTTGATTGACTCGGGGCTTGCAATGAATTCTTGGGCAGAAGTAGTCAACACAACTTTTTGTGTTACAAACAAGTGTCTCATCGGGTCTGTAATCAAGAAAACTCTGTATGAATTGCTGAATAATACATGCAGGAACCCGGTCTTCTACAGAGTATGCTTGTCTAGGCCTATGCGCTATATAGTTGGAAAGCTGTCGCGTTAGAGGTTGGTGAGGTCGTCAGTGTACCAAACCAATCAGAAGGGACGAGGTTGTTTGTCCAACGGTTAATAACTTTTATGGTTGATATATTCGATACCACAAATAACAAATCAATCATTTATGCAAAGAGAGATATTAAAGCTTCAACAAACAGAAAGGGACCTCATAGACTGTTACATTCCTTTCTGAATCAACTGTTATTTGGGTTGCTTGTATTTGTCCTTACATTATAGGATTCATTTCACTTGTGTTAGAAACGTTTCAAATTTGGGCGAATCACTGTAAGAACTTAGTTGAGGAATAATTTGTGTCTTACGTATATTAATCAAGTGGGTTAGTATAGTGGACAATGCAGACATTACTTTAGCTCATTGAGTGATATTGTCATTCAGAATAGAGACTAGGAGGTTAATCTCGTGTGTGTTTTAAACTGTGTTTTACTTTTCTTGTCAAGATTAGTAAAAGTAGTTTAAAATCTTGTGATACATGTCGTGGTTTTACTCCTTTGAGCAAAGAGATTTCCAAGTAAAGTCGTGTGAGCTATCTTTACTTTTATATTTTTCTTGTGTTCATATTAACTGTGCTAAGGATCTGGTCCTATCGTAACTGGTGAAGAATACTTTCCAAGATATTATATATATATCACGTAGCAATTTAATTAGTTTTCATTTAATCACCACATCTTTCTCCTTGATACCATCAGAGAATATAACGACTTGGATGCGAACATTTCACTCTAATGGTATCAAAGGAATAACTAGGAAACTCTGTATGAATTGCTGACTAATAAATGCAGGGACCCGGTCCTCTACAGAGTATGCTTGTCCAGACCTATGCGCTACATAGATGGAAAGCTGTTGCGTTAGAGATTGGTGAGGTCGTCAGTGTACCACACCAATCAGAAGGGATGAGGTTGTTTGTACAACTATTAATAACTCTTTATGGTTGATATATTCAACACAACAAACAACAAACCATTTATTCATGCAAAGAGAGATATTCAAGCTTCAACGAACAAAAAGGGACCTCATAGACTGTTAAATTGCTTTCTGAATCAGCTATTATTTTGATTGATTGTATTTGTGCTTACATTATAGGATTCGTTTCACCTATGCTAGAAACGTTTCAAACTTGGGTGAATCATTGTAAAAACTTAGTTGAGTACAAATTTGTGTCTTACGTTAAAGTGTATATTAATCAAGTGGGTTAGTATAGTGGGCAATGCAGGCATTACTTTAGCTCACTGAGTGATAGTGTATCACTCAGAATAGAGATTAAGAGGTTAATCTCGTGTGTGTTGTATGTTGAAAATTAATTCAATAAAAAAGAGTCTAAATTACTAAGTTACTGATTGATTATTTACTGTAAGTTTGAAGAAGTCTTTTACTAGAGTTGAAAGAGTCTTTGTTAGGTTGTCATTTGGTTGCTATTTTTCTGGCACTTTCCTAGTTGCTAATCAAGTGAAAGTCATGGAGAGATTATCTTCCCAAGTCTGTAAGCCTATAAAGAGGCAGATATTCCAGTTAATAAAGTATGCACTTTTCCAAAGTATTTTCTTCATCTTCTTTTTGCAGCTCTAAGTTTTGTAGCTAAAGAACCTTTTTTCCCTACATTGTGGTATCATAGAAAGTGTTCGGTCTTTGACTGGCGATAAAGAGATAAGTAACAATCAGGCAGTGAAATATAAAAAGGAAAAAAAATTATGGCAACAAATGATATATCCTCTTCTTCACAATCCCTCATGCCCGTCTTCAATGGTGAGTTATATGAGTTTGGAACATCAAGATGAAGACTTTGTTTAGGTCACAAGATTTGTGGGACTTGATCGAAGATGGATTCACTGATATAGCGGAGTAGAATGCAGAGGAAGAGAAGAGATTAAAAGAAATCAGAAAGAAGGATGCAAAAGCTTTGTGCTTTATTCAACAAGTCGTTCATGAGACAATCTTCTCAAGAATTGCAGCAGCTACTACCTCAAGAGATGCTTGACTGATTTTGAAAATTGAGTTTCAAGGTTCCTCAAAGGTAATTACTGTGAAACTACAATCTCTTCGTCTTGATTTTGAAACATTGTTCATGAAAAACAATTAATGTGTGCAAGACTTTTTATCAAGAGTTAGTGGAATTGTAAGTCAAATGAAATCATACGGTGAAGAGATAGGTGATAAAATTGTAGTTTCAAAAATTTTAAGAAGTTTACCTCCAAAGTTTGATCATGTAGTTGCAGCCATAGAGGAACCAAAAGACTTATCTAAGTTTTCATTTGATGAACTAATGGGCTCTTTGCAATCTCATGAGTCACAGATCAATAAGTCAATAGTTAGAACGGAAGAACAAGCATTTCAAGTGAAGGAAGAGCATCTAATTCAAAATGAGAAGTTATTAGAACAAGGAACTCGAGGGCGTGACAGAGGCTCTTTTAGAGGCAGAGGACATGGTAGAGGCAGAAGTCAATCTGGGTGGACAAATAGCCGCAGAAGTGGAGAGCAGTGTTACAGTTGTCATAGGTTTGGCCATATATAAGCTAACTATTGGTATAAAAATAATCAAGCTAGTTATGCCGAGGAAGAGGAAGAAGAAAACATGCTTTTCATGGATCGCTTTACCACCATAGATTACAAAACTGATGTTCGGTTTGTGGATAGTGGATGCTCCCATCACATGACTGGTGAAAGAAAATGATTTAAAGAGTTAGATGAGACAAAAAAAAGGCGAATTTGTCTTGGTGATAACAAGGAGATTCAAGTCGAAGGTGAAGGTACTATTGTTGTCCAGACTAGCCAAGGTAAAGTGAAGCTTATTCAAAATGTGTTATTTGCTCCTAGTTTGGCACATAACTTACTAAGTGTTGGGCAATTGTTGAGTTGTGGGTTCTCTGTCTTGTTTGATGATGACTCATGTGTTATTAAGAATAAGAAATCTAGTCAAATCTTAGCAAACATATAATAAAATGTTTCCATTTGAAGTTTCAAAAGTTGAACTAGCCTTGATTGTTAGTGAGAAAAATCTTGACAAATCTAAGTTGTGGCATTTGCATTATGGACACTTGAATATGAATGAATTGAAATTGTTAAGTCAAAATAAAATGGTTCATGGTTTGCCGGATGTAGGATCTGTTGAAAATACATGTGAAGGTTTTATATATGGCAAACAACGTAGAAATTCTTTTCCTGTTGGAAGATCCTTAAGAGCTACTAGCTGTCTTGAAATTGTTCATGCAGATTTGTGTGGTCCTATGAACACAAAATCTCTTGCTCGTTCTTGGTATTTTCTGTTACTAACTGATGATTACAATCGGATGAGTTAGGTATATTTTTTTAAGCTCAAATCAGAAACTTTTGCAAGCTTCAAAAAATTCAAGGCGTCGGTTGAAAACCTAGTTGGTAACAAAGTTAAGATTCGTTGTTTGTAAATTGAATTCGTTGTTTTTTATGAGCTTTCAGGGCAATCAATGTTGAGCATGCTCGTGAGGCAGCCTAGGCAGGACATGCAGTGATCACAGGATTGTGTTTCTTCAATTTGCGTAGCAGGTAGCTTGGGGAAGAAGAAGAAGAAGACGAGAAAGGAGACAAAATTGGTGTTAAATATTCATTTTTCAAGACATCATTTAAATAGGGGATAAGTTGGTAAAATAAGTATTTCAATAATTATTTTCTTAATTTGTGTCAAGTAAAAGTAACATACATGGAGTACTTTATTTCTTTATCAAACACATTTACTTTATTAGCATCACGACATAGCAGACTTCATTGATGCACAACCAAAACAAAAAAAAGCAAAAGCAATCAAAAATACATTATGAACAATACAAACAAGCCAACAGACTTCAATAATGCAAAATCACAACATGGTATTCAACTATTGCATTTTGTGTGGTATTATCACCCCTGTATGTTTTCGCGGTAGCGATACCTTTTGCTAGCCTGAAAACACCGGAACCACCAACTATTGGCAATTCTCGATACTTGTGAAATATCTGATTGTGCCCAAGGATACTAAGTGTGCTACCATTGTACTTACCATCAGTGAACACAAGGTTGAGAGTCATAAGAAGACCAATATCTTCAAATGATGCGAAACCATAGATCCCTTGGGCTCGGCCTATTTCTTTTGAGTTCAGCTCGGGCTTAACCGTCAACGGATTGTCCATCATCCTCACTAAGCCAAAAAATGTTGGTGATTGAAATGTATTATTGGCTTGTGCTATTTGGATTGCTGATGGTTTCTTTGCAGTCACAGTATCATGAAAGTAGAAGTGAAGTTTGGTCATTTTTAGTTTTGCATGAGAAAGCTTCTTGCACCATTTGTCCACTCCTTTAGGACTTTGATCAAGACCATGACTTGAACCCAATATTGTTATTGCCAAAAATAAGAAAGCCAACAATAAAATTTTCTCCATTTTCTTTACCCTTGTTTCCCCTTGTTACTTATACATTCAAATGAAACATAGCTAGCGTCAAATAAATAGAAACAAAAACACAAATGTTGGGGTAGTCTTGAGAAAATGTGAGAGAGGGAGGAAATAACAAAAAAAGATTTTTCTAATGTTTATTTAATTAGTTTGTGGTTCATTGGCTAACTACTTATTTGACTATGATATTCTATAAAACATTATAGGACCTTGATGTGCATTTTTCTAATAACAAACATACATTATAGAGTTGACTATCGAAATCGATTCTATAATTGAATAGCAGAAGTGATACTTAGTATTAGAAACTTGGAGATACAAATAGAGGAGAAATGATACAAAAAGTTGCCATGTTCTTGGATTAATATACGTTCCATGTTCTAGGATGAAACTCGTGAACAGCTCCAAATTGAGCAAATGATATATAAAAAAAAAAGGGGGCAAGCTGTGGGGTTGAGTTTAAGGAATATTATTGCCATTAATATGATTTGTTAAAGTCATATATATATATATATATGTCCAAATCGAAAAAAAGTCAACTCTATATATGTTTGTTATTAGAAAAGCGCACATCTAGGTAATATAAAATATTATAGAGTATCATATTGAAATAAGTAGTTAGCGCATGATAACACTTTCCCCAAACATTTAAGGTCAATCAAAGATATAAAAATTGAAAAATATTTTTCAGAAAATTATATGTTTTTCTCCATACCAGACATAGCTAATATATTTATCTTTATATATTGGAAAAAGGCATAAATTTACCTTCGAACTTCTCTCGAAAAGTTAGTTACACACTTAAACTAATATAGTGCTTATATCACACCTCTGCTACTAAATAGTGAATTTTTTTATCTCCTAAGACGTGTAACACCACTCTTACAATGAGAGGTGTACCAACTTGTGCCACATCAATGTCATGTCATTGCATCCATGTCAAATTTTGACTAAAATTCTTCATATCATTCAATTGTTTCTTCTTCAATAAGCACCACCATGAAACAACTACAATTGCCGCCATATTACTACCAAATCTATATACTTCACCATGAAAATCAAAATAGTCACCAAAAATTTCACCACCCATGAAATCGACCATCGGAATCATACTATCACCATTATCCCCATAAAAATTAGAAAGATCCACAATAAAATTTGATACTCATAGACAAAATCATCACCAATCAAAACGTACAAACCCACCACTAAATATCACAACCACAATTGTCAATTTCAATCTTTTCTTCTCCACAACCTTCAACCCCCGGTTCTTTGTCACCCGTTGCCAACAAATTCATCATTATATTTTATTTTTTAATCTTAATCATCAATTTTATCAAACACCAACAAAGCCGAAGAGATGTAATCAAATGTAATAAAAATGGTGAAATCGAATAAGCATTAAAATAGAATATGATGAAGAGCCTGTTTGGATGGGATTAAAAGCTGATCAAACTAACTTAAAAGTCAGTTTTGACTTATTAGAGTGTTTGACAAATATCAAAATAACTTATTTTAAATAAAAAATGACTTATTTTAAGCCAAAAGCTAAAAGCTAGGTGAGGGTGTTTTTTTTCCAACTTAAAAGTCATTTTATTTGACCGTATATTACCTTTTTACTCTTAATTCTTTTATTTTTATTATTATTATTATTATTATTATTATTATTATTATTATTATTATTATCATTATTATGATTATTATTATTTTATTATTATTATTATTATTAGTATTATTATTAGTATTATTATTATTATTATTTTATTATTAGTATTATATTATTATTATTTTATTATTATTATTATTATTATTATTATTATTTATTATTCTTTATTATTATTATTATATATTATTATTATTATTATATATTATTATTATTATTATTATTATATATTATTATTATTATTAATATTTTATTATTTTATTATTATTATTATTTATTCTTTATTATTATTATTATATATTTTATATTATTATAATTATTATTATTATTATTATTATTATTATTATTATTGTTTTCATATTATATTTTTATTCTTCTTCTTCTTATTATTATTATTATTTATTATTATTATATATTCTTATTATTATTATTATTATTATTTGTTATTATTATATATCATTATTATTATTATTATTAATATTTTTAATATTATTATGATTATTTATTTTATTTATTCTTATTCTTATTCTTATTCTTATTATTATTATTATTATTATTATTATTATATATTATTATTATTATTATATTATTGTTATTATAATTATTATTATTATTATTATTACTATTATTATTATTATTATTATATTGTTATATTATTATATATTATTATTATTATATATTATTATTTATATTTTATTATTTTATTATTATTATTATTTATTTTATTATTCTTTATTATTATTATATATTATTATTATTATTATATATTATATATTATATATCATTATTTTTATTTTATTATTATTATAATTATTATTATTATTATTATTATTATTATTATGTTCATATTATTTTATTATTAATATTATTATTTATTATTATTTTTTATATATATTATTATATTTATTATTATTATTATTATTATTATTAAATATTATTATTATTATTAAATTAATCAACTTTTATCATGTTAACAACTTTTAAGGGTATTTCAGACATTGTGATTAAAAAAAGTGTTACCAACACTTATTTGCCAAACACATCACAACTTTTTTTTTTAACTTCAGTACTTTTATCCAAACACATAAGTATTTATTTTAAAAATAAGTTCCAGCACTTTCAAAAGTACTTTTTAAAAGCTTTTTTTTAAGCTCATCCAAACGGGCTCGAAATTGGGTATGAAAAATGATGGGAAAAAATGAAGAAGAAGTGTTGGGTCGGAGGTGGAGGGGGGGGTAGGATGATAGTAAAAAGAAGATTTTAATTTATTTTTTTTACCTTATATATTGTTAACTCCACTTTTTTTTTAATTTTTTTCTACGTCAATTTTAGGGGGTAAAAAAATCATTTTTAAATAGTAAAGGTGTACAATAGATTGTCATGATAGTTTAAATGTATAATTGTTTCGAGACAAGTTCTAGGATGAATTTATGCCTTTAATTCCCTTATATATTTTTGGTGTGTTAGTGGGTCTAAGTGAATGGTGACATTACCTTTGTTCGATTCAAGTGTACATGTCAACTTGATTAAATTCAAGGATTCTAGTTACTTTTAATTTGAATTCACTTTTCACATTTAGAAATGAGTGACAATTGAATTAGAGACATGGCTCAAGAACACTCGAATTGATATGCCTTATCATGTCCAGTTGTAGCCTGATATTCCATCTATTGATTCAAGAATTAGAGAGATACTTGTTGCTTCAAAACGCACACACAAGCATAATGACTAACTATTAATTTAAATTAAATTCTTATTAATTATTTATTCAAGTGATAAAATTAAAAGATTATAACTATAAACTAAACTAATATAAAATAAATAATAAACCAAAGGTCAAGAAAGAGCAAATTGTCTTAATAAGAATCTTTTGAGTCCTTAATCTAGGAGCTTAGGCGGACAAGATGACATCCAAAACATAAAATCTGAGAATTTAGCTAGCATGTGTTTAGAAGGGAGATGAGAAGATAGATCTTATTTGATTAATAGTGATCAATGTACCATTTATCACTTGTATTATACGTAATCACTTCTGTAAAGGTAAGTTAATTACTCCCCTAACTTGTAGTTCAATTCTTAAGCCTTAGAATCTATTATAGTTATCTAGGGGAGGGTTTTGACTTGAATTAGTGGTAGAAGTGGGGTGATCATGGCAATGGCCGGGGTTTAGGATTTGAGTATAATTCAGGTGTTTTTGGGTCATTTTTCATTAATTGTTGTGCTTTGTTATTATTCTTTGTTGTTCTTGAGAAAGTCAAATAATATTATAGATATATAGATATAAGAAACAATCTCAGAATATATCAAACTGTCTTTTCGCTTTTGAAATTTCTTTATTTCTTCGATTGTCCCAATATGTCATGGATATAAATGTAAAGGAGATCACGATATCATAAATTATCAAAAAGGAAAGAAATATTCTTTTTAAAACATATTAATTGGGAAAGTAGGATAAATAATTTGAATCTGAGGGAGTATAATATTTTACCAATTATAAAGCCAGATAGAATCGTCAGCATTAACATCCTCAAACTCAATCCCAAAAATTCCGGGTTGTTTTTCCTTATTTGGTCATTGCTGAGTTTAATGCTACAACATGCAAAATTTTTATAATCCAAATAATTGGTTAGTGCATGAACCTCAAACTAATTACATAAACATTAGAAGAATCTTTTTAATTTTTTCCTCCCTCTCTCACATTTTCCCAAGACTATCCTAAAATTTATTTGTTTCCATATCTATATATATTATTTGATTCTCACAGCCAAGTTCATTTGAAAGAAAATGGATAAATTTTTGTTGATGGCTTTCTTGTTTTTGGCAATAACAATAATATTGCCTTCAAGTCATGGGCTTGATCAAAGTCCTAAAGGAGTGGACAAATGGTTCAAGAACCTTCCCCATGCAAAAACAAAAATGACCAAACTTCACTTTTACTTTCATGATATTGTGACTGCAAAGAATCCATCAGCAATCCAAATAGCACAAGCTAATAATACATTTCAATCACCAACATTTTTTGGCTTGGTGAGGATGATGGACAATCCGTTGACGGTTAACCCCGAGCCCAACTCCAAAATAATAGGCCGAGCCCAAGGGATTTATGGCTCAGCATCGTTCGAAGATATAGGCCTTCTTATGACTCTCAACCTTGTGTTCACAAATGGTAAGTACAATGGTAGCACGCTTAGTATCCTTGGGCACAATCAGATATTTCACGAGTATCGGGAGATGCCAATTGTTGGTGGTTCCGGTGTTTTCAGGCTAGCAAAAGGCATCGCCACCGCGAAAACCTACCAAGTTGATAACACCACACAAAATGCAATAGTTGAATACCATGTTGTGGTTTTGCATTATTGAAGTTTACTCTTTTGTGCATTATGTGTTGTTGATTGTGGCCTGTTGACTTTTCAATAATATGAATTTGTATAATAAAGAAATAAAGTAATGTTTGTTAATTCCCTGTTGCCTGTTGGGATTCATCCAGTATTTATTGACTTTGGCTACATGTTAATCATATTTACTAACATTTGAGTTTTTTCTAAAAAAATTTTATTAGTACTCAACATCATTATCATAATTATGGGAAAAGATAAAGTGAGGATAAGTAAATCTAACACAAATATTTTCATATGAAAAACTTTGTTGCTACTCTGTATTCAAAACAGGAAAGCCAGATTTTGAAACAAACTGAAAACAAAAAGAAGAAACTTTATATAAAATATTTGATAGCACGGAATTCGTTGTTTATTCTTAAGAAAATTTAATCTCCTGGGTTTTGGATTACTTTGTCATAGGATGAAACAAATTTACATGTGTTATGTAGTTGTACCTCAAACGCCAATAACTTTGTTGAATTCAAACTCATTAACAAATTACACAAATACTAGATATTTGTTTGTTAGAAAATATGTAGATGAATCTCAGAAATTTGAAGCAAAACCTGAAGGTAAGTGTCTCTATATATTAGATAATTTAGTATGGTTGTTGTTCAAATTGATCTGATAATAACAATTGGCTCAACTCAATTCTGCAATGGATGGTTGTCTCATCGATATATTTAGCAGAGACTATCCAACTAGGTGATAGGGCGGAGCAGTATTTCACATTTCTTAGTTTCTCATAAAAGTAATGGCTACCTCTTGCTCCCCTTTATCTCGATGGTGTTGCTTATAATTGGTTCCATGGGTTGTATCGCAACAAACAATTTGTTGACTGAAACACTTCACCAAGAAATTAGCCCTGCATTTTTGTAATGACTATAACATAATCAATGACAATGACAACACCCTTGTTATGATGTGAAAGTTGAACGAGAACTTCTCTTATATACTCTGCAAAGTCCACAATGTCCAATGTGCACTGTCCGCTTTCTCCCAGTTAGTTGTTGAATATCGGGTTCCTCTAGATGTAGACTCATCTTACGACGATAAGGAGGATCCTACCTTGTCTTTTGATATCCACAGTTAGGTGTGTGTCCCGATCCAACCCACCGGGTCGTGCGGACAACCACTCTAACATCTAAGTAGGAGAACCCTCTTATGCAATTTAAACATGCGGAAATTTAAATAACGGAAATAAATAAAAGAAAATATACTACAAAATAGTATAAATAAGGATGTTTAACACAAATGGGCTAAGACTTGTAAAGTAATTAACACCCCCAAGGATCTAGTCTAAACAGGTACATGAACTACTAAGAGTAGAATCTGGAAAATACAATAAATGACACAGCTCTCACCATGCAGAAGGAAAAACAGAAGCTGCGGGAGATTTATTTCGTCTTCACCTAATGGAACATCACCGATCTTGCAACCAGACTATGTCAAGAGACATAATAAGAGTAGTATCAGTACAAACTCACGTACTGATAGGCATCATCAGTCAACCCGACAGTAACATTCCGTATCCAAAACAGACCAAAAACCAGTTTTTCAGAAAATCTGCAGGTGCAATCGACGGCTTCCATCGACGGACCGTAGCTTGACCCACAGTCCGTCCTGCACATCCGTCGATTGAGTTAGAAACTCCAAAAAAAAAACTCAGCCTAGAAAATTTGACTAAGTGTCGAACGACGGACGGACCTACTCCCAGTAGGTCAGACTACGATCCGTAGTCTGTGTCCGTCGATCAACACCCCATTTACCCACTCTCTGACAAGAACCACGATTGACCAGCACGGCCCGTAGATGACCCAACGGACCGTAGGTATGACCGTGGGTGAAAATTAGCAGACAGTTAGAGGGAAATTGCAGTTGGGTCAACTTCAAATGATCATAACTCTTAGCACAAAATGAATTAGGTGTCCCATGATATACCAAAAGATAGTTAATTGAATTATCTTTCCATAGCCACCGACCTTGCTAAAATCAGATCTCCGAGTAAGAGTTATGCCCATTTTAGTAAAGCCTGTCGAACAGACCCAACCTACGGACCCAAATGACGGACCGTCGATTGAACGATGGACCGTCTGTCCAGGTCGTCGTTTGGTCCGACAACAACTAACTCAGACTCTTTTGGTCTAAGATACGTCATTTTGACCCTGAATCATCAGAGTTTAGTCAGTTTAAGCCTAGAAACATAACAAGAACTTACCTAAGTCAAATTATCAATCAAAACTAGGAAAATTAGAAGCAAGAATGGAGAAAAAGGTCAAGAATCCTAGTTCAAGAACTCAACAAGGTTCCAGCAGTTCCAGCCCCGAAATCTGAATATTTCTCCATGAATTTTATCACCAGGTATGTGAGATTTTACTAGTGGGTTCCTTTCACCCATTGGGTTCCTAGTTTTCAGTCAGATTCTTGATTCTCATATCATGATTAGACCTAGGGTTTTTTCTAGAACTTAATGAATTAATTAGTTATATGTTCCAAATCAGATTTCCATGTTATTACTCAGATTATTGCATGAATTTCAGAACCTTACTTGTGTATTTCTTTAGTTCTTAAATTACACATGCTAGGTTAGATATTTCAGTTACTTCAGAGATATATGCCTCAGTTATTTACGCATAATTATCAGATTAATTATTGAACTCTCACTTTGCATGTTCAATTTTGAGCTATCCAGTATTTACAGAAATTCAGTCATAATGTCTTAATCACTTAATTCATTGGTAGTAGCATACTACCGAGTTGGACTAGGGTTCAGCGTACCCAAATAGTCCCAGAACTACTAGTCAAGTAGGTTGTAAGTCCCGTCTGTGGGCATCAGTTTAGTGATCATGCCATCATGCCTTTATACCTCTCGCAGTGTATATTGGGTCCTCTCGATAGGGCGTATACATCGGAATCCATATTTAGCTCATGTGGTTTTATTATCGGTTATTAGTAGCTCCCACAGTTCAGTCAGACTCTCTTGCATTGACCATTTGTCAGTATATTCAGTATTCAGCATATTATAAATTGGTCATTGCATCCTGTTAACTCAGACTTCAGTATATCATGTTCAGATTATTATACTTGCTTTTTTGCTTGTTCAGTTATGTTTTATTTCAACTTTACTCTATCCTACATGCTCAGTACCTTCAAGTACTGATGCGTACGTGCGCTACATCTTCTTGTGATGTAGGTTCAGGTTCACAGCATCCAGATCTCGCTTAGATCGATTTGCGATCTCCAGTTCAGCAGATTTAGTAGTGAGTCCTCATTCTCCGAAGACAATAGTCATGAGTTCATTTCAATTTTTTAGTCATTTAGTTTCAGTTTTTGCTAGACTTATCTGGGGCTTGTCCCAGCATTTCTAGTCATTTAGAGGCTTATTTCAGACGTAGTTAGTTTCAGCTTAGTAGTGAGTTAATATTTTCTTTGTATTAAACTCATCAGTACTTCATTTATATCGGTTATAGTATATGGGTATTCCCCATTTTTTCAGTTTAAATTATGATTTAGCTTCCGCATTCAGTTTATTATCTTTAGTATGCTCATTATCATGCCAGCAGGATTAGCTTGGGATCACTTGTGGTCCTAGGTTCTGTGTCCGCGTCTCAAGGGTAGCTCGGGGCGTGACACTGATGCCTAGCGCATAACATAAGAAACCAACAAGTAGATCATGATCAATTAAAACCACTTGCTTCTTCACCTTTCCCTCTCTCGAGATACCAACGGATCACACTAGCAGTCTAACAACTAACCCCTTTCCGGTCAACCTACTTACTAGGTTCTTGATCATAGCCTAACCATTATAACACATAGATAATCCCCAAGTACAACTACCACACGTACACTAACCCCACTCCTTACCATTACAACACACGTCTCCCTCTCTCGGACATTAAAAATTCTTTGAACGTAGACTCTTCCACCTCTGTATCACCTTTCATTATTATAAACACCGAGTCTACTCAATATAGAAGAACAATCAAGCATAAGACCTCATAACCATAACACAACTTCGAGAAATACAATATCAATTATCAACACGAACTATGTTCAAATTCACATTCTTCATGTACACAATTATATCACATCATTGGTTCTCTTATGAAACTCAAATCCAAACTGTTAGCATACCAAAATGTGGTACCCGATCCAATAACTATGCCAGAACGTGGCAACCGATCTCATTTTTATGTCGGAACGTGACAATTAATCTCATTTAGTTATGCCGAAATGTGGCTACCGATCCATTCAACACACCACAATCACAATCACAAATTCACAAGTCTATCATCACAATCATACAATAAGAGGTGATTCTTAGCATATAGTTCTTCATTCAAACCCATTCACATTAGGTGAGATCAATAGGTTTCGTTCACATTCATGCACGATTTACAATAACGCAAGAACAAATATACCACCTTCAATGACAGAAACACAACCCTCACCACCGAACTACTTAACCACGTATATCATGTAAGCATTAATTCCACCATACAAAACCCTAGATCATCATCTAAGGCTTTCTCCTAGGGCTTAACCATATTTTGTTTGGTGCAAAAAGGCCTATGCATAATTCTACCATTGATTTACATATATTACGCAATGAACACATACTTATAACTACTTAATTCGTAAAAATCTAGCCTACCTAAGCGCCAAGAAGCTGCACGGAGTAATTGACTTCGATTCTTGTTTTTTGGGCCTTGTGACGGTGATCTTGGCCGGAATTCCGCAATCCATCAACATTTTACGCTAGAAATCTCTCCTTCCCTCCTTCCGAAGCTTGGATCATCTTTCTGGGGGTTTCTATGGTGTTTCATGACTAATCTAGGTATTTAGGAAGAAGAAAGAAATAGGATTTCACGTTATTTATATTATGTCTCGCCTATCCCGCTCTACCGCCCATTACCCCGCTGTAAAGCTGCCACCCTAGAGGTATTAGGCCCGCCCTGGCGGGACAGTAGCCCAACAATTTCCTCAAATTTTTGTTTTTCCCAATGAACTACGGTTCGGGTCGTTACAATGTGATTCCAGTAACCTTGTCAAGTTTGATGAAATGTTGTTTGCAGTCCCTTGTATGCTCTCAACTTGTAGTTCCATCAGTGGTATATTTTCTTATTTAAGTGAACTCGATCCTACTAAACTTTCATGATCCTTGTATCGATTTCCACCTGCTTGATTCAAATTAGAATTTCTATTCGATTCTGGTTCTAGTATGCTTACCATATCTTTTGGCTTCGCAAGATGTTATTCTTTCAGGATTGTTGATTATTTTTAGGAGATCATTAAATAATTGTCTGCCATTTTGATTCTATGACCAGTGATCAATTTACTTTAAATCAATTCCCTTAGGATCCGATTTCCGTTGCGAATTTGTTCATTATAGTCTCTGGTGGACGCCTCTAGGTTTATCAATTGCATCATGGGACATTTGTATTCACTTTATTATTAGTAATGGACACAATTAAGCCTTTTGGGTCAGTTTCCTACTTTCATTCCACTGTCTAATCGGCTAAATCTATAATTAAAAATGAATCGAATATTTCTATATGGAATCCTAGAATTAGTTCTGAGTTCATGACTGTAATAGGTTCTACCTATAAGGTGGAAATATCCAAATTTACTGTGCCAACAAAGTTTTGGTACAAGATTTTGTAGCGGTTAGTGGGGAACAATTCTAGGGCTGCACGCGTTGAGTTTTCCAACTTATTTTTTGTGAAGTATATTCATGAAGGCTATATACAAAGTTTCGCGAAACAATGATTCTGATTGGAGTATAACTCTTCAACCTTACTCTATACAAGAGCACCTACTATTTATATGGCAACATTGCACAGACCGTCTTGGCTACAATAGGTGTGAAGTGTGCTTCTAACATTGTTCTTTAACTTGAACCTTGAGGACAAATTAAAGTTCTTATAAAGGATATGAGTATTGTAATAAACTAGCCTCTACCCAATGTTCATACCTACACGGATGTCACACAACTAGTTATTGGGCCAAGAAGAAGCAACAAAATTAGAAGGCTTTCACAAAGGTTGATTTGGGACCCCGTCCACTTAACAACTAGCTAAAAGGACAACACATGAGAGAGAACGTTTAAGAAAATTTGTTATGAAGTTACTATATGACCTCGTCCCCCTTTCTAAGTATTTGTCTTCTCATCTCTTCAAGTTTTACTATATTTTAATTCAGTGATTACCTAATTGTTATTTCCCAGAATTTTAATGAATATATTCAATCAGTTAAAACTTCTCTTTGTACATTAATGAACACTTAGTTAGCTTGTGTGGCGCTCAGCACCTACACATGGTGACTTCGTGTTGTCTCCTATATTCAAATTTGCAAACCAGTAGAAATAAAAGATGAAAAGAAAAACACAAAGAACTATCCGAGTCCACAGAATCAACCATGTGTCCTTAAGAAATTTAATCCCCTCAAGTACCCGAGGTTACAAATTAATTCCTCCCAAGATAAAACGGATTAACCATTAAAGAAGTAGCGGTACCTCAAACTTCAATAATTTCAACGAACTCAAAATGACAGCAACGAATCATACATACAGACACGATCGATCGATTTTATTTTGTAAGAAATGTATGCAAAAGAAGGGAAGAATGTAATACTGAAAAATGAGAGACAATCTCTCTATTTATAGCCAACAAAGGGTAAAAGTCACAACTCTTAGGAGAAGACAACCTTCCAGAAAGGTCACAACACTTTGGAAAAGGCACAACCTTCAAACGATTACAACCCTTTAGAAAGGACACAACCTTTCATAAAGGTCAGAAACCTCCGACAAAGTGACAACCCTTCAGGAGAGTCACGACCCTTCATTTCCTGTTCATACCTTTAAAACCCAACAATCCCCCACATGAATAGGGAATGACTATTTTTTAAATTTATGCATGAAAAATTGTGTAATTCATAAGTAAGGGTTAATCGCATCTGGATAAGTAGGTTTCCCTTTAAACTTTCCGTAGTGAACATATATCGGATATGCTCGGTCAATCGGTAGATTTGATATCTTTGAACCGTCGAGCTTTGGTGTATACCTAGACAACATAAGTCACACAATCAACCCTTGAACAGTTTTTGGTTCTCATTGTTTTGTTCGTTTCAGCCATGAACACATCTCGGTTAATAAGTGCTTCGAGAACTGGCCTTACCGGATTCTCCTTGAAGCGGCTTACACTTCACACTTAGATAGGTAATTTCTAAGTGTGTTATCCCGTAGATACACCATTTGATATACCGTGTATCAAATTTAGAAACCATTAAAAAGTCCTAATGTCTTTATCCTTGTTACTGAACATTGTCTTATCATGAGAATGAACCATAAAAAATAATATTTTGACAATATTGAACCGTCATTAATGACTTTGTTTGATCTCCTTGATCCTAGATCTTGAGATCTCCGGTCTTCTAGGTAGAGTTACCGCCACAATGAATTGTTCTCGGCCATAGCCTCATTACCTTTGATAATCTATCAACTTCATCTCTAGTTAGGCCTTTTATAAGTGGATCCGACACATTATCCTTTGACTTTACATAGTCAATTATGATAATTCTACTAGAGAGTAGTTCTCTAACGATATTATGTCTACGTCATAAATGATGAGATCTTCCGTTATACATCATGCTCCATGCTCAACCTAGTGTATGCATACATAAGCTAAAGGTTTGGACCAAAAATCTTTCAAGAAATTTCGGAGTCATTCAACTTCTTCACCGGTCTTATCTAGAGAGATAAACTCTGATTTCATAGTAGAGCGAGTGATACATTTCTGTTTGGAAGATTTCCAAGAGACTGCTCCTCCACCAAGAGTAAATACATATCCACTCGTAAATTTTATTTCATTTGACCTGATGAATCAATTTGCATCACTATATTCTTCCGATATTGTTGAATACTAGTTATAATGCAAAGCAATAGTTTGCTAAGTATTATTTATTTTTTTAAAAACAAATACTCAAAACTTTTTTCATTGTCATCCAATGAGTTTGATTAAGATTACTTGTGAACCGCCTCAGTTTACTAATAGCACATGCTATATCTGATCGCGTACATTTCATAACATATATCATACTTCTCAATAATCTAGCATAATTCAATTGTGAGTCACCTTTTCCTTCATTCTTTTGAAGTACAAAGCTCACATTTATTGGAGTCTAGTCAATATTGAAATTCAACTACTTGAACTTTTCAAGTACCTTTTCAATCACATCAGTAACTTTAATTTCTTTCATATCGAAGTTACTTTCTAGCATATGCTTAGTGGCATTTATGTCATATGTGTTTATTTTGATGATGAACATGTCATCAACATAAAAACAAATAATGACCTTGTGATTTGGAATGTCTTTAATGTAAAATATTTATCACAATCATTAATCTAGAATTCATTTGCCAATGTAGTTTGATCAAACTTCGCATGTCATTATTTGAACGCTTGTTTTTAGTCCATAAAGTGACTTAACAAGTTTACACATTTTTTTAACCAAGAACCACTAAGTCCTCAGGTTCTTCCATGTAAATTTCTTCCTCAAAAATATATATTTTTACATTCATTTTGACAAATCCGCAACTAGCGCAATTAACATCTGAATTGATGTAATCCTGGTTAGAGGCTATTATATGTCAAAATAATCAAGGATTTGTCATTGTCTAAAGCCTATGACAACAAATCTTTCTTTTTATTTGTCAATAGTTTCATCAACTTTTTTTTTCTTTTGTAGATCCACTTTGAACCCAAAAGTTTATTTCCTGAAGGAAGATCAACCAACTCTCAAGTATGGTTACTCAAGATTGAATCTATCTTACTATTAACAGGCTCTTTCCAAAAAGGATGAGTCCATAAAAGACATATCTTTTTCCACTATATGGACTAATTTTCAAGAAGAAATATTACAAAATAAAATCCGGAGGAAGTAATTTGTCCATTGACATTTACTACGCCTCTGAATCTCCTTATTAAATACATTCTCTTTTGATTCTTTCCAAGGTCGTTTAGACCCTTTACATGACTATCCGGTGGTTCGGGCTTATTAACCATAAATCAACATGTTTTACTATTTGTAGCATATTCAATGAACATACAATCCACAGTCTTAGGTCCTATTTTGACCTATTTGGGAATAGTTTCCTCATTTCCATTTCTTATATGGAATAGACTGTATTGAAAATTGTTAGATCACTACCTTTCAAGAGTTATTGCTTGATATACTCTAAGGAACGACAAATAATTTTCTATCAGGATACAACAAAGTCTGATAAAACTTTTTGTTGTTCCTTTCTTAACAAACAAAAATTTTCTATTTGTTGCTCCCTTTATTAATAGATAAAACTTTTTGTTTCTCTCTTTCTGAACATACAAAAAAAAATGTTGTTCTCTTTTGCTATAATGATAGCATCCCCCACAAGTTTTGTGGTAAACGAACTTATGAATAGGACATTCAATATTAAAGAATCCAAAGATCTGTATTTCTTACTTGCTGACATGTGTTTTTTTTAAAGAAAAAAAATCATATTTCCTTTAAATTAGATTTTTAAAATACTAAAATTTCAAGATTAATTGTGGCGCCAACATGTATGCCTTTTTCTTCTCTTATTATATATAGATTGATTCCATTTCTTTTTTTAAAAAAAATTATTTTGTTTAAATTTATTAGACACATTCTTTTTATTTTATATTTATTCTTTTTATATCTATTATTCGTTTTGTTTCAACGTAACTCTTTTTTCATATACATTGGATTAACTTTTTTAAAAAAATGATGATTTTTTTTAACTTTAAAATGAGATAGAAATATAGCTTAGTTTTTTTAAAAAAATTAGATGTAATTGAAGGAAGAAACTTAAATATCGTCAACATCCTTTTAAAAATATTAATTTAATAGAATTCATGAAATTTCTTTATATTTTTAGTTCTATTTTAGAGAGATGGAAACTATTTTTTTTTATTTATTCGTTATTTTTTTTTTTTACAAATTATGACTAACCTAGTAAATTGAACTATATGAACTAAAAAAGTTGACGATGCTATTTATTTATATTAATAATATACATTATAATATTAGTAACTCTATTCTTACACACTTATAGAGAATCTTGACTATTTTTATAGTAATATTTTATTGAATAGATACTTATTTAAAAAATTTAAAATGTGAAATATAAAGTAAATCATTACAAAATAAAAATATAGAAAGCAGAAAAATTTATAAGAATGCTAGATGGAGCATGATAAAAGTAAAAAGAAATATTTAATACGGTATGATAAAGTGAGCTGACTTAAGCATGATATATCTTTCTTCCCCGTCTCGCTTCCTTTTTCATCATTTAATTTCATGTGCTTTAGGAATTAACTTATGTAATACAGTCGATCCCCTAATATTCTTATCAATGCATTTTTGTACTCGATCGATATCTTTGATTAGTATAGTCTTTACTTTTATGAAATCTATGGCTGTTGTACAAAGAGCATGCCGAGGGGCTACTACGCTCACCGCACACTTGCATTACCACCTGAACTTCTTCTTTATACTTCGAACCCCCTAAGAAAAAATCTTGGACCCGTCACTGTTTTGGACTTGTGATCGGGCTTAGCCATCAACGGATGGTCCATCATCCTCAATAAGCCAAATAATGTTGGTGATTCATGAAATGTAGAAGTGTTGGGTTGTGCTATTTGGATTGCTGAAAGTAGAAGTGAGGTTTGGTCATTTTTAGTTTTGCATGGGAAACTTGTTGAACCATTTCTCCATTCCTTTAGGACTTTGATAAAGCCATCAACAAACGTTTCTCCATTTTATCCTCCCTTTTATTTCTTGTCATTTGTACATTCAAATGAACTATAGTTAGCATCAAATATATAGAGACACAAACGCATATGTGGGAGAGGGAGGAGAAGACCAACAATGCTGTTACGCATCCAGGTTGAGACCAAATAAAAGTTTAACAAATAAAAAATGTAAACAAATCATGACATGTAATAATATACCTAAAAATAATATAAGTCAAGTTAAAATTGAAAAAAAAACAATTGTGTTAGAACCACGGGACTTGAGGGATGCCTAATACCTTTTCTTTGGTCAACAAAATTTCTTACCCGGTCTTTTGTTTTCACAAACCAAAATAAAGGCTCATTTCCTTTTTATTAGGGATTGAAAAAAAAAAGAAGACTTCGAACACCAAAACTCAATTTCAAGTGGTGATTCTGAAATAAATAAAATAATCTCTAATCAATATTGTCACATTAATTGGAAAAACTCTTTCAGTAGTTGATAAAGGGGTGTTATAACTGCTAGTTATTTTACATTAGCAATGTAAATAATTAAACTCACTGTAAAGTGATACGTATTCTTTCACCATTAGTTAAATAACTCGCATTCGAACTCTGAAAATGGAATATTCATTCGTAATAGGAAATGGTTTTACTGTCAAAAATAGAACTTCTCAACATAAGATCAAATTGAACTTTAAAATAAATATCGAACACTAAAAGAGATGAAATAAAAGAGTGAGGTGACTAGAGCAGGTAGTGTATTGTTACTTTTGGGTAAAGTTAGACCAATAAGTTAAGTAAGAGAAAAGAGTGAAATGAAATATTGGGATTAGAGGGGATCTTCTAAGGGAAATGAAATGCTTTAATGTACTCTCAAAAATAGAACTTCTCAACGTAAATGTAGACTAAATGAGCTTTAAAATAAATATCGAACATGAAAAGAGATATCAAATAAAAGAGTGAGGTGACTTGAGCAGGTAGTGTATTGTCACTTTTGGGTAAAGAGAAAAGAGTGAAATGAGATGCTTCTATGTACTCTCAAAAATAGAACTTCACAACATAAATATAGACTAATTGAGCTTTAGAATAAATATCCAACACCGAAAGAAATATCAAATAAAAGAGTGAAGTGACTTGAGCAGGTAGTGTATTGTCATTTTTGGGTAAAGAGAAAAACTGAAATGCAATATTCGAATTGGAGGGGATCTTCTAAGGAAAATGAAATGTTTTTATGTACTCTCAAAAATAGAACTTCTCCACATAAATATAGACTAATTGAATATTAAAATAAATATCGAACATCGATATAGATATCAAATAAAAGAGCGAGGTGACTTGAGTAGGTAGTGTCTTGTCACTTTTGATAAAGAGAAAATAGTGAAATTAAATATTGGGATTGGAGGGGATCTTCTAAGGGAAATGAAATGTTTTATATGTACTATCAGAAATAGAAATTCTCAACATAAATATAGACTAATTGAAATTTAAAATTGAAAGAGTTGGTTTTGGTTCTTGTGGAATCAAACTAAATGGAAGATGAATTAACATGAATATTTGGTAGGAAGATAATTAGTACAAAATAAATGTCAAAGATTGTATCTTGGTAGGTGAAATTTAGGCAAACCATAAAATGGTTTCATATTCTTAACCTTGACAATTTTGACACATAGTGATGTCATGGATGACATCAATAGGATGATTTTATTCCTATAAATAGGTAGCTCTTAATTCATTTTCAAATCATCCTCTCACTTGCCTTCTCACCTTCTAAGGCATTTGTGTTCTCTCTCTTGTAGTATTTCACTTGTATTCTTTGTAGAGTGAAATAAATATTGGTGCAGTTGTTCTTTGGTGGACGTAGGATCATTTTGATCCGAACCACGTTAAATATTGTTGGTCTTTCTTGTTCTTTAGTTTCACGTTTCCGCTAACAATTGGTATCAGAGCCAAGGTTTTGTATGAGTATGCTTTGTGGTTGCAGCACAGTCTGAACTTCCACATCAGAAAAGGATTACTTTTTTTTTCTGTAGTTCCAAATACATTGTAGTAGAAAAGGAAGAACAAGTAAAAAAATGAGTTCCATGAAGTTTGAAATTGATAGATTTAGTGGGCGCAACAACTTCAATATCTGGAAAATCCAGATGATAGCGTTACTGCGGAGGGTAGGTTCAATCCATGCTATTGACGGAAAGTACCCCGATAAGATATCGTATTCTAACAAGGAAAAGATTGAAGGAGATGCATTGAGTGGAATCCAACTGTCCCTTGCACCTAACGTACTTTGTGAAGTGAGTACAAGTACCGAAGAGATGACCAAAGAGTTATGGGAAAAGCTGGAAGGGCTTTACCAGGACCAGTCAGTGACAACAAGGATGTTGTTACAACGGCGTCTTCATACATTTAAGATGGATTCAGGTACTTTGTTGCAAGACCATCTAGATGCGTTCAATAAACTTGTGATGGACTTACAAACTGCTGGAATTAAAAAGGACGAGGAGACACTTGCATGTTCTTTCCTATTTTCATTGACTTCAAAATATCGTGATATTGAGAATTCAATGATGTATAGCAAACAACCTATTAAACTTGAGCAAGTTCGGCAAGCACTAAACTCTTGTGATGTGCGGATGCATTTTGAAGGAGACAAAAGTGACGAAGCTAGTGGACTCTTTGTAATAGGTCGTACTAGCCAACAGGGAAGGAGCAAATCGAAGTACAGATCAAAGTCTCGTGTGAACAAAAAGAATGCGGAATGTTGGGGCTGTCACAAGAAGGGGCACTTTGAACGAGATTGCCCTATGTCGAAGTCCAAAGAAAAGGCGAGCGCATCCATTGTTGAGCAAGTACATGATAATGATGATGATTATGTACTAACAACATCATGCAATAGTGGAGTCTGTGACAACAAATGGGTCTTAGACTCTGGTTGTACTCTGCATATGACATTCCGAAAAGATTGGTTCAGCAGCTATGAAACAAGCAGAGGAACTGTATTAATGGGCAATAATGCAACTTGTAAAATAGTTGGCATTGGTTCAGTTCATGTTCGCTGCCATGATGGAATCGTGAGGACTATTACAGAAGTCCGTCATGTTCCTGATCTAAAGAAGAATTTGATCTCCCTGGGTACTTTAGATAAACAAGGCTATAAGTACATGAGTGAAGGAGGAACTATGAAAGTGACTAAAGGGTCTTTAGTCATGTTGAAGGCCAAGCTGGAGGATGGCCTCTACACACTTGCGGGAAGCACCATTATTGGCTCTGTAAATGCATCTACAGTGCAGTTATCTAATGATGACAAGGCAAAATTATGGCACATGAGACTAGGCCATATGAGCGCACGAGGATTGGAGATGTTGAGCAACCGCAACCTTTTGAATGGTGAGAAGATCAGCACACTTGAATTTTGTGAGCACTGCGTCTTAGGGAAGCAGAAAAAGGTCAGCTTCAGCACTGGCAAGCACAAGACGGGAGGGGTGCTAGACTACATCCATTCAGATTTATGGGGTCCCTCTAAGCTTCCATCGAAGGGAGGAAAGAGGTATCTTCTCACATTCATTGATGATTTTTCACGAAAGGTTTGGGTGCTTCCTGAAGACAAAAGGTGATGCTTTTGAAGCATTTAAAGAGTGGAAGATTTTGGTTGAAAATCAAATGGAGAGGAAAATCAAGTATCTTCGCACGGACAATGGCTTGGAGTTTTGCAGTGAAGAGTTCAATGATTTCTGCAAGGTTCATGGGATCGCAAGGCATAAGACGGTCAGGCACACACCACAGTAGAATGGAGTTGCCGAGAGAATGAACAGAACTCTTCTTGAGAAGGCTCGTTGTATGCTCTTACAAGCTAAGATGTCCAAAGTATTTTGGGCTGAAGCAGTTCATACTGCTTCTCATATTGTCAATCGGTCTCCAGCATCAGCGATTGACTTTAAGAATCCGAATGAGGTATGGTCAGGTGAACCCTCTAACTATTCATACTTGCGAATATTTGGGTGTCCAGCTTATTATCATGTTAATGAAGGTAAGCTTGAACCAAGGGCTAAAAAGGCCATATTCGTAGGGTATGTAGATGGAGTAAAAGGGTACAAACTATGGTGTTTGTCTTTACTCAAATTTGTAGTTAGTAGAGGTGTTACCTTTGATGAATCCTCTATACTTGATCCTCGTAAAGTTTTTGTGGAGTTATCTAGAAACGAGAACAACGAGCAGGTGGAGCTATCAGTGGAGCTTACCAAGGAACGGGATCAAGAGACTCAAATTGATGAGTCAAAAGATGCAAATCTTGAAGAACTTGCTTCCAATGAACCATACACAATTGCTAAGGGAAGGGACAAAAGGCAGATACGAAAACCGAAACGTCTTATAGAGCAAGAAAATTTGATTGCACATGCGTTCGTAGCTGCAGAAGAAGAGATTAAGGATCTCGAGCCCTCTTCGTATGTTGAAGCAACTTCTTGCAAAGATGCTGCACAATGGCAGTTAGCCATGATGGAAGAGATGGAGTCTATTCACAAAAATGAGACATGGGTCTTAGTTAAAAGAAGACCATGTATGCCAATTGAAGAAGTCTTTGTATGGTTTGAAGCAATCCCCTAGACAGTGGTACAAGAGGTTTGATGCATTCATGACTACACATGGATTTTCGAGGAGTGCATTTGATAGATGTGTGTATCACAAGAAGATGTCTGGTAACTCTATGATTTATCTATTGTTGTATGTTGATGATATGTTTATTGCTGCTAACAACATCACAGAGATAAATATTTTGAAGAAACTGTTGAGCAAGGAATTTGACATGAAGGATCTAGGAGTTGCAAAGAAAATCCTTGGAATGGAAATTTCAAGAGAAAATGGTGTTGTACATCTTTCTCAGAAGAGGTACATCGGAAAAGTTCTTGAAAGATTCAATATGCATATGAGCAAGCCTGTAAGTACACCGTTAGCTGCTCATTTCAAGCTTTCAGAGTTACAAATGCCTCAATCTATGGATGAGGTGGAGCATATGTCAAAGGTTCCTTATGCGAGTGCAGTTGGTAGCATTATGTATGCTATGGTATGCACACGTCCAGATATTGCCCAATCTGTAAGTGTGGTAAGCAAGTACATGGCAAATCCAGGAAAAAGGCACTGGGAAGCTGTCAAGTGGATATTGAGATATCTCAAAGGAGCTCCTGATGTTGGCCTAACCTTCCGGAAAAGTGAAGGTATTTCAATTCTCGGTTATGTAGATTCTGACTATGCAGGGGATCTTGATCGAAGGAGGTCTACAACTGGATACATCTTTACTCTCGTCGGTAGTGTCGTTAGTTGGAAATCGGCTTTACAGTCGATTGTCGCTTTGTCTACAACAGAAGCAGAATATATGACAGCAACGGAGGCAGTGAAAGAAGCTATCTGGTTGAAAGGTTTGGTGGCAGAATTGAGTTCGGTTCAGCTTGAATCAATTCTAAAATGTGATAGTCAAAGTGCTATTCATTTGATTAAAAATCAAAGATTTCATAAGCGCACCAAACATATTGATGTCAGATTTCATTTTATTCGAGATGTCGTAGAAAAGGGAGCTATCAAGGTTGAGAAGGTTATCACAGACGATAACGCTGCAGACATGTTGACCAAAATAGTCCCGCTTGCCAAGTTTGCACACTGCAAGGACTTGGCGGGAGTATGCATCAATTGATGCAACTCTAAGAGAACAACTGCTAGGTGGAGCTGGTATGTTCAACAAAGGTTTGATTCTTCTTGTTTCTTACAATGGGATTGCCCAGTAAGCTTAGAAGTTTTGGCCGGAGTTGTTTATACGCATGCTTGGAACACAAACCAAGGTGGAGATTGAAAGAGTTGGTTTTGGTTCTTGTGGAATCAAACTAAATGGAAGATGAATTAACATGAATATTTGGTAGGAAGATAATTAGTACAAAATAAAAGTCAAAGATTGTATCTTGGTAGGTGAAATTTAGGCAAACCATAAAATGGTTTCATATTCTTAACCTTGACAATTTTGACACATAGTGATGTCATGGATGACATCAATAGGATGAATTTATTCCTATAAATAGGTAGCTCTTAATTCATTTTCAAATCATCCTCTCACTTGCCTTCTCACCTTCTAAGGCATTTGTGTTCTCTCTCTTGTAGTATTTCACTTGTATTCTTTGTAGAGTGAAATAAATATTGGTGCAGTTGTTCTTTGGTGGACGTAGGATCATTTTGATCCGAACCACGTAATATTGTTGTTCTTCCTTGTTCTTTAATTTCACGTTTCCGCTAACAAAAATAAATATTGAAAACCGAAAGAGATATCAAATAAAAGAGTAAGGTGACTTGAGCAGGTATTGTCACTTATGGGTAAAGAGGAGTAAACATTAATAATGCAAAACCACAACTTGGTAGGTTTTCACAGTGGTGATGCTTTTTGCTAGCCTGAAAATACCGGAACCATCAATAATTGGCATTTCTCGATACTCGTGAAATATTTGATTGTGCCCAAGGATCTAAGCGTGCTACCATTGTACTTAACATTTGCGAATAAAAGGTTGATAGTCATAAGAAGGCCTATATCTTCGAACGATGTTGAGTCATATATCCTTTGGTCTCGGCCTAGTATTTTGGAGTAGTGATTGGGCTTAGCCGTCAACGAATTGTCCATCATCCTCAATAAGCCAAATAATGTTGGTGATTCATGAAATGTAGTAGTGTTGGGTTGTGCTATTTGGATTGCTGAAGGATTCTTTGCAGTTAAAATATCATGAAAGTAGAAGTGAAGTTTGGACATTTTTAGATTTGCATGGGGAAACTTGTTGAACCATTTCTCCATCCCTTTAGGACTTTAATCAATTAGTGACCGAATTATACAAACTCTGAATTTATACAATTAGGAAATCGGCCAGAAAAATTCACAAAACAATAGTCACTGATTAAAAATAATCGAAACTATATAACAATATTATATTACATAATATACTCTAGATCAGCATTTTAAAAAAGCGGTGACATGAGGTGAGACGTTTTACTTAGAATAGCGCGAGATGTAAGCCTCAAGACATGGGATGTAAGCCTTATGAATCTTTAAATTTTTAATTTACAATATAATATAATAATATAACAACACAAAATTATACATCAATAGTTTGAGATAATTAAAAACATGATTACGGAAACTCATAGAAAAAGTAAAATTTTGCTTTGTATTTTTAAAAGAAATGTTACATAACTTATAATCACCATCACACTATTATCAAAGAGTATATATGATACTATAACTTGTTATTTGAGTCAATCTGCTTCTTATTGGGTATTGAGCGTGCTATGGGCGTACAATTGGGTGCTTGGGGCGTTTGTCTTACAGAACTAATATGACGCCCCAAGCCTACACCCTGGACGCAACTAACAGTCGAGAACCATTGCTGACCCCAAACGAACCCTTGGCCAGGCTAGACTCTCAACGGAAGACCTACTCAACATAAAATGTACTGAAATACAATCTTAATTGAACTATCTCAATAGATAAACTTAGAAAGCATGTCTAAGACACACGCCACCTAGCTCCGACTCTGACTACAACCCATAAATATGGAAACTATAGCTATAAAACATAAATAAATTTATTATAGTGGCTATATGCAAAAATTCCCCTATTTTTAATCTTCTCCTCCCTCTCTCACATACGTTTTTGTCTCTATATATTTGATGCTAGTCATAGTGCATTTGAATGTTTAAGTAACAAGAAAAATGGAGAAATTTTTGTTGATGGCTTTCTTGTTTTTGGCAATAACAATAATATTGCCTTCAAGTCATGGGCTTGATCAAAGTCCTAAAGGAGTGGACACATGGTTCAAGAAGCTTCCCCATTCAAAAGCAAAAATGACCAAACTTCACTTTTACTTTCATGATATTGTGACTGCAAAGAATCCATCAGCAATCCAAATAGCACAAGCCAATAATACATTTCAATCACCAACATTTTTTGGCATGGTGAGGATGATGGACAATCTGTTGACGGTTAACCCCGATCCCAACTCCAAAATAATAGGCCGAGCCCAAGGGATTTATGGCTCAGCGTCGTTCGAAGATATAGGCCTTCTTATGACTCTCAACCTTGTGTTCACAAATGGTAAGTACAATGGTAGCACGCTTAGTATCCTTGGGCACAATCAGATATTTCACGAGTATCGAGAGATGCCAATTGTTGGTGGTTCCGGTGTTTTCAGGCTAGCAAAAGGCATCGCCACCGCGAAGACTTACCAAATTGATAACATCACACAAAATGCAATAGTTGAATACCATGTTGTTGTTTTGCATTATTGAAGTTTACTTGTTTGTTTTGATTGTTCATTATGTGTTCTTTGATTGTGGCCTGTTGACTTTCCAATAATGTGTATAGTAAAGAAATAAAGTAATTTTGTTAATTCCCTGTTGGGATTCATCCAGAATTTATTGAATTTGGCTACATGTTAATCATATTTACTGACATTTGAGTTTTTTCTAGAAAAATTATTAGTACTCAACATCATTATCATAATTATGTGAAAAGATAAAGTGAGGATAAGTAAATCTAACACAAATAGTTTCATATGAAATACTTTGTTGTTACTCTGTATTCAAAACAGGAAAACCAGATTTCGAAACAAACTGAAAACAAAAAGAAGAAACTTTATATATAATATTTGATACCACTGAATTCGTTGTGTGTTCTTAAGAAATTTAATTTCCTAGGTTTTGGATTACTTCGTCATAGGATGAAACAAATTTATATGAAATATTGATGTAGTTGCACCTCAAACGCCAAAAACTTGTTGAATTTAAACTCATTAACAAATCACACAAATACTCGATATTTGTTTGTTAGAAAATATGTAGATGAATCTTAGAAATTTGAAGCAAAACCTGAAGGTAGGCCTCTCTATTAGATAGTTTAGTATGGTTGTTGTTCAAATTGTTGTGATAATAACAATTTGCTCAACTCAATTCTGCAATGGATAGTTGTATCTCAAAGAAAGATCTACTTCAATTTCTCACACTTCAGAAAAAGGGAAGAGAGGAATTTTAGTAGATTATTTTATTGGCTACCTAAACTTTTCACATTATTGGTTAAGGTTCGATTCCCTACATTGTAATCTCCTCCTTTTATTCCCCTTACTTGTTATGTAAAGTCTATACGCCCTTGTCTTCTTTCTTTAGTGCCCGTTTGGATTGACTTATTTTAGGTGCTTTTAAGCCAAAATAACTTTTAAATAGTTTTGAAGTGTTTGTGTAAAGTTAAAAAAATGCTTATAAGCAGAGGCGGAGACTATGGGTGCCATATCGTTATGTTCATCAAATCAATCAAATACTAACTTATTTTCGGCCTTGTAAATAGGTACTTGGGACGAATTTATTAATTATTCATTCTTTCCGTCTATGACGTTAAATAAATCCAACAAAAAAAAACTATGATAATTTGCACAAAGAATATTTTTTCTCAATAATATTAGTATAATATAAAATAAATAAATATATCATTCATTTATAATTGCACTCGGCAAGTTTTCTTATTCTAAAAATACCTATCGGTAATATAATTATTTATATTTATAAATACTTCAAGTTCTAGGTAACAAACATATTGACTCACACAAACTGACAATCTAAAAAAAGCTAAATGAAAATCAAATGTAATTTTTGTATGATTTTTATTTTATCATTTATTATAACACGTATTTTATTTATAAATTAAAACCTAAAGATTTAAATTATCATAATCCAAATTATTTTTCATTTGCATCCAAATGATTTAAATAATAAAACAGAAACTCATTATCGAGTTTCTGAAATTTGGACGAAGAGAGGAGCTAGAAAGAATTAGTTGAAAAAGGAAAATACTACTCTGTCATCCTAATTACAACCTTCGAAATTTATCGTCTAAAATAAATTTTAAATATTTGTTTGACTATAAATTGTTAGTTAAGGTAAAAATAATAGTTTAAAGCTAGATATTTTTATTAATAAAAAGATAACATTTTGGAAATTGACTAAAAAGAAGGTGTGTCACATAAATTTCAAACAAAGGAAGTACATAATTTATTAGAGAAAAGGCATAAAATAGTCCTTATCTTTGAGTTTAGACTCATAATAGTCCTATTTCTTTTTAGTGGATCATTATAATCCTGATTCTTTAATAAAGTGGTGCATTTTCAGTCTACATCCTAACCACCGTTAGTTTTTTAACTGAGCAGTGGGTGTGCACGTGACTTGAATTTAAAATCTGATAACTAATTGGGTTTTCTTTGTTTCTTTCTAGTTGTTCATTTGATCTGAATTCCTTACCTGAGAAACCCCTTTACCGTTCTTCAGTTTCTTTTACTTCCTATTTCTAGTTTTTGTTCCTTTCTGTTATTTGGGGTTTCTGGCAATTTTGAAGAAAAAATAAGAAATTGCATAGATTATATTTTAGTTCATTAGTTTCCTTGCTAATTAAACGAAAGAAAAGAAAGAAGGGTAACCGAGAGCCTACTCATTCAATAAAGTTCCATACTTTTTTGAAAAAAATATATATTTTCAATTCACCTATATTGATTTCAGATTTTAGTTTTCAATTGTATTAGCACGTTGTGAATGAATGGTTAAGTTGAAGACGACACTAACATACTAGAAGGGCACAAAGATAAAATGATTTTAGAGGTAAAAAAGATATCAAATTACCAAAAAAATAGATAACAATAGCTGCAACACATAGTTAATACCTCAGATGGTCACTCAACTATGCACTTCTCTCTCAGAAAGTCACTCAACTATCCCCTCTTCCTTCAGAAAGTCACTCAATCTGTTAAATTATTTTTTTAATTAAAATTTGTTGATATTAATTATTTATATAACAAACCAAAATTTAAAAAATAAAAAATATCATTTAAATCATTTATTAGTCCATCCACCAAACCCTATTCATCAATAAAATAATATGATCCACATTATATTTTTAATGGGTCGGGTTAGGTGAATGGATCACTAAATGGTTTAAATGGTATTTTTTATCTTTTAAAATTTTGATTTATTATATAAATTAATTTCTGCAAATTTTAATTAAAATATTATTAAATAGATTGAGTGACTTTTTGAGGGAAGAGGAGATAGTTGAGTGACTTTTGTGTTAAAATTCAAAGTTTATTGACTTTCTGAAAGAGAAGTGCATAGTTGAGTGACTTTTGAGTTAAAATTGAAAGTTGAATGACTTTCTAAAAGAAGAGTTCATAGTTAAGTGACCATCTGAGGTATTAACTTCAGCAACACAACACTAAGAAGTGCAGCATAGTAGCAACACCAGGAAAAAAAAAGAACTATAACATCATTTTAAAGTTCAAAACACTTGAAATGCATAAAAATAACTCCAAAAGTACAATTTATTGGAAATACAGCAACACCTACGAATTTAGAACAATACAACACTTGAAAATGAAACAAAGGAACACTACATGAGAATGCAATATAGTTGCAGCATCATATCCACCAACAATCTGATAGCAATATAGTAGCACCAAAAAGGAGATGTCAACACCTGAAAAATGCATAGATAAGCACTTGGATAAGGCTAAACTACCATTAACATTAAAAAAACCGAAGAAAACCCAATTAATTATCATATTTAAATTCAAGTCACGTGCATAATTCACTATTCTGTTAAAAAACTAACGTGGTTAAGATAGAGACTGAAAATGCACCACTTTATTAAATAATCAGGATTATTAATGCTCCACTAAAAAGAAATAGGACTATTATGAGTCTAAAATCAAAGATAATGGACTATTTTAAGCCTTTTCTCTAATTTATTATGCTTGAAATAGAAAAGCAAGAAAAAAATCACTAAAAATTACAACAAAAAAATGTTAGCAAAAATTAAGTTTATTACTTTGCTCGAGCCTTTCTGGCAAAAGAAACGGAAAATGCAGCATAAAATTTTAGATAAAAATATGCGCCATTCTGGTCCAAACCCGCAACAATGAGGCTGAGAACTTGAGCTCTTACCGCTGGACATTGCATGTACTTGATACATGGGGTGGCAAATTTAATATATATCGTATTTATTATATATATACACACATATACATACGAAATTTCAACCGTGTTCACTGGGTGCCGTGGCACCCCCTCCCTTACACATAGCTCCGCCCCTGCTTATAAGCACTTATTTTAAAGCCAAAATAACAAAAATAAGTCAAAAGTCACAAGTTAAAAATTCTAACTTATGACTTTTGGCTTATAAGTCATAAGTTAAAAGCTAATCCAAACAGGAGTATATGACTTCTCATCTCTTCTAGTTCTTACTATCCTTTAATTCAATTGTTACCTTTTGTTATTTTTCAGAATTTCTATTGAAATCATATTGTGTAATTGCAATACATTTATGAGTTTCTGCTGAGAATTGGGTTCTATACATTATTGGTTCTTTCATCTCATACTCCAGCGGCATTGATGGTACTCGATAGATTTAGCAGCAACAATCCAACTAGGTGAATTTTTAGGGCGGAGCAGTATTTCACATTTCTTGGTTTCTCGGAAAAGTAATGGCTACCTCTGTGGAAATAAATCTTGGCAGCAATTAATTTTGCAGCCATACTTGTTGAAATTACTAGCCACAAATGTGAAAATTGGTAGCCACCAATGTGAAAGTTGGTAGCCACATTTGTGGAAGTAGGTAGTCAAAGTTTGGTATAAGTTTGGTATTAGTTTGGTAGAGTTAGGCAGCCAATATTTTGTTGAAATTGGCTATCACATTATGTCATTAATGATGTAAACAAATGTTCAAAAAAAACTCTATAAATAGAGTAGTAATTGAACACTTGAAGATACACCAAAATAGAGAAGCAATAGAGAGTAGAGAGAGTAATCCACAAACTACTTCTTAGTTTGTGAGAAAATAGTGTGCAAATAATATTATTGTGAGTTGTAAGAAATAAAAGAGTGTTGAGTAGTAGTCTTTTGACACTACCAAGTTTTTCATCAATATTATTGTATTACTTATTCGGGTATCATATTTACCCATTTTAAAATTTGGTGTCGTTGTTACTCTCTTCCTATTGCTATTTAGTTTGGACATTATCCTGGGTGTGATTATCATTTTGTCCAACAACGTGGTATCAGAGCCATGACAAATAATAGTCCGTTGTCCTTTCAATACCCCCGTCTCACAAGAGAAAATTATGAAAAATGGTGTCTACGAATGAAAGCTATTCTTGGCTCTCAAGATGTTTGGGATATTGTAGACAAAGGGTATACAAAACCCGCAAATGAGGAAACTTTGCCCTCAAATGAAAAGGAGGTCTTGTTAAAGACAAGAAAGAAAGATCAACAGGCCCTCACTCTTATCCATCAATGTTTGGATGATGGCATGTTTGAGAAGGTGGCTGATGCAACCACCTCAAAAGAGGCGTGGGAGATTTTACAAAATTCTCTCCAAGGAGTTGATAAAGTAAAGAAGATAAAACTTCAAACTCTAAGGGCTGAGTTTGAAGTTTTAAAAATGAAAGAATCCGAATCCATTTCGGATTTCTGCTCAAGATTGATTGCTGTTGTAAATCAACTAATAAGATACGGAGAGAAAGTAGATGATGTGCGTGTGGTAGAAAAGATCCTTCGTTCTTTAACACCTAAATTTGATTATGTGGTGTGTGCTATTGAGGAGTCTAAAGATCTAGACTCTATGACGGTAGAACAATTGGAAGGTTCTTTACTAGCCCATGAAGAGAAAATGAAAAGGAGAAAAGAAGAGCCACTAGAGCAGCTTCTTAAAACTCATGCATCCTTGAAAGGATTTGAAGGTGAGAAAAGTTACAAAGGAAATGGACAATGGAGAGGCCGTGGAGGCCGTGGAGGTCGTGGAAGAGGAAGAAGTTACACCAATTATTTCAACAATGAAGATAAAGGTCACCAGTCAATCAGAGGTCATGGTCGTGGTCAACGAGGAGGCAGAGGACGTGGAGCCTATCAAGGTACAAATGAAATCAGGTATGACAAATCTAAAGTTGAGTGTTATAACTGTCATAAAATGGGACATTACTCTTGGGAATGTCGTAGTAATGTTGAAGAGAAAGTTAATCTTGTTGACAACAACAAAGATGAAGATGAGTCAACACTATTATTAACACTCAAAGAAGAAGATAAAGATGATTGCAGCTCATGGTATCTTGACAATGGAGCAAGCAATCATATGTGTGGCCAGAAAGATAAATTTGTGGAGATAAAGAAGACCGTGAAAGGTAATGTGTCTTTTGGCGATACCTCAAAGATCCAAATTGAAGGGATAGGTACGATTCTGATATCCTGTAAAGATGGTGGTCATAAATTGATTACCAATGTTTATTATGTGCCAAAATTGAAAAGTAATATTTTGAGTTTGGGTCAACTTCTTGAAAAAGGATATGATATTCATATGAAAAATATGCATCTTTGGCTAAGAGATTCAAGTAACAACTTAATTGCTAAAGTTCATATGGCAAAGAATAGGTTGTTTCCTTTGAATCTTCAAACTATCTATGCAAAGTGTTTGAAGGCTAATGTGCAAGATGACTCATGGTGTTGGCATATGAGATTTGGGCACTTGAACTTTGAAGCGCTCAAATCAATGGGAGACAAGAACATGGTTGATGGGATACCGCCAATCAACCATCCAAATCAATTGTGTGAAGCTTGTCTTCTTGGAAAACATGCAATGAGGAGTTTCCCAAAGGAGACTACATCAAGAACAAGTAAGCCACTCCAACTTGTTCACACCGATATTTGTGGTCCAATCGATTCACCTTCTTTTGGTAAAAGAAAATATTTCTTGCTCTTTATTGATGATTTCAGTAGAAAGACTTGGGTATACTTCTTGAAGCAAAAATCTGAAGTTTTTGTTGCCTTTAAAATTTTTAAAGCATTTGTAGAAAAAGAAAGTGGCTATGAAATAAAAGCATTAAGGTCTGATAGAGGAGGCGAATTCACTTCAAAAGAATTTAATGACTTTTGTCAATCTCATGGAATTCGTTGCCCTCTAACGGTACCTTACTCGCCACAACAAAATGGAGTTGCAGAAAGAAAGAATAGAACAATTCTTAATATGGCTAGATGTATGTTGAAAGCTAAACATCTACCAAAAGAATTTTGGGCCGAGGCTGTTTCTTGTGCAGTTTATTTGAGCAACAGGTCTCCAACAAAAAATGTACGAGATCAAACACCTCAAGAAGCATGGAGCGAAAGAAAGCCAAGTGTTAAGCACTTGAGAATCTTTGGGAGCATAGCATATGCTCATGTTCCACATCAAGGGAGAGCTAAACTTGACGATCGGAGTGTCAAGTATGTGTTTGTTGGCTATGACGCAAGTTCAAAAGGCTACAAATTGTACAATCCAAGCAATAACAAGGTGGTGGTGAGTCGTGATGTTGAATTTGATGAAAAAGCATCATGGAATTGGGAGGCTCCAGAAGAAAAAACATATGATTTTCTTCCATACTTCGGAGATGAAGAAGAACAGGAGACCATGGCACAGGATGCAACCCCGCCTCCTTCACCAGCAAATATTGCATCTCCATCTTCTCAAGAGAGTTCAAGTGAAAGACCACATAGGATGAGGAACATTCAAGAACTCTATGATGACACAGAAGAAATTACTAATTTTGATTTTTTGTGTTGTCTTTTTGCTGATAGTGAACCAATGAATTTTGATGAAGCTGTTACTGACAAAAGGTGGAGAAAAGCCATGGAGGAAGAGATCCAATCAATAGAGAAGAACAACACTTGGGAGTTGACAACTCTTCCAAAGGACCATCGAGCAATTGGAGTCAAATGGGTATACAAGATGAAGAAAAATGCCCATGGAGAAGTAGAAAGATACAAGGCAAGACTTGTGGCTAAAGGCTACAAACAAAGGCATGGCATCGACTATGAAGAAGTTTATGCGCCTGTTGCCCGCATGGAGACAATCCGTCTATTGATCTCTTTAGCGGCGCAAATGAAGTGGAAGATCCATCAACTAGATGTCAAATCGGCATTCTTGAATGGATATCTTGAAGAAGAAGTCTATGTTGAGCAACCATTGGGTTTTGTGGTTAAAAATCATGAAGATAAGGTGTTGAGGTTGAAGAAAGCCTTATATGGGTTGAAGCAAGCTCCACGAGCTTGGAATAGTCGCATTGACAAATACTTTCAAGACAATGGGTTTACTCGTTGTCTCCATGAATATGCTCTTTATATTAAAGTTCATACTAATGGAGATATTCTGCTTGTTTGTCTTTATGTTGATGATCTCATTCTAATGGGTAACAACCCAGTTTTATTTGAAGCTTTCAAGAAAGCTATGTCCCTTGAGTTTGACATGACAGACATAGGGCTCATGTCGTATTACTTGGGCCTAGAAGTCAAGCAAATGGAGGAAGGTATCTTCATATCTCAAGAAAGCTATACAAAGGAGATTTTGAAGAAGTTCAACATGTTTGATTGCAACCCTGTGAACACCCCAATGGAAAGTGGAACAAAATTGTCAAAATTTGATGATGGAGAAGAAGTGGATTCCACTTTGTTCAAAAGTCTCGTAGGAAGTCTGAGGTACTTGACATGTACTAGACCAGATATAGTCTTTGCAGTTGGAGTAGTAAGTCGATTCATGGAAGCTCTTACCTCCACTCACTTGAAGGTCGCTAAGAGAATTCTTCGCTACCTAAAAGGTACAATCGACCTTGGGCCATTTTATTCTTCTTCCGATAATTTTAATCTTGTGGGATATTGTGATAGTGATTATGCGGGAGATGTTGATGATAGAAAAAGCACATCTGGTTTTGTGTTTTTCTTGGGTGATTGTGTTATTTCTTGGAGTTCAAAGAAACAATCAATTGTTACTCTCTCGACTTGTGAAGCTGAATATGTGGCAGCGACATCATGTACATGTCATGCTATTTGGTTGAGACGGTTATTGAAGGAACTCAATTTGTCACAAATTGAAGCCACAATGATTTGTGTTGATAACAAATCTGCGCAAGCACTAGCAAAGAATCCAGTGTATCATGATCGAAGCAAGCACATAGACACAAGGTATCACTTTATCCGAGAATGCATTACCAAGAAAGAGGTAGAGCTCAAGTATGTGAAATCTCATGATCAAGTTGCGGATATTTTTACAAAGCCTCTCAAGTTTGAAGATTTTCAGAGATTGAGATCAAGCCTTGGAGTAAAGAAGAAAAATCAAAATTAAGGGAGAGATTTGTGGAAATAAATCTTGGCAGCAATTAATTTTGCAGCCATACTTGTTGAAATTACTAGCCACAAATGTGAAAATTGGTAGCCACCAATGTGAAAGTTGGTAGCCACATTTGTGGAAGTAGGTAGTCAAAGTTTGGTATAAGTTTGGTATTAGTTTGGTAGAGTTAGGCAGCCAATTTTTTGTTGAAATTGGCTATCACATTATGTCATTAATGATGTAAACAAGTGTTCAAAAAAAACTCTATAAATAGAGTAGTAATTGAACACTTGAAGATACACCAAAATAGAGAAGCAATAGAGAGTAGAGAGAGTAATCCACAAACTACTTCTTAGTTTGTGAGAAAATAGTGTGCAAATAATATTATTGTGAGTTGTAAGAAATAAAAGAGTGTTGAGTAGTAGTCTTTTGACACTACCAAGTTTTTCATCAATATTATTGTATTACTTATTCGGGTATCATATTTACCCATTTTAAAATTTGGTGTCGTTGTTACTCTCTTCCTATTGCTATTTAGTTTGGACATTATCCTGGGTGTGATTATCATTTTGTCCAACAACCTCTTCCTCCCCTTTATCTCGACGGTGCTGCTTATAATTGGTTCCAATGGTTGTATCGCAACAAACAAATATTTGAGTGGAAACACTTCACCAAAAAATTAGCCCTGCATTTTTGTAATGATAATGACAACACCCTTGATATGATGTGGAAGTTGGACGAGAACTTCTCTTATATACTCTGCAAAGTCCAAAATGTCCAATGTGCACAGTCCGCTTTCTCCCAGTTAGTTGTTGAATGTCCGGTGCCTCTAGATGTGGACTCATCTTACGACGATAAGGGGATCCTACCTTGACTTTTGATATCCACAGTTAGGTGTGATTCCAATAACCTTGTCAAGTTTGATGAAATGTTGTTTGCGCAGTCCCTAGTATGCTCTCAACTTGTACTTCCATCAATGGTATATTTTCTTATTTAAGTGAAATCGATCCTACTAAAATTTCATCATCCTTGTATCAATTTCCACCCCCTCGATTCAAATTAGAATTTCCATTTGATTCTGGTTTTAGTATGCTTACCATATTTTTTGGTTTTGCAACATGTTATTCTTTCATGATTATTGATTATTTCAAGGAGATCATTAAAATAATTGTCTGCCATTTTTATTCTCCGACCAGAGATCAATGTACTTCAAATCAATTCCCTTAAGATCCTGGTGCAAATTTGTTCATTATAACCTCTGGTGGATGCCTCCATCTGACGTTTGTATTCACTTTCTTACTAGTAATGGACACAATTAATTAAGCCTTTTGGGTCAGTTTCCTACTCTCGTTCCACTGTCGAATCTGTTAAATCTATAATTAAAAATGAATCGACTATTTCTATATGGGATCCTAGAATTAGTTCCGAGTTTATGACTGTAATACGTTCTACCTATAAGGTGGAAGTATCCAAATTTACTATGTCAACAAAGTTTGGGTGCAAGATTTTGGAGCGGTTAGTGGGGAACAATTTGAGGGCTGCACAAAGGATGGCGTTGAGTTCTCCAACTTATTTTGTGTGCAGTATATTCATGAAGGCTCTATACAAACTTTCGCCAAACAGTGATTCTGATTGGAGTATAACTCTTCAACCTTACTCTATACAAGGGCACCTACTATTTTTTGGCAACAATAGGTGTGGAGTGTGCTTCTAACATTGTTCTTAACTTGAACCTTGAGGAAAAATTAAAGTTCTTATTAAGGATATGAGTATTGTAATGAACTAGCCTCTACCCAATGTTCATACCACACATATGCATGTCACACAACTAGTTATTGGGTCAAGAAGAAGCAACAAAACTAGAAGGCTTTCACAAAGGTTGATTTGGAAATCCCTTCCACTTAACAACTAGCTAAAAGGACGACAAATTAGAGAGAACGTTTAAGAAAAATTGTTATTGTTTTACTAAAAATATATATATGTAAAGTAAAAAATGACTAAGTTTTCGAAAAATTGATTAATCTTATTATTTAAGAAAAATCGACTTTTCAAATTGACAGAGTCGCCACTTGATTTTTTAGTAAAAATCAAGAAAACTTAAAATTGTTTTTCAAAAGATTTAAAAACAGATAAAAATCTAGTGAAAAGGGTTCGAAGTTCAATGTACATTCCGAGAAGGTGTTAGGCCCTCGGAATGCCCGCTAACTCGCGTTGACCGGTGATTTGACTAAAAATGACTTTTTCATTTAATTTTCGAATATTCACTAAAGTAAAGGAAATAAGAAATTTTATTATTATTATCTACTTATTATTTATTTATATATTATTATTTATTTTTTGGAAAAAGAGAAATCATTTAAAGGGAGGAATGACATAAAAGGGTATAATAAAAAAGGATAAAAGCTAAGTAGTATATATAAAATAAATATTTTGTAAATTTTTTGAATATAAAGAGAAATGACTATCTTGGAAATATAATTAAATTAAAACCAAAAGTGATAGTCAAAATAATACAATATAAGTAAGAAAGGAAAGAGCATCAAGTTTGGGCTTTGGGCCCAAATATTCATGGCCTGTCCTAATCTAAAATGACCAAAAATAGGTTTTGTCCATTTAGGGACCAGTTGGGCCTGCTGAATTGTTCCTTGGGCTTTGATTCCATTTTTTTAAAAAAAAACTGTGTATACGTTTGATGTATACTGATGTATAGGGCTTGTATACAATCTGTTTTCGTGTATATTGAGATATATACAGAATGTATGCTGTCCCAGATCAATTTTCCAGCACCTGTATAAATTTTCGACCTTGATATCGTACACTTCAATTGTATATCAATGTATACAACCGGTATATCGACCTGTTCTTCAACTTTTGAAGACTGGAAAATTAATTTCCAGCAATGACTTTACTGCTTTCGATCTGTACACCAATTGGAAGGGCTGTCCGACTCAAGGAAGATATTTCGAAGCCTTTATGGCTCGATGAGAAACCGCAAAATGATGGATTAAAGTCCGTGGGGACTCGAGGAGAGTTTCACATGCAATAAAATAGAAATGAATTAGTCATAAAGTGATGAAATAAGGCACATCTTAAACACAACATAATTTATGAGTAAAAAAAAATATTTTAAGAAATTCGAGTTAAGCCGAAATATATAACTCAAAAAAAATAATTAAAGATCTTACAACCTTCAGATAATAAAGACCTACATCTTGAGAAGTAAATGATGCAAGAAGAAGTGATATTTACCTTTCTGAGTGCAGCGATTCCGGGATAGTACGAGCAGCGGATGCAGCGACTTCACCTCACAATTCGGATTCGAACGACGATCGAGAATTTCAAGTGATATCTTCGCCCCGAATACAACTTGAATGTGTTTAATCTATGTATTCTTTTTTTTTTTTGCTTGAACTACTATGAATGTTCAAATTTTATTTTTTTTTTATATCAAAGAAAAATATATCATGAATAATGAATATTGAATATTGAATATTGAATATTTAGTATTGAATATTGAATATTGAATGTTGAATTGAAATGAATTGAATTGAATCATGAATTCCTCCCTCTTCTTGAATTCTTTTAATTCTTCTATTTTTTCAAATCATGAATTGAAAGAAGAAGAGAGAAGGTATTTATAGGAGATTTATATGGTAGATTTAGGGGGAAAATGGAATGGATTGGGATGAATCTGAATTTCAAAATTCAAAATTCAAATTCAAAAAATTACTTTTTTTTAGGGGGCAAAAGAAATGGATTTTGGGATGAATTTGAATTTCAAAATTCAAAAATCAAAATTTCAAAATTCAAAATTTCAAAATTCAAAATTCAAAACCTCCCAAAAGTAGGGGTGGGCATAAACACCGAAAAATCGAAACACCGAACCGAACCGAATTTTTTTGATATTTTGGTTTCGGTATTTCGGTTTTTGGTTCGGTTTTCGATTTACTTTTTGTATTTTTCGGTATTTTGGTTCAATTTTCGGTACGTATTTTTTTGTTTTTCGGTATTTCGGTTTAAATCGAAATATTATATTATAATTTATAATATATATTTATATTATATTAATTATTTATGTTAAATAATTATTTAAAAGAAGAAAACAAAATCTGAAAAGTGAAAGTAACTTTTTTAAATTTTGTCTTTTTGTCTTTTATACTTTACTAAATACTACTTTTACTTTATAGAAAGTACAATCTGAAAAGTCAAAATAATTCATCTTCCTCTTCCTCAATTCATTCTTCTAACTTCCAAGTTCCATATTAGTTCCTTTCAAGTTTCTTCATTCTTCATCCGTTCGAGCAGCGGCCAGCGACTTCAGACGGCCAGCGGGCAAGCGACTTCAGACGGGCAGAGACCGGCGACCGGTGGCCAGCCGACCAGTCGACCACCAATCAGTGAATCAGGGTTGTTTTTCTAATTTTCTTCTTTGTTGTTTCATTTTTTTTTTCCTGATTTTTGCTTTTGTTACAATGCACTTCTTTGATTCAACTATTGTCTATTTTTAGCCCATTAAGTTGAAAAATCAAAAAAAAAATTGTAAAGTTTAAAATTTTAAAAAGCCCACTAAAAGCAGGCCCATTAAAAACTGAAATAAAAAACCGAACCGAATTAATAAAAACCGAACCGAAATAACAAAAACCGAATCGAACCGAAATATTTCGGTTCGGTATTCGGTACATATTTTACCAAAACCAAAACCGAATAACCAAAAAAAAACCCGAAACCGAACCGAAATACCGAATGCCCACCCCTACCCAAAAGTGTAGTTGAGAATTAGTGGGCTGGGAATTGTATTGGGCTGCAGTAATTTGGAGGAAAGAATTGGGCCTAAGAAATTGTAAGGGAATTTGAAAAACAATGGGCTGCTGAAAGTAATTGTGAAGAATGGGCTGAGAAATATGGAATGGGCTGCTAAAAATTGAATTGGATCTTGGCCCAAATGTTTCTCAAAGTTGAGTTAAGTTGGAAGTCTAAGATGGATTAAATTTAAGAAATAGCCAAATTGTGTTACATTAATAAATTTGGCTAAACCTTAAATAAGACAAATTAATATTAATTAATTAACGAGCTTCCTAATCTTAACAAAAAATAAAATAATTAATTTAATAGTAAACTAGTGATTCAAAAATATAACCATGATTTAAACTAAACTAATTTAAAAGACTACTCACTAAATTTAAAATATTTTTGAGATGGTTTTTTGAATAATCATAAAATATACTAATATATACATAATTATGTAAAATAAATATATTATCTAAAAACTATAAGAAATGGCAAAAATTATTCAACATAACGCAAACTTCATATTTTTTCCTAAATTTATAAAACTAATTATTTTAATTGTTTGAGAATTTAAGAAGCTCATGAATTAATTCCTACTGGGGAGGGTCAAGATTGGGTGTCAACAACTGTCCCTCATTTTACTTGGATTGATGCAAGAAATTTGAGGAAAATGAAATTGACCAAGCCAATTTTGACCGACCACATATCCATCTTTCAGGCAAGGGATTTGGTACGGACTTTAGGAATTATGAACGAGCCCTGAAAATGGGTTTGCTACATATCTCAGGCTATATGAGAATTCGGGCCACTTGTAGTTCGATACGCTAGATTCAACGCACTATTTTGAAAGAAATCAAAAGTCATCTCGATACCGAGTTATGAAGGAATCGGGATGCTTAGGAATAAGATTTAAGAGGGAATGTTAGAATACAACCGAGTTTTCAACATCGAGCCCACCTACATATCCTTAAACCATAGAAATCAGGCTGTTTGTAGTTCGACTCAATCGATTGAAAAGGGAATCTATTATGTTAGATAACCTTTGGTTGTGAACAAGTGACAAAATTAAACGAGTATGAAAAGGAGGCTTGTAACCTCTTAGCCATGAATATGGTGCACTTTACACCCATAATTAAGAACTTCCACGGACATAATTTCCAACGCTCTTGGTGCATTGTCACTCAGATTGGAAACTTGCTTCCGACTGATACACAATTTCCGGATGCGAGACCGAAACAGAGAAAGCTAAGAAAAACCCACATGCCTTCTGATAGGTTGGATTATGGTGGAAGTCGTTCCTCTGCTCGCGTCCTAAGAGTTTGACACTCCTCTTTGGACTATGTCCCAGTTCGCTGCTAAGAAAAAGTTCCAGGTGGACGCTTGATAATATTCCATCTGTAACGAGGTGGATGCTCGATAATATTCCATCTGTAACGAGGTGGATGCTCGATAATATTCCAACTGTAACGAGGTGGATGCTCGATAATATTCCATTTGTAACGAGGTGGATTCTCGATAATATTCCATCTGTAACGAGGTGGATAGCTCGATAATATTCACTCTATAACGAGGTGAATGGATCGATAATATTCCATCTGTAACGAGGTGGATGGCTCGATAATATTCCATCTGTAACGAGGTGGATGCTGGATAATATTCCATCTGTAACGAGGTGGATGCTCGATAATATTCCATCTGTAACGAGGTGGATGCTCTATAATATTCCAACTGTAACTTGGTGGATGCTCGATGATATTCCATCTGTAACAAGGTGGATGCTCGATAATATTCCATCTGTAACGAGGTGGATGCTCGATAATATTCCAACTGTAACGAGGTGGATGCTCGATAATGTTCCATCTGTAACGAGGTGGATGCTCGATAATATTCCATCTGTAATGAGGTGGATGCTCGATAATATTCCATTACAATTCAAAAATAGGAACCTGAAATGAAAAAATATATATATACGAACCACTTATGGGGTGGATCGACCAATAAAACTATATGCAAAGTCTTTGATTGGCCAATCAAAATACATAATCCACTTATGGGGTGGATACCCAACAAATTATAATTTTGACTCTGACAATTATCAAGAAACACGTACGCCTAAATTGCTACAAGACGAACATACTAAATTGGCGTATATGCACGTCGAGACTATGATTCTCTCTTTAAAAGACAGAATTATCGAGGGGAATGACTTAATTCCTTTACATTAAAATTAAAGTCACTCTCGTCTTCCTTGACAAACTCAACAGAATTAGAGTTTGTCGCAGTCATTTTCAATTGTTATCGAAAACTTGTAACAATTCGATAACTTTGACTGTCAAGGAAATATTGCGGTCACCAACATCTTTCTGATGTGATGGACTCGATGATTTTCCCTTGTAACACTTCTAAGTTAGTGTCACTTTTGATCATCTTCATATTTGATGTCGATTTCATATATAATTGACTTTATCAATACTATCACCTGCAAAGCTCGACACCAAACATTAGTATCGATGATGAAGTAAAGAATAAAAGTAAAGTTGAGGAACTAGATTGAGTCATTTGGCTTATCGAGATTAGGCTATAATGAGCCCAACTGTAACTTTGATCATGACTCGCCACTAGCGACCCTCTCACACATTGTTTCTTAAAACTTTGAAATTATCTGTCAGCGTTTGTCTTCAACATTCCTGCAAAATAAGATTAAAAAAAATTGTTTAAAAATCTCTTGAGGCAACATAATGAATAGAGATAAAATGAGATGGAAGGTTTTCTAAGTTTTGTTGATGAGGCCACGATGGGTGCAAATGACGCCTTTTGCCACTCTTGACGTATTTATATAGCCATTTTTGTGACTTCGATGTTTCTGCATCCAAAGAAAAATTCTTAGTTTGAAAGACTGATTTGTGTTGATCTTGTCTCCACGCTCCTTCATGCGGTTGGCTTACACTGTCGCCCGTCCTTTGTAAGACAGTCTTGATCTATCTCGGTCTGAAATATATTTAACTCTAGTAACTTGCTTTATTAATTCTGAGGTTGCTCATTCTGGAATTTTGAGGCCCCTCCTCAAAACTCTGTCCCAGTTTGCCTCGATAGTATAAGACTTTTAACAACGGACATTGTTGTGTGGAATTTTTGAGATCATCTCAAAATTTTGTCCCAGTTGCACATTTCAACACAATTCTCCAAAAAATATTATCTTGGAATTTTGAGATTCACCCGAAAAATCTACCAGTTGTATTTTGGTATTTCAGTGTTGACTTGTTGAAGAATTCCATTTCAAATGAATTTTTGAGATCCTCTCAAAAATTCTGTCCCAGTTTCCATTATAAAGAGAAATGGAAATCTTGCTGGGAATATGACCGAGCCATTGTGGCGCCTATGTATCCCGTTGTAGCGGAAATCAGGTCAAACATAGTTTCCCCTCAAGGTTAACAATATAAGAAAATTTACAAAGAAACCGACCGAGGCCGTCATAGGCCGCCTACGTATCTCATTCTTGAGAATTCAGGTCAGACGGAGTTCATTACAAGGGAAGGTGCGACAAAATGGACAAAAAGATTTGATGTGCATTTTCAAAAGAAAGATAACAATAACTTTACATGTAGGATTCTGGCCGACGTTGGGCATACTTCCTTTCAACCATTTGATGATGAATATCTTCAAATGAATCTGTTCAAAGATATTTGGAAAGGCTTAATCAATATTGATCAAATTGTTGTTGATTATGTTTTGAATCTTGTGCTTGAGGGTTGAACAATTCTCTATGTCGTGTCCAACGGCTCCAGAATGATAAGCACATCTGTGGTCAGCTCTATAAAATTTCCCCAAAGGATTGGCTGGTCTTCCTTCTATAGGATAGAGCATACCCATTGCTTTCAACCTTTCATAAAGTTGAGTTTGAGATTCCCTTAATGGTGTAAATACTTTAGGAGCCTTCCTAAATTGGACAGGGAAATTTTTTCTGATTGACATTATGGTTTTGATATTTCTTTTGGGAAGCTGACCGCATATGGGTAGCCGTGACCATACCTACCGCCTCTGTTTTTCCTTTTGATGTATCGATATCACTAATTCTGGTATCTTTTCCATTAGCTCGCAATGCGGTAAGGTTGGTGACCTTTCCAGTCTTGAAACCATCTTCCATAGCTTCTCCCACTTTGACAATCTCGACAAATTTTTGTCCCATCATACACAACATTCTTTCATAGTACTCAGGCTCTTGAATTCGAATGAATATTTCAGTGATCTCACGTTCAGACATGGGAGGTTGAACTCTTGCAGCCTCTTTTCTCCAACGAAGAGCGTACTCTCGATAATTTTCTGTAGACTTTTTTTTTATCTTCTCCAAGTAATAGCGATCTGGGGCAGCTTCTACATTATGTCCAAATCTTTCCGTGAAATCCTTTGCGAGTGCATTCCAACTTTTCCATTGTTTTAGTTTTTGTGATGTAAGCCACTCTAGAGCTTCTCCACTTAGACTTCGACTGAAGAGACGCATCAACAATGCTTCATTTTTGCCAACTCCCACGAGTTGATCACAATAAACCTTTATATGTGTTAAAGGATTTCCAGTTCCATTAAAAGTGACGAACTTTGGCACTTTAAACCCTTCTGGAAGATCCAAATTCGGATGAATGCATAAATTTTCATAATTCAGCCCCCCCCCTTTCTGAAGCGTAATCAAATTCTTTTATCACTTTCACAATCTCTTCCTTCATGATCTGCTTAGTCTTTTCCTCTTTGGCCCTCCACTCCTTCTCCTTCTCTTCGTAGTGGTCAAGTTCGGAATATGCAGTATAGTGAAGATGTGGTTTGGTTCGAACTGGGATATTAAAAGTAACTTTCGGAGGTAAGGGTTGAGAGTTTTGTGGATTTTGAGTGTCTATAGAAGGGGTCTGATACATGAAAAGGGGTGTTTGATGATTGTTGACGTTTAAGCTCTGAAATGGAGGGAGTATTTGAGAGTTATTTGTGTTTTGATTTTGAAGAGGAGGAAAAACTTGAGGATTGGTATTCAGGTTCTAAAAAGGATGCGGTGTTTGGTATGAAGTGCTGGCGTGATGAAAATTTGACGTGGTTAGGTCAATGGTGGAAGGATTTTGAGTATGGTTGGAGGGTGGGTTATTTTGGACATGTTCCGAATTTGAAGTCAGATGAGGAAAATGGAGTGGAAGTCTTCGATTGCCTAGAGTGTTGACATCGATAGTCGGAATTGATGAATCTTGTTTTTTCTGCAACTCAACCCTCGACTCAGCAATCTGTTGCATCAACTGTGCAATTAACTCATTTTATTCAACGGCATGCGGTTGAACTATAGCAATTTCACTCAGGCTGGTATTCTCATTATTCTCAGTCATTCTTCTTCTTTCTTTCAATAAATTTCAATTGGGAAATTAATCTTTGAAAACTTTGAATGTTTAACAACTAATCAACACAAACCAGTTTTGAGTACCTTTCAAAGAGAAATAACTCAAACAACAAATGTGTTAGTTTGTGTAGGCAGTAGGTAATACAAGATATCACACACAAAGCTGTAAGCACATAAGAGTCGCTTCATTTGAAGAAAGACTAGCCCACATATATAAAAAAAAAGATTAGATAGACAAGAATTTGTCTCTCAGATTTTTAGATTTGTGAGTGAAAAATATCGACCTGAGTTGGGACAAAACCGATTGAATATTTTACTGTCGTACTTCTGGTTTTTGACTGAGATGTTACTCTAATTTCTTTGTAAGAGTTGAAAAAGATAAAATTTCTCAAAAATGGAGATCGAGCCTTGAAAGGTTGTCTATGTATCTCACAAAAGAAAATTCATGTCCTACGTAGTTCGACCCACTTGAATTTCTTTTTTTTTATATGAGAGAGTATTTTTTGAAAAATAAAGTTCAAATTTATTGGGAGACTAAAGACTCGAAGAGTATTTTGACGTACTTTCGATAGTGATTTGATATTTATGCTTAAGGAGTTCTAAAAAATATTTTTCGAGAATGAGTAGGCTAGAATATCTCCAAATGAAGCAACATAATCAGACAAACAATTATAACACATAAACAATTATTGCACGTTCTAAACTGATATGTGACCCTTTTATGCCAAGGGTAGGCCTAACGATTTGAAGGATGTATATGTCATTTGAAACATCCCATTGTCCCAAAACTCAAATTTATACAAATTTATGAATAAAACTTAAATGGAGATACATAATTGGGGAAAACGGGATACATAATAATCAGTCCCACGCAGGGGCACAATTCTGAACTATGCTTTCATAGAAGGTCCTTCCCTCTTCATTTCTTCTCCTCTGCGGGTTCCCACGTCTTAAACTAGTAACTTGTGAGCTCTTTCTTTGACTAGAATAAGCTACAATATACTCCCAATTCCAAGGACAATGATTTCTTCAGATGATGTATACATCCTTCAAATTTAAACAAATAAATATGATCGCCCGTTCAGGCCGTAAGCCCTTTTGGACTCAAGGTGGTCTATCTAATGGGCCCAACACTCCTTGGGTGTTTGGTCGTCCTAGTTCAAATGCTCTTAAATTCGGGATTTGGTTTCGCTCTATCTTAGTTTAACTAGGAGTGGGTTGTATTTAGAGTGAAAAGGGTAACCCAAGCGGACTACTTGAGCTGGGACAGTTAACGATCGTTGACTATCAAGTAGCCAAGTACACACGTCAGGGTGCCCCGAAAAAATTTTTGGTTAACGAACGACTGCAAACCCGCATAATCGTCCTTTAAGTGGAAATGAAAATAATCGTCGTTTGACAGAAGATGTTATGCCATGAATGCAATGCCATTTATATAATTTAAACAAATTAATCACATATAAGCAATTTAATAATAACAATTAGTCAAAATAGTCAAATCCTTTTGGTTAGAACTTAATTAATCCCCAGCAGAGTCGACATTTCTGTTTTACTAAAAATATATATATGTAAAGTAAAAAATGACTAAGTTTTCGAAAAATTGATTAATCTTATGATTTAAGAAAAATCGACTTTTCAAATTGACAGAGTCGCCACTTGATTTTTTAGTAAAAATCAAGAAAACTTAAAATTGTTTTTCAAAAGATTTAAAAACAGATAAAAATCTAGTGAAAAGGGTTCGAAGTTCAATGTACATTCCGAGAAGGTGTTAGGCCCTCGGAATGCCCGCTAACTCGCGGTTAACCAGCGATTTGACTAAAAATGACTTTTTCATTTAATTTTTGAATATTGACTAAAGTAAAGGAAATAAGAAATTGTATTATTATTATCTAATTATTATTTATTTATATATTATTATTTATTTTTTGGAAAAAGGGAAATCATTTAAAGGGAGGAATGACATAAAAAGGTATAATAAAAAAGGATAAAAGCTAAGTAGTATATATAAAATAAATATTTTGTAAATTTTTTGAATATAAAGAGAAATGGCTATCTTGGAAATATAATTAAATTAAAACCAAAAGTGTTAGTCAAAATAATACAATATAAGTAAGAAAGGAAAGAGCATCAAGTTTGGGCTTTGGGCCCAAATATTCATGGCCTGTCCTATTCTAAAATGACCTAAAATAGGTCTTGTCCATTTTGGGACCAGTTGGGCCTGCTGAATTGTTCCTTGGGCTTTGATTCCATTTTTTTAAAAAAAAACTGTGTATACATTTGATGTATACTGATGTATAGGGCTTGTATACAATCTGTTTTCGTGTATATTGAGATATATACAGAATGTATGCTGTCCCAGATCAATTTTCCAGAACCTGTATAAATTTTTGACCTGTATATCGTACACTTCAACTGTATATCAGTGTATACAACCGGTATATCGACCTGTTCTTCAACTTTTGAAGACTGAAAAATTAATTTCCAGCAATGACTTTACTGCTTTTGATCTGTACACCAATTGGAGGGGCTGGCCGACTCAAGGAAGATATTTCGGAGCCTTTATGGCTCGATGAGAAATCGCAAAGAGATGGATTAAAGTCCGTGGGAACTGGAGGAGAGTTTCACATGCAATAAAATAGAAATGAATTAGCCATAAAGTGATGAAATAAGGCACATCTTAAACACAACATAATTTATGAGTAAAAAAAATATTTTAAGAAATTCGAGTTAAGCCGAAATATATAACTCAAAAAAAAATAATTAAAGATCTTACAACATTCAGATAATAAAGACCTACATCTTGAGAAGTAAATGATGCAAGAAGAAGTGATATTTACCTTTCTGAGTGCAGCGATTCCGGGATAGTACGAGCAGGGGATGCAGCGACTTCACCTCACAATTCGGATTCGAACGACGATCGAGAATTTCAAGTGATATCTTCGACCCGAATACAACTTGAATGTGTTTAATCTATGTATTCTTTTTTTTTTTTTTGCTTGAACTACTATGAATGTTCAATTTTTTTTTATATCAAAGAAAAATATATCATGAATAATGAATATTGAATGTTGAATTGAAATGAATTGAAATGAATTGAATTGAATTCTTGAATTCTTGAATTGAATCATGAATTCCTCCCTCTTCTTGATTTCTTTTAATTCTTCTATTTTTTCAAATCATGAATTGAAAGAAGAAGAAAAGAGAAGGTATTTATAGGAGATTTTTATGGTAGATTTAGGGGGGAAATGGAATGGATTGAGATGAATTTGAATTTCAAAATTCAAAATTCAAATTCAAAAAATTACTTTTTTTTAGGGGGCAAAAGGAATGGATTTTGGGATGAATTTGAATTTCAAAATTAAAAAATCAAAATTTTCAAAATTCAAAATTTCAAAATTAAAAATTCAAAATTCAAAACCTCCCAAAAGTGTAGTTGAGAATTAGTGGGCTGGGAATTGTATTGGGCTGCAGTAATTTGGAGGAAAGAATTGAGCCTAGGAAATTGTAAGGGAATTTGAAAAAGAATGGGCTGCTGAAAGTAATTGTGAAGAATGGGCTGAGAAATATGGAATGGGCTGCTAAAAATTGAATTGGATCTTGCCCAAATGTTTCTCAAAGTTGAGTTAAGTTGGAAGTCTAAGATGGATTAAATTTAAAAAATAGCCAAATTGTGTTACATTAATAAATTTGGCTAAACCTTAAATAAGATAAATTAATATTAATTAATTAACGAGCTTCTTAATCATAACAAAAAATAAAATAATTAATTTAATAGTAAACTAGTGATTCAAAAATATAACCATGATTTAAACTAAACTAATTTAAAAGACTACTCACTAAATTTAAAATATTTTTGAGATGATTTTTTGAATAATCATAAAATATACTAATATATACATAATTATGTAAAATAAATATATTATCTAAAAACTATAAGAAATGGCAAAAATTATTCAACATAACGCAAACTTTATATTTTTTCCTAAATTTATAAAACTAATTATTTTAATTGTTTGAGAATTTAAGAAGCTCATGAATTAATTCCTACTGGGGAGGGTCAAAATTGAGTGTTAACAGTTATGAAGAGACTATATGCCCTCATCCCCTTTCTAAATATTTGGCTTCTCATCTGCTCAATTCAGTCCCTATTGTTATTGTTGCCAATCTGTGTTTGAAAAATAGAATTACTGATTTCAACAAAATTTTGCGGAAATATGAAGTTATCAAATTTTAATGAACCGATAAGAAAGATGAACATAAATTAATTTTAAAAAAAACTAAAATCTGTAAACGTACCAGAATTTGGAAAATTAAAACAGAAAAAGATCAAACCCACTAAATGAACAGTGTCCCCTTAAGAAATTATTCCCCTCTAGTATTCGAGGTTTACTTTTGAATATGTCCTCCCAGGATTGAATGATCTCAATCACCATCGTATTGATACCCAAAACTCTAGTGTCAGCGAACCACTCAACAACAGTAAAGTACACGAAGAAACTTTGTGCAGAAGAAGATGAAGAAGAAGAAATTAGAAAAATTCGTAAGGAAAAATTGTGAAGAAATGAATGATATTTATAGGCAAGAGGAAATGGTTCTGAAAGGTTGCAACCCTTTCAGAATCCATACGACCATTCATGAAAGTTGCAATCTTTCAAACGGTCATGATTGTTTCTGAAAGTTGCAACCTTTCAGAATAGTCACTTCCAATGTCGGGAAATTCAAATAAAACGGAAAAGAATTTAAATAAAATGGGTCTCGCGCGGATCCGAGTCGGGTCAGTCAATTAACTGAAACGTTTTTGGTTAATTAACTAATTAATTCAAATATTTTGTTCATTTAATTTAATTTAATTAATTAAATAAATAATTAACTAAATAATTAAAACGAACTTTGTGACAAAGCCGAAGTCGTAGCAGTAGCCGAGCGAGCGAGCGACGACGGCGCGAGGGGGGTTCCTCTTTTCAACCTTTTCAACAATTAATAGGAGTGTTTCTATATTTAAACTCTCCTATTTTTTTTTCCACCACCAATGAGGGATAAATGCCTTTTAACTAAAGCATAAGAGGACTTTTTAAGTTCCTAACTCTTCAATTTCTCAACTTTCCAAGTTCCTCTCTTTCATCTTCCCTTCATTTCCCATTAACCCTTGCTACATACCCAACAATCCCCCACATTAATGGGGAATGGTTATAACATAGGAATGCACGGACAAGTGTGTACTTTACAAGCAAGGATCAATTGCATCTGGATAAGCAGGTTTCCCCTTGGACTTTCTGTAATGAACAGATGTTGGATATACTCGGTTAATCGGTAGATGCAATATCTTTAAACCGTCGAGCTTTGGTGTATACCTAGACAACCATATGTCACACAATTAACCCTTTACTTTTATAGTTCTTACGGTTGTGTTCGTTTCAGCCATGAACACCTCTTGGTTTCATGAGTGTATGGAGAATAAACTTTTGACATAAAATTCTCTTTGAAAAGGCTTACACTTCACACTCACATAGGTGATTTCTAACCGTGTCATCTCGTAGATACACTATTTGGTCAAATATTCCAACTTAGCAAATCATTAAAAACCTTAAACTTTATTAACTCATTAACAAGCCTTAGAGTCTTAACCTTATTCCTGAACATTGTTTTTATCATTCATGAAAATGGATTGAGTTGATTGACAATGTCGAACCGTCAGTCACAACTTTGTTTTTCTCCTTGAATCTAGCTCTTGGGATCTCCAGTTTGCTAGATAGAGTTACCGCCATACTGACTTGTCCTAAGACGTAAACCCATTCCCTTAGATGATCTTTTAACTGCCTCTCTCACTTGGCCTTTTGTTAGTGGATCTGATACATTATCGCTTGACTTCACATAGTGAATTGTGATAATTCCACTAGAGAGCGGTTGTCTTATGGTGTTATGTCTCTATTTTATGTGAGACTTTCCGTTGTACATGATGCTCCCTGCCCTACCTATTGTTGTTTGACTATCGCAATGTATGCTGATAGGTCCCACATGTTTGGGCTAAAATGGAATATTCTCTAGGAAATTTCTGAGCCATTCAGTTTCTTCACCAGCCTTATCTAAAGCAATAATTTTATATTCCATTGTGGAGCGAGCGATACATGTATGTTTGGACGATTTCTATGAGACTGCTCCTTCACCAAGTGTAAACACATAACCACTTGTGTGGATTTTACTTCATTTGACCCGGTGATCGAATTTATATCACTATATCCTTTAATAACAACATGATATTTAGTATAATGCAAAGCATAGTGTTGTGTATGTTTCAGATACCCCAACACACGTTTCATTGCCATTCAGTGCGTTTGATTTGAATTACTAGTGAACCGACTCATTTTGATAATAGCACATACTATATTTGGTCGCGTACAATTCATAATATACATCAAACTTCTCAACACTCTGGCATATTCCAATTGAGAGTCACTTTCATCTTCATTCTTATGAAATGTAAAACATAAATCAATTTGAGTGTTGACAACATTGAAATTCGAGTACTTGAACTTATTCAATACTCTTTCAATATAATGAGATTGAGTTAATACTAGTCCCTGAGGAGTTTTGAAAATTTTGATCCCTAAGATCAAATCAGCAACTCCTAAGTTCTTCACATCGAACTTGATGGACAACATACACTTAGTAGCATTTATATCGTCAATATCTTTACTCATTATTAACATGTCATCAACATAGACACAAACAATGAATTCATGATTCAGAATGTTTTTAAAGTAAACACACTTAACACATTTGTTAATCTTGAATCCATTTGCCAACATTGTTTGGTCAAATTTAACATGCCATTTTTTGGGTGCTTGTTTGAGGCGATAAAGCGACTTCACAAGTCTACTCGCTTTATCGTTTTTACCAGGAACTACAAACCCTTCAGGTTTTTCCACGTAAATTACTTCCTCCAACTCTTCATTTAAGAAGACTGTCTTTACATCAATTTGTTGGATTTTAAGATCATACACTGCCGCTAGTGCTATTAACATCCTAATTGATGTTATCCTTATTACTGGAGAGTATGTGTCAAAGTAGTCCAGACCTTCTTTTTATCTGTATCATTTGACTACAAGTCTAGTCTTATAATTGTCAATAGTTCCATCGGCTTCCATTTTCCTTTTAAAGATCCACTTTGATCATAAAGGTTTATTTCCTGGAGGAAGATCAATCAGTTCCCAAGTATGATTACTTAAAATTGATTCGGTCTCACTATTGACAGCTTCTTTTCAATAAGTTAACTCAGAAAGACATAGCTGCTTTAAATGTTTGACGCTCATTTTCAAGCAACAGTGTCACAAAATCTGGTCCGAAAGATGTGGGTTTTCGTTGTCGAGTGCTATGACTAGGATCCTCACTACGTAGTTGATGTGAGGCCAAAAATATATATTTTTAATCATTATTTGCCTCACATTTATTATTTATATTTGTTCTTTTTTAGCATAAATTTTATGGATTGTGTTAAATAATGTATTTTATTTGTAGGATTAAATTGGTGTAAAATTGAAGAAGTTTGGAGCTAAAACGAATTAAAGATGAAAGCTTGAAGAAGGAAATCAAGAAGACAACTTAATGAATCAAATTCAATATAATAATATATAAGGAAAAGGTGCAGCAAATAAGCAAAATTGAAACAATTATTTCAGGTGTACAACAATTCCAATTCCACTTGTTTTTTGGAGTCCTAATTTAGTTTGGACTCAATTATTTTATTTTGGATTTACTACATCTATAAATAGTCTGTAAAAATAATTATTGGAGATCATCAATCTAGAGAGGGAGAGGTGAATTTGCTGTTGCGATACTAAACTTTGGTCGAAAAATATATATTGGGATAAGGTTCTGAAAAATACCTCAACTTTGGTCAAATTTACTGTTGCGATACTAAACTTTCATGAGAAGCTATTACCTCCCTTGACTATTTATTTATATACATATACATACATACATATATGTATATATAGAATCACATAATATGAATATATAGACTCATTATATGAATGTGATAGTAGACTCATAATATGAATGCATTTGAAAACAATCGTGATAGAAAGACCCGTACAATGTGAAAGCATTAAAAAAATAGATAGACTCGTAATGTGAGAGCATTAAGTAGACATGACAATACACGTGATAGCTAGACTCATAACAAGAAAACATTACAATACTCGTGAGAAGAACACTCACACACGTACTATAAATTACACATGTGTTCCTCTTAAAATTGCTCAACCTTATTCAACAGAAATATATTACTTTCTTCTTCATATAATTTTCTTTTTCAATGGAAAATGAGACTAAAAAGGCAAGTAAAAAATTGAAATGAAGTTCATTGAATCTGAGAAAGCACGTGCGGTGAGTTTCTCAAAAAGAAAAAAAAAACTTTATTTGAGGATGCAAAGAAGTTGGCAATTCAGACTGGGACAAATGTTGGTGTGATGCTCTTTTCACCGGGTGGAAAACCATGTTACTATAGTTCCACAAAGATAGAAGAAATAATTGAAAATTTTCACAAAGTGAAACTAGAGGAACACCAACGTGATTATGCTGAGGGCAAATCAAATGGTTTTGAGGCATTGGAAGATCTCCATAAATAATTGCAAACATGTAACGAGAAAGAAAAAAAACAAGTGCTAATGCATAAGATTATGCACCCTGGCTCAGAAGTACCTTAAGATAAACATATGGAGGAGCAGAAGTTGCGGGTATAGAAATTAAAATAGAAACACAAAATTCTATTCTGGTCGAGCATCTGAAGTTTAATTTAAATGTTGCCCCTGAGCCAGAAGATGAGGAGGAATTTTGAACTCAAAATTATCATGGAGTTTATAATTGGAGTTCTTAAAATTGAAGTTATGCTTGGAGAAGACTTTACTAGCTATTTACTCTTCTATCATGAACAATTGTTGTTTTTATAATGAAGTCACTTGTTGTGAGTAATCAATTATCCATCTATATGAGGTTTTAGATTAAACAAATAAAATTTTATGGATTTTTTATGTTATTAAGTCGGTTTTATCCATTGTAATCTTTAATGATGCCTTTTGTTGCCTAAATTAATAAATTAATTCAATTTTTTTAATAACCGGTGAACATTGTGAAAGTGATAAATCAAACAAAACTCTCACACACTCATTAATTTTATTTGAGATAAGTTTCATAAACACACCTAAACTATACCCTTTTTTTGAATTTCATACCTAAACTATAAATTATTAGTATTAGTTAAAATTAAAAATTAATATTATCCAAAAAAATAATATTTCTTTTATATAAAAAATATATATATAATATTTTTCTTACCCCACTCCATCACTTCCTCTCAACTCCCCCCACCCCCACCCCACCCCACCCGCTACTCCGACCATTTTCTTAAGTTTTTTTTTGTTTAAATTTCTTTTATAAAATAATAATTTTTTTACGTCATCTCCCCCCCCCCACCCTAAATACTAATTAGATATTATTTTATTTTAGTTTTACAAAATAATTATACCCACCCCACCTAACCCACCACTTCCAAAAAAAAAATTTCTCATTTTGTGTTAGATATACAAATCAAAAATATTTTTTACTTGTTGCTGCAAGACAATTTTAATATTTTTTACGTATTTTGTTATATTTTGGTACACTAGTAGAATTTTTTTTCTAAAAGTATATGTACATACATATCTAACACAAAAATGAGAGGTATGTGAGTTCACATAGCGTTGGGTTCATTCACCCACGCGCCAATCATGACTAGTTAAACATAATTTCGTTCTTGAAAGAAAAGGATTTGAGCTCATGATTAGTTTTATTGAAGTTTCTTTCATAATATTGAATGTTTAGGCTTTGATGAGTTATTGAGATAATTCGTCAAAAAGTATTTGGCAGGGGTTGGCACGCCGCGCCAGCATTGCTCCAGAAGTTGGGTTCTGTAGTTTTGGCTCTGGGATGCTGTGCCACTCAGTGCCCCCCCTCCCCCTCCCCAACTTCTCTTTTGTAGTTCAGGGTCTGGCTCCCTACACCACTTAGTGCGCAAGGGTTGCCATGTCCTCTACCCTTTCTCAGTTCTTTCCGTTTGATTTCCCTCGAATTGTACCTATGCTTTCTAGTTGATTCCTAAACTATAAGGTATATCTAAACATTGAGATATCATCCGTAACATGAGATCATAACCCTTGATCCATAATCCAAATTCAAGATAGAGCTAAGAGCCAAGTCTAGAGTGTTAATGGAGTCTTTTCAGAAAGTTGTTTTAAACTTGTTTTAATACTTAAGAATTGAGTCTGAGGAACAGTAGAGCCGAGTATATTTTCTTTAAAATGATATACGAGAACTAATTATTCCCAAGAGTGATAAGAGGAAACACCAATTTCCAAAAGAGTTTTCATAATCTGTTTTAGTACCATCCCTTTTAAGAGAAAGATTTTTGAGTAATAATCTCAAACCACAAAAACAAATATGTTTTAACCATATGAGCTAGTTACATTTTGAGAGTAGTATTGAGCACCGATATAGAGACGAGTTTAGATAACTCAAGTCTCCATAAATATTGTAGCCAGTGTAAGTAGAAATGGTTATACTTTTTAGATGATTCCTTAATATTTTTTTAGCATAGACTAGTGGATCAACTTGGTAGTAGGTTCTATACCCCGACAAAGTATATAACAGATCTGGCAACACGTACTAGATGTTATATCATCACATAGCTCATAGTGATGATTGTCGGTTAGAGCAACTCCCACAAACTTATTTTGTATCATTCTATATACAAATAGAGTTTATATTGTATTTTCTAATAGATTGAGTTATTAGCTATTGTCTAAAGTTTTTATTTATACTACATCTCTCTTTACTGCTTTATATTGAAATGAGTTGAGTAGAACTGAGATAAGATAAGTGTTTCTTTCAGTTCTAGTTCAAGATTATGTTTTGTTTTAGATTTCATCTCACATGCTCATATATTCCACTCAGGGGTGTGTCGTGATGGATACACTAATTGCTTCAAGTGTGGTCACAATGGTGACTTTATGAAAGAGTGCCCTAAGAAAAGGCAAACTAATGGAAATTGGGGCAATAAAGCCCAATCTTCTTCAATTGCTCCACCAGACATAGATGCACCTAGAGGAGATACATCAGGGATCAGCAGAGGGTCAAACCATTTATATGTTATCACCAGCCGCCAAGAGCAACATAATTCTCTAGTTTTTGTCATTGGTATGATCAAAGTCTTTAATTTTAATGTTTATGCTTTGCTAGGTCCAGGAGCAAGTCTCTGCTTTGTGACTCCTTATATTGCCATGAATTTTGATATTCTTCCTGAGCAACTTTTTAAGTCCTTCTGTGTTTCTACACCTGTTGGTGAGCTTATTCTAGCTGAGAAAGTTATCGTGGTTATACCAATTCTGTCAATCACAAGGACACTATGGCTGACTTAGTCGAGTAAGACATAGCAGATTTTGATGTCATTCTAGGTATGGACTGACTTCATGTTTGTTATGACTTCATTGATTGTATAACTCGAGTAGTTAAGTTCTAATTTCCTAATGGTCCCATTATTAAGTGGAGGATTATTAAGTGGAGGAGTAGTTCAGTAGTGCCTTAGGGTCGTTTTATTTCGTGCCTTAAGGCAATAAAATTAGTTTCCTAGGGGTGCAATCACTTAGTTTGAGTTAATAACTCTAGTGTTCAGACACCACCTATTCCGTTAGTTTAGTGAGTTTACATAGGTCTTTCCATATGATCTTCCTAGAGTATCTTTTTAGATAGAAATAGACTTCGGTATAGATATTCTTCCTGATACTCATCCTATCTCTATTCTGCCATATAGAATGGCTCCAATAGAGTTGAAAGAATTAAAATAGCAGTTGAAAGATCTCCTTGAGAAAGGTTTTATTCGGCCAAGTGTATCACCTTGAGAAGCTCTGGTCTTATTTGTGAGAAAGAAAGATGGTTCTCTTAGAATGTACATAGATTATAATCAGTTGAATAGGGTTACTATCAAGAATAAGTATCCTCTTCTGAGAATTGATGATCTTTTCAATCAACTTCAGGGTGACACTTGTTTTTGTAAGATAGACATCAGATCAGGATATCATCAGTTGAGAGTAAGAGGAAGTGACATCCCTAAGACAGCTTTCAAAACCCGCTATGGTCATTACGAGTTTCTAGTTATGTCCTTTGGCCTAATCAATGCTCCTGCAATAGTGATGGATCTTATGAATAAAGTATTCAACCCTTATTTAGATATGTGTTTTAACATATTCATTGATGACATTCTAATTTATTCGAGGAATGAAGAGGATCACACTAGTTATCTAACAGTAGTTTTTCAAACTCTCAGGGATAAAGACTTGTATGATAAATTTTCCAAGGATAAAGATTTGTATGATAATTTTTCCAAGGATAAAGAGTTGTATGCTAAATTTTCCAAGGATAAAGAGTTGTATGATAATTTTTCCAAGGATAAAGAGTTGTATGCTAAATTTTCCAAGTGTGAATTTTGGCTTGATTCTGTGGCACTCTTTGGCCATATTGTTTCCGGTGATGGGATTCAAGTTGACACTCAAAAGATTAAGGCAGTACAGTACTGGCGTAGACCCATATCTCCAACAAATATTAGGAGTTTCTTGGGATTGACTTGTTATTATAGAAGATTTTTTGAGGGGTTTTCATATATTTCATCCCTATTGACCAATTTGACTCAGAAAACGGTTAAGTTTAAATGGTCTAAATCTTATGAAAAAGGCTTTCAGGAATTGAAAACTAGGTTGACTATTGCCCTAATGTTGACCTTAACAGAGGGTACGTAAGGCTTTATGGTATACCGCGGTGCACCTAGAGTTGGACTGAGTTGTGTATTGATGCAAAATGGTAAGGTTATAACTTACGCCTCCAGACAACTTAAGATTCACGAGAGGAATTACCCAGCCCATGAACTAGAGTTGGTTGTTCTAGTATTTTCTTTGAAAATATGGGACCACTATCATTATGATGTTCACATAGATGTGTTCATCGATCACAAGAGTCTTCAGTACATATTTAGTTAGAAGAGTTTAATCTCAAACATAGGAGGTGTTTAAAATTTCTCAAGGATTATGACATGAGTATTCTCTATCACTCAGGTAAAGCTAATGTTGTTGTAGATGCTTTAAGCAGGTGTCCACATGAAGTACTCTCATGTTGAGAAAGACAAGAAAGACTTTGCAAAAATGTGCATAGGCATACAAGATTAAGAGTTCGACTAATGGATTCCAACGAAGGAGGAGTAGGGTGATGAATGGGGTTGAATCATCATTAGTGTTCGAAGTGAAAGAACAAGACCAAGATCTTATTTTTCTTAAATAAAAGGCAAATATTCATAAGCAAAATGTGATGACTTTTGAATAAGGGGGAGATGGTGTATTAAGGTATCAAGGTAGATTGTGTGTGCCAAGGGTTGAGGAACTCCAAGAGAGAATCAAGGAGAAAGATCATAACTCCAGATATTCTATTAATCCAGCTTCCACAAAGATGTATCACGACATGATAGAAGTCAATTGGTGTAGTAGTATGAAGAATGACATTGTAGAGTTCGTTGCTATGTGTCTGATTGCCAACAAGTCAAGGTAGAGCACTAGAGGCTCGATGATATGGCTCAGAATATAGATATTTTGGAATATAAATGGGATATGATAAATATGTATTTTATTACATGTTTTCCATGGTATCGCATGCATTATGATTCGATTTGGGGTGATTATAGATCGAATGTCTAAATCAGCACATATATTACCGGTAAATACTACCTTTTCATACTACCTATTAAGTAGAAGATTATGCTAAGTTATATATTCAAGATGTATTCAAAATTAATGGAATTCTGGTATTTATTATTTTGGATAGAGGTGAGCAATTCACCGCACAATTTTGAATATTCTTCGAGAAAGGTTTGGGTTTGAAAGTGAACCTTAGTATTGCTTTTGATCCTAAGACAAATGGTCAAGCACATCGCACAATTAAGACTTTGGAGGATATGCTGAGGGCGTGTGCATCGATTTCAAAGGTAATTGGTATGATTACTTACCTTTCATAGTGTTTGCTCACAACAATATTTATCACTTTAGAGTCCAAATAACCTATTAGATGGTTTGACGCTCTTTTTGGGAGATGATGCAGATATCCTATTGGATAGTTTGAAGTTGATGAAGCTGGGTTGATAGTACCACACTTAGTCCATCAAGTAATGGATAAAGTGAAGGTTATTCAAGAGAGACTGAAAATAGCATAGAGTCATCAAAAATCCTATACATATTTTAGGAGAAGAGACCTAGAGTTTGAAGTATATGATTGGATTTATTTAAATGTTTCACCCATGAAGGGTGTTATGAGGTTTGGAAATAAGGGAAAGCTTAGTCCCCATTATATTGGTCCTTACAAGATATCCAAGAGGATCGGTAATATAGCTTTTGAGTTGGACCTACCGCCAGAATTAGCAGCAGTTAATCCGGTATTCCACATTTCAATGTTGAATAAGTGTATGAGTGATCAAAAGCTATACATCACACTTCTCAACACTCTGGCATATTCCAATTGAGAGTCACTTTCATCTTCATTCTTATGAAATGTAAAACATAAATCAATTTGAGTGTTGACAACATTGAAATTCGAGTACTTGAACTTATTCAATACTCTTTCAATATAATGAGATTGAGATAATACTAGTCCCTGAGGAGTTTTGAAAATTTTGATCCCTAAGATCAAATCAGCAACTCCTAAGTTCTTCACATCGAACTTGATGGACAACATACACTTAGTAGCATTTATATCGTCAATATCTTTACTCATTATTAACATGTCATCAACATAGACACAAACAATGAATTCATGATTCAGAATGTTTTTAAAGTAAACACACTTAACACATTTGTTAATCTTGAATCCATTTGCCAACATTGTTTGGTCAAATTTAACATGCCATTTTTTGGGTGCTTGTTTGAGGCGATAAAGCGACTTCACAAGTCTACTCGCTTTATAGTTTTTACCAGGAACTACAAACCCTTCAGGTTTTTCCACGTAAATTACTTCCTCCAACTCTTCATTTAAGAAGACTGTCTTTACATTAATTTGTTGGATTTTAAGATCATACACTGCCGCTAGTGCTATTAACATCCTAATTGATGTTATCCTTATTACTGGAGAGTATGTGTCAAAGTAGTCCAGACCTTCTTTTTATCTGTATCATTTGACTACAAGTCTAGTCTTATAATTGTCAATAGTTCCATCGGCTTCCATTTTCCTTTTAAAGATCCACTTTGATCATAAAGGTTTATTTCCTGGAGGAAGATCAGTTAGTTCCCAAGTATGATTACTTAAAATTGATTCGGTCTCACTATTGACAGCTTCTTTTCAATAAGTTAACTCAGAAAGACATAGCTGCTTTAAATGTTTGAGGCTCATTTTCAAGCAACAGTGTCACAAAATCTGGTCCGAAAGATGTGGGTTTTCGTTGTCGAGTGCTATGACTAGGATCCTCACTACGTAGTTGATGTGAGGCCAAAAATATATATTTTTAATCATTATTTGCCTCACATTTATTATTTATATTTGTTCTTTTTTAGCATAAATTTTATGGATTGTGTTAAATAATGTATTTTATTTGTAGGATTAAATTGGTGTAAAATTGAAGAAGTTTGGAGCTAAAACGAATTAAAGATGAAAGCTTGAAGAAGGAAATCAAGAAGACAACTTAATGAATCAAATTCAATATAATAATATATAAGGAAAAGGTGCAGCAAATAAGCAAAATTGAAACAATTATTTCAGGTGTACAACAATTCCAATTCCACTTGTTTTTTGGAGTCCTAATTTAGTTTGGACTCAATTATTTTATTTTGGATTTACTACATCTATAAATAGTCTGTAAAAATAATTATTGGAGATCATCAATCTAGAGAGGGAGAGGTGAATTTGCTATTGCGATACTAAACTTTGGTCGAAAAATATATATTGGGATAAGGTTCTGAAAAATACCTCAACTTTGGTCAAATTTACTGTTGCGATACTAAACTTTCATGAGAAGCTATTACCTCCCTTGACTATTTATTTATATACATATACATACATACATATATGTATATATAGAATCACATAATATGAATATATAGACTCATTATATGAATGTGATAGTAGACTCATAATATGAATGCATTTGAAAACAATCGTGATAGAAAGACCCGTACAATGTGAAAGCATTAAAAAAATAGATAGACTCGTAATGTGAGAGCATTAAGTAGACATGACAATACACGTGATAGCTAGACTCATAACAAGAAAACATTACAATACTCGTGAGAAGAACACTCACACACGTACTATAAATTACACATGTGTTCCTCTTAAAATTGCTCAACCTTATTCAACAGAAATATATTACTTTCTTCTTCATATAATTTTCTTTTTCAATGGAAAATGAGACCAAAAAGGCAAGTAAAAAATTGAAATGAAGTTCATTGAATCTGAGAAAGCACGTGCGGTGAGTTTCTCAAAAAGAAAAAAAAAACTTTATTTGAGGATGCAAAGAAGTTGGCAATTCAGACTGGGACAAATGTTGGTGTGATGCTCTTTTCACCGGGTGGAAAACCATGTTACTATAGTTCCACAAAGATAGAAGAAATAATTGAAAATTTTCACAAAGTGAAACTAGAGGAACACCAACGTGATTATGCTGAGGGCAAATCAAATGGTTTTGAGGCATTGGAAGATCTCCATAAATAATTGCAAACATGTAACGAGAAAGAAAAAAAACAAGTGCTAATGCATAAGATTATGCACCCTGGCTCAGAAGTACCTTAAGATAAACATATGGAGGAGCAGAAGTTGCGGGTATAGAAATTAAAATAGAAACACAAAATTCTATTCTGGTCGAGCATCTGAAGTTTAATTTAAATGTTGCCCCTGAGCCAGAAGATGAGGAGGAATTTTGAACTCAAAATTATCATGGAGTTTATAATTGGAGTTCTTAAAATTGAAGTTATGCTTGGAGAAGACTTTACTAGCTATTTACTCTTCTATCATGAACAATTGTTGTTTTTATAATGAAGTCACTTGTTGTGAGTAATCAATTATCCATCTATATGAGGTTTTAGATTAAACAAATAAAAGTTTATGGATTTTTTATGTTATTAAGTCGGTTTTATCCATTGTAATCTTTAATGATGCCTTTTGTTGCCTAAATTAATAAATTAATTCAATTTTTTTAATAACCGGTGAACATTGTGAAAGTGATAAATCAAACAAAACTCTCACACACTCATTAATTTTATTTGAGATAAGTTTCAAAAACACACCTAAACTATACCCTTTTTTTGAATTTCATACCTAAACTATAAATTATTAGTATTAGTTAAAATTAAAAATTAATATTATCCAAAAAAATAATATTTCTTTTATATAAAAAATATATATATAATATTTTTCTTATCCCACTCCATCACTTCCTCTCAACTCCCCCCACCCCCACCCCACCCCACCCGCTACTCCGACCATTTTCTTAAGTTTTTTTTTGTTTAAATTTCTTTTATAAAATAATAATTTTTTTACGTCATCTCCCCCCCCCCACCCTAAATACTAATTAGATATTATTTTATTTTAGTTTTACAAAATAATTATACCCACCCCACCTAACCCACCACTTCCAAAAAAAAAATTTCTCATTTTGTGTTAGATATACAAATCAAAAATATTTTTTACTTGTTGCTGCAAGACAATTTTAATATTTTTTACGTATTTTGTTATATTTTGGTACACTAGTAGAATTTTTTTTCTAAAAGTATATGTACATACATATCTAACACAAAAATGAGAGGTATGTGAGTTCACATAGCGTTGGGTTCATTCACCCACGCGCCAATCATGACTAGTTAAACATAATTTCGTTCTTGAAAGAAAAGGATTTGAGCTCATGATTAGTTTTATTGAAGTTTCTTTCATAATATTGAATGTTTAGGCTTTGATGAGTTATTGAGATAATTCGTCAAAAAGTATTTGGCAGGGGTTGGCACGCCGCGCCAGCATTGCTCCAGAAGTTGGGTTCTGTAGTTTTGGCTCTGGGATGCTGTGCCACTCAGTGCCCCCCCTCCCCCTCCCCAACTTCTCTTTTGTAGTTCAGGGTCTGGCTCCCTACACCACTTAGTGCGCAAGGGTTGCCATGTCCTCTACCCTTTCTCAGTTCTTTCCGTTTGATTTCCCTCGAATTGTACCTATGCTTTCTAGTTGATTCCTAAACTATAAGGTATATCTAAACATTGAGATATCATCCGTAACATGAGATCATAACCCTTGATCCATAATCCAAATTCAAGATAGAGCTAAGAGCCAAGTCTAGAGTGTTAATGGAGTCTTTTCAGAAAGTTGTTTTAAACTTGTTTTAATACTTAAGAATTGAGTCTGAGGAACAGTAGAGCCGAGTTCATTTTCTTTAAAATGATATACGAGAACTAATTATTCCCAAGAGTGATAAGAGGAAACACCAATTTCCAAAAGAGTTTTCATAATCTGTTTTAGTACCATCCCTTTTAAGAGAAAGATTTTTGAGTAATAATCTCAAACCACAAAAACAAATATGTTTTAACCATATGAGCTAGTTACATTTTGAGAGTAGTATTGAGCACCGATATAGAGACGAGTTTAGATAACTCAAGTCTCCATAAATATTGTAGCCAGTGTAAGTAGAAATGGTTATACTTTTTAGATGATTCCTTAATATTTTTTTAGCATAGACTAGTGGATCAACTTGGTAGTAGGTTCTATACCCCGACAAAGTATATAACAGATCTGGCAACACGTACTAGATGTTATATCATCACATAGCTCATAGTGATGATTGTCGGTTAGAGCAACTCCCACAAACTTATTTTGTATCATTCTATATACAAATAGAGTTTATATTGTATTTTCTAATAGATTGAGTTATTAGCTATTGTCTAAAGTTTTTATTTATACTACATCTCTCTTTACTGCTTTATATTGAAATGAGTTGAGTAGAACTGAGATAAGATAAGTGTTTCTTTCAGTTCTAGTTCAAGATTATGTTTTGTTTTAGATTTCATCTCACATGCTCATATATTCCACTCAGGGGTGTGTCGTGATGGATACACTAATTGCTTCAAGTGTGGTCACAATGGTGACTTTATGAAAGAGTGCCCTAAGAAAAGGCAAACTAATGGAAATTGGGGCAATAAAGCCCAATCTTCTTCAATTGCTCCACCAGACATAGATGCACCTAGAGGAGATACATCAGGGATCAGCAGAGGGTCAAACCATTTATATGTTATCACCAGCCGCCAAGAGCAACATAATTCTCTAGTTTTTGTCATTGGTATGATCAAAGTCTTTAATTTTAATGTTTATGCTTTGCTAGGTCCAGGAGCAAGTCTCTGCTTTGTGACTCCTTATATTGCCATGAATTTTGATATTCTTCCTGAGCAACTTTTTAAGTCCTTCTGTGTTTCTACACCTGTTGGTGAGCTTATTCTAGCTGAGAAAGTTATCATGGTTATACCAATTCTGTCAATCACAAGGACACTATGGCTGACTTAGTCGAGTAAGACATAGCAGATTTTGATGTCATTCTAGGTATGGACTGACTTCATGTTTGTTATGACTTCATTGATTGTATAACTCGAGTAGTTAAGTTCTAATTTCCTAATGGTCCCATTATTAAGTGGAGGATTATTAAGTGGAGGAGTAGTTCAGTAGTGCCTTAGGGTCGTTTTATTTCGTGCCTTAAGGCAATAAAATTAGTTTCCTAGGGGTGCAATCACTTAGTTTGAGTTAATAACTCTAGTGTTCAGACACCACCTATTCCGTTAGTTTAGTGAGTTTACATAGGTCTTTCCATATGATCTTCCTAGAGTATCTTTTTAGATAGAAATAGACTTCGGTATAGATATTCTTCCTGATACTCATCCTATCTCTATTCTGCCATATAGAATGGCTCCAATAGAGTTGAAAGAATTAAAATAGCAGTTGAAAGATCTCCTTGAGAAAGGTTTTATTCGGCCAAGTGTATCACCTTGAGAAGCTCTGGTCTTATTTGTGAGAAAGAAAGATGGTTCTCTTAGAATGTACATAGATTATAATCAGTTGAATAGGGTTACTATCAAGAATAAGTATCCTCTTCTGAGAATTGATGATCTTTTCAATCAACTTCAGGGTGACACTTGTTTTTGTAAGATAGACATCAGATCAGGATATCATCAGTTGAGAGTAAGAGGAAGTGACATCCCTAAGACAGCTTTCAAAACCCGCTATGGTCATTACGAGTTTCTAGTTATGTCCTTTGGCCTAATCAATGCTCCTGCAATAGTGATGGATCTTATGAATAAAGTATTCAACCCTTATTTAGATATGTGTTTTAACATATTCATTGATGACATTCTAATTTATTCGAGGAATGAAGAGGATCACACTAGTTATCTAACAGTAGTTCTTCAAACTCTCAGGGATAAAGACTTGTATGATAAATTTTCCAAGGATAAAGATTTGTATGATAATTTTTCCAAGGATAAAGAGTTGTATGCTAAATTTTCCAAGGATAAAGAGTTGTATGATAATTTTTCCAAGGATAAAGAGTTGTATGCTAAATTTTCCAAGTGTGAATTTTGGCTTGATTCTGTGGCACTCTTTGGCCATATTGTTTCCGGTGATGGGATTCAAGTTGACACTCAAAAGATTAAGGCAGTACAGTACTGGCGTAGACCCATATCTCCAACAAATATTAGGAGTTTCTTGGGATTGACTTGTTATTATAGAAGATTTTTTGAGGGGTTTTCATATATTTCATCCCTATTGACCAATTTGACTCAGAAAACGGTTAAGTTTAAATGGTCTAAATCTTATGAAAAAGGCTTTCAGGAATTGAAAACTAGGTTGACTATTGCCCTAATGTTGACCTTAACAGAGGGTACGTAAGGCTTTATGGTATACCGCGGTGCACCTAGAGTTGGACTGAGTTGTGTATTGATGCAAAATGGTAAGGTTATAACTTACGCCTCCAGACAACTTAAGATTCACGAGAGGAATTACCCAGCCCATGAACTAGAGTTGGTTGTTCTAGTATTTTCTTTGAAAATATGGGACCACTATCATTATGATGTTCACATAGATGTGTTCATCGATCACAAGAGTCTTCAGTACATATTTAGTTAGAAGAGTTTAATCTCAAACATAGGAGGTGTTTAAAATTTCTCAAGGATTATGACATGAGTATTCTCTATCACTCAGGTAAAGCTAATGTTGTTGTAGATGCTTTAAGCAGGTGTCCACATGAAGTACTCTCATGTTGAGAAAGACAAGAAAGACTTTGCAAAAATGTGCATAGGCATACAAGATTAAGAGTTCGACTAATGGATTCCAACGAAGGAGGAGTAGGGTGATGAATGGGGTTGAATCATCATTAGTGTTCGAAGTGAAAGAACAAGACCAAGATCTTATTTTTCTTAAATAAAAGGCAAATATTCATAAGCAAAATGTGATGACTTTTGAATAAGGGGGAGATGGTGTATTAAGGTATCAAGGTAGATTGTGTGTGCCAAGGGTTGAGGAACTCCAAGAGAGAATCAAGGAGAAAGATCATAACTCCAGATATTCTATTAATCCAGCTTCCACAAAGATGTATCACGACATGATAGAAGTCAATTGGTGTAGTAGTATGAAGAATGACATTGTAGAGTTCGTTGCTATGTGTCTGATTGCCAACAAGTCAAGGTAGAGCACTAGAGGCTCGATGATATGGCTCAGAATATAGATATTTTGGAATATAAATGGGATATGATAAATATGTATTTTATTACATGTTTTCCATGGTATCGCATGCATTATGATTCGATTTGGGGTGATTATAGATCGAATGTCTAAATCAGCACATATATTACCGGTAAATACTACCTTTTCATACTACCTATTAAGTAGAAGATTATGCTAAGTTATATATTCAAGATGTATTCAAAATTAATGGAATTCTGGTATTTATTATTTTGGATAGAGGTGAGCAATTCACCGCACAATTTTGAATATTCTTCGAGAAAGGTTTGGGTTTGAAAGTGAACCTTAGTATTGCTTTTGATCCTAAGACAAATGGTCAAGCACATCGCACAATTAAGACTTTGGAGGATATGCTGAGGGCGTGTGCATCGATTTCAAAGGTAATTGGTATGATTACTTACCTTTCATAGTGTTTGCTCACAACAATATTTATCACTTTAGAGTCCAAATAACCTATTAGATGGTTTGACGCTCTTTTTGGGAGATGATGCAGATATCCTATTGGATAGTTTGAAGTTGATGAAGCTGGGTTGATAGTACCACACTTAGTCCATCAAGTAATGGATAAAGTGAAGGTTATTCAAGAGAGACTGAAAATAGCATAGAGTCATCAAAAATCCTATACATATTTTAGGAGAAGAGACCTAGAGTTTGAAGTATATGATTGGATTTATTTAAATGTTTCACCCATGAAGGGTGTTATGAGGTTTGGAAATAAGGGAAAGCTTAGTCCCCATTATATTGGTCCTTACAAGATATCCAAGAGGATCGGTAATATAGCTTTTGAGTTGGACCTACCGCCAGAATTAGCAGCAGTTAATCCGGTATTCCACATTTCAATGTTGAATAAGTGTATGAGTGATCAAAAGCTATACATCACACTTCTCAACACTCTGGCATATTCCAATTGAGAGTCACTTTCATCTTCATTCTTATGAAATGTAAAACATAAATCAATTTGAGTGTTGACAACATTGAAATTCGAGTACTTGAACTTATTCAATACTCTTTCAATATAATGAGATTGAGATAATACTAGTCCCTGAGGAGTTTTGAAAATTTTGATCCCTAAGATCAAATCAGCAACTCCTAAGTTCTTCACATCGAACTTGATGGACAACATACACTTAGTAGCATTTATATCGTCAATATCTTTACTCATTATTAACATGTCATCAACATAGACACAAACAATGAATTCATGATTCAGAATGTTTTTAAAGTAAACACACTTAACACATTTGTTAATCTTGAATCCATTTGCCAACATTGTTTGGTCAAATTTAACATGCCATTTTTTGGGTGCTTGTTTGAGGCGATAAAGCGACTTCACAAGTCTACTCGCTTTATAGTTTTTACCAGGAACTACAAACCCTTCAGGTTTTTCCACGTAAATTACTTCCTCCAACTCTTCATTTAAGAAGACTGTCTTTACATTAATTTGTTGGATTTTAAGATCATACACTGCCGCTAGTGCTATTAACATCCTAATTGATGTTATCCTTATTACTGGAGAGTATGTGTCAAAGTAGTCCAGACCTTCTTTTTATCTGTATCATTTGACTACAAGTCTAGTCTTATAATTGTCAATAGTTCCATCGGCTTCCATTTTCCTTTTAAAGATCCACTTTGATCATAAAGGTTTATTTCCTGGAGGAAGATCAGTTAGTTCCCAAGTATGATTACTTAAAATTGCTTCGGTCTCACTATTGACAGCTTCTTTTCAATAAGTTAACTCAGAAATACATAGCTGCTTTAAATGTTTGAGGCTCATTTTCAAGCAACAGTGTCACAAAATCTGGTCCGAAAGATGTGGGTTTTCGTTGTCGAGTGCTATGACTAGGATCCTCACTACGTAGTTGATGTGAGGCCAAAAATATATATTTTTAATCATTATTTGCCTCACATTTATTATTTATATTTGTTCTTTTTTAGCATAAATTTTATGGATTGTGTTAAATAATGTATTTTATTTGTAGGATTAAATTGGTGTAAAATTGAAGAAGTTTGGAGCTAAAACGAATTAAAGATGAAAGCTTGAAGAAGGAAATCAAGAAGACAACTTAATGAATCAAATTCAATATAATAATATATAAGGAAAAGGTGCAGCAAATAAGCAAAATTGAAACAATTATTTCAGGTGTACAACAATTCCAATTCCACTTGGTTTTTGGAGTCCTAATTTAGTTTGGACTCAATTATTTTATTTTGGATTTACTACATCTATAAATAGTCTGTAAAAATAATTATTGGAGATCATCAATCTAGAGAGGGAGAGGTGAATTTGCTATTGCGATACTAAACTTTGGTCGAAAAATATATATTGGGATAAGGTTCTGAAAAATACCTCAACTTTGGTCAAATTTACTGTTGCGATACTAAACTTTCATGAGAAGCTATTACCTCCCTTGACTATTTATTTATATACATATACATACATACATATATGTATATATAGAATCACATAATATGAATATATAGACTCATTATATGAATGTGATAGTAGACTCATAATATGAATGCATTTGAAAACAATCGTGATAGAAAGACCCGTACAATGTGAAAGCATTAAAAAAATAGATAGACTCGTAATGTGAGAGCATTAAGTAGACATGACAATACACGTGATAGCTAGACTCATAACAAGAAAACATTACAATACTCGTGAGAAGAACACTCACACACGTACTATAAATTACACATGTGTTCCTCTTAAAATTGCTCAACCTTATTCAACAGAAATATATTACTTTCTTCTTCATATAATTTTCTTTTTCAATGGAAAATGAGACCAAAAAGGCAAGTAAAAAATTGAAATGAAGTTCATTGAATCTGAGAAAGCACGTGCGGTGAGTTTCTCAAAAAGAAAAAAAAAACTTTATTTGAGGATGCAAAGAAGTTGGCAATTCAGACTGGGACAAATGTTGGTGTGATGCTCTTTTCACCGGGTGGAAAACCATGTTACTATAGTTCCACAAAGATAGAAGAAATAATTGAAAATTTTCACAAAGTGAAACTAGAGGAACACCAACGTGATTATGCTGAGGGCAAATCAAATGGTTTTGAGGCATTGGAAGATCTCCATAAATAATTGCAAACATGTAACGAGAAAGAAAAAAAACAAGTGCTAATGCATAAGATTATGCACCCTGGCTCAGAAGTACCTTAAGATAAACATATGGAGGAGCAGAAGTTGCGGGTATAGAAATTAAAATAGAAACACAAAATTCTATTCTGGTCGAGCATCTGAAGTTTAATTTAAATGTTGCCCCTGAGCCAGAAGATGAGGAGGAATTTTGAACTCAAAATTATCATGGAGTTTATAATTGGAGTTCTTAAAATTGAAGTTATGCTTGGAGAAGACTTTACTAGCTATTTACTCTTCTATCATGAACAATTGTTGTTTTTATAATGAAGTCACTTGTTGTGAGTAATCAATTATCTATCTATATGAGGTTTTAGATTAAACAAATAAAAGTTTATGGATTTTTTATGTTATTAAGTCGGTTTTATCCATTGTAATCTTTAATGATGCCTTTTGTTGCCTAAATTAATAAATTAATTCAATTTTTTTAATAACCGGTGAACATTGTGAAAGTGATAAATCAAACAAAACTCTCACACACTCATTAATTTTATTTGAGATAAGTTTCATAAACACACCTAAACTATACCCTTTTTTTGAATTTCATACCTAAACTATAAATTATTAGTATTAGTTAAAATTAAAAATTAATATTATCCAAAAAAATAATATTTCTTTTATATAAAAAATATATATATAATATTTTTCTTACCCCACTCCATCACTTCCTCTCAACTCCCCCCACCCCCACCCCACCCCACCCGCTACTCCGACCATTTTCTTAAGTTTTTTTTTGTTTAAATTTCTTTTATAAAATAATAATTTTTTTACGTCATCTCCCCCCCCCCCCACCCTAAATACTAATTAGATATTATTTTATTTTAGTTTTACAAAATAATTATACCCACCCCACCTAACCCACCACTTCCAAAAAAAAAATTTCTCATTTTGTGTTAGATATACAAATCAAAAATATTTTTTACTTGTTGCTGCAAGACAATTTTAATATTTTTTACGTATTTTGTTATATTTTGGTACACTAGTAGAATTTTTTTTCTAAAAGTATATGTACATACATATCTAACACAAAAATGAGAGGTATGTGAGTTCACATAGCGTTGGGTTCATTCACCCACGCGCCAATCATGACTAGTTAAACATAATTTCGTTCTTGAAAGAAAAGGATTTGAGCTCATGATTAGTTTTATTGAAGTTTCTTTCATAATATTGAATGTTTAGGCTTTGATGAGTTATTGAGATAATTCGTCAAAAAGTATTTGGCAGGGGTTGGCACGCCGCGCCAGCATTGCTCCAGAAGTTGGGTTCTGTAGTTTTGGCTCTGGGATGCTGTGCCACTCAGTGCCCCCCCTCCCCCTCCCCAACTTCTCTTTTGTAGTTCAGGGTCTGGCTCCCTACACCACTTAGTGCGCAAGGGTTGCCATGTCCTCTACCCTTTCTCAGTTCTTTCCGTTTGATTTCCCTCGAATTGTACCTATGCTTTCTAGTTGATTCCTAAACTATAAGGTATATCTAAACATTGAGATATCATCCGTAACATGAGATCATAACCCTTGATCCATAATCCAAATTCAAGATAGAGCTAAGAGCCAAGTCTAGAGTGTTAATGGAGTCTTTTCAGAAAGTTGTTTTAAACTTGTTTTAATACTTAAGAATTGAGTCTGAGGAACAGTAGAGCCGAGTTCATTTTCTTTAAAATGATATACGAGAACTAATTATTCCCAAGAGTGATAAGAGGAAACACCAATTTCCAAAAGAGTTTTCATAATCTGTTTGAGTACCATCCCTTTTAAGAGAAAGATTTTTGAGTAATAATCTCAAACCACAAAAACAAATATGTTTTAACCATATGAGCTAGTTACATTTTGAGAGTAGTATTGAGCACCGATATAGAGACGAGTTTAGATAACTCAAGTCTCCATAAATATTGTAGCCAGTGTAAGTAGAAATGGTTATACTTTTTAGATGATTCCTTAATATTTTTTTAGCATAGACTAGTGGATCAACTTGGTAGTAGGTTCTATACCCCGACAAAGTATATAACAGATCTGGCAACACGTACTAGATGTTATATCATCACATAGCTCATAGTGATGATTGTCGGTTAGAGCAACTCCCACAAACTTATTTTGTATCATTCTATATACAAATAGAGTTTATATTGTATTTTCTAATAGATTGAGTTATTAGCTATTGTCTAAAGTTTTTATTTATACTACATCTCTCTTTACTGCTTTATATTGAAATGAGTTGAGTAGAACTGAGATAAGATAAGTGTTTCTTTCAGTTCTAGTTCAAGATTATGTTTTGTTTTAGATTTCATCTCACATGCTCATATATTCCACTCAGGGGTGTGTCGTGATGGATACACTAATTGCTTCAAGTGTGGTCACAATGGTGACTTTATGAAAGAGTGCCCTAAGAAAAGGCAAACTAATGGAAATTGGGGCAATAAAGCCCAATCTTCTTCAATTGCTCCACCAGACATAGATGCACCTAGAGGAGATACATCAGGGATCAGCAGAGGGTCAAACCATCTATATGTTATCACCAGCCGCCAAGAGAAACATAATTCTCTAGTTTTTGTCATTGGTATGATCAAAGTCTTTAATTTTAATGTTTATGCTTTGCTAGGTCCAGGAGCAAGTCTCTGCTTTGTGACTCCTTATATTGCCATGAATTTTGATATTCTTCCTGAGCAACTTTTTAAGTCCTTCTGTGTTTCTACACCTGTTGGTGAGCTTATTCTAGCTGAGAAAGTTATCATGGTTATACCAATTCTGTCAATCACAAGGACACTATGGCTGACTTAGTCGAGTAAGACATAGCAGATTTTGATGTCATTCTAGGTATGGACTGACTTCATGTTTGTTATGACTTCATTGATTGTATAACTCGAGTAGTTAAGTTCTAATTTCCTAATGGTCCCATTATTAAGTGGAGGATTATTAAGTGGAGGAGTAGTTCAGTAGTGCCTTAGGGTCGTTTTATTTCGTGCCTTAAGGCAATAAAATTAGTTTCCTAGGGGTGCAATCACTTAGTTTGAGTTAATAACTCTAGTGTTCAGACACCACCTATTCCGTTAGTTTAGTGAGTTTACATAGGTCTTTCCATATGATCTTCCTAGAGTATCTTTTTAGATAGAAATAGACTTCGGTATAGATATTCTTCCTGATACTCATCCTATCTCTATTCTGCCATATAGAATGGCTCCAATAGAGTTGAAAGAATTAAAATAGCAGTTGAAAGATCTCCTTGAGAAAGGTTTTATTCGGCCAAGTGTATCACCTTGAGAAGCTCTAGTCTTATTTGTGAGAAAGAAAGATGGTTCTCTTAGAATGTACATAGATTATAATCAGTTGAATAGGGTTACTATCAAGAATAAGTATCCTCTTCTGAGAATTGATGATCTTTTCAATCAACTTCAGGGTGACACTTGTTTTTGTAAGATAGACATCAGATCAGGATATCATCAGTTGAGAGTAAGAGGAAGTGACATCCCTAAGACAGCTTTCAAAACCCGCTATGGTCATTACGAGTTTCTAGTTATGTCCTTTGGCCTAATCAATGCTCCTGCAATAGTGATGGATCTTATGAATAAAGTATTCAACCCTTATTTAGATATGTGTTTTAACGTATTCATTGATGACATTCTAATTTATTCGAGGAATGAAGAGGATCACACTAGTTATCTAACAGTAGTTCTTCAAACTCTCAGGGATAAAGACTTGTATGATAAATTTTCCAAGGATAAAGATTTGTATGATAATTTTTCCAAGGATAAAGAGTTGTATGCTAAATTTTCCAAGGATAAAGAGTTGTATGATAATTTTTCCAAGGATAAAGAGTTGTATGCTAAATTTTCCAAGTGTGAATTTTGGCTTGATTCTGTGGCACTCTTTGGCCATATTGTTTCCGGTGATGGGATTCAAGTTGACACTCAAAAGATTAAGGCAGTACAGTACTGGCGTAGACCCATATCTCCAACAAATATTAGGAGTTTCTTGGGATTGACTTGTTATTATAGAAGATTTTTTGAGGGGTTTTCATATATTTCATCCCTATTGACCAATTTGACTCAGAAAACAGTTAAGTTTAAATGGTCTAAATCTTATGAAAAAGGCTTTCAGGAATTGAAAACTAGGTTGACTATTGCCCTAATGTTGACCTTAACAGAGGGTACGTAAGGCTTTATGGTATACCGCGGTGCACCTAGAGTTGGACTGAGTTGTGTATTGATGCAAAATGGTAAGGTTATAACTTACGCCTCCAGACAACTTAAGATTCACGAGAGGAATTACCCAGCCCATGAACTAGAGTTGGTTGTTCTAGTATTTTCTTTGAAAATATGGGACCACTATCATTATGATGTTCACATAGATGTGTTCATCGATCACAAGAGTCTTCAGTACATATTTAGTTAGAAGAGTTTAATCTCAAACATAGGAGGTGTTTAAAATTTCTCAAGGATTATGACATGAGTATTCTCTATCACTCAAGTAAAGCTAATGTTGTTGTAGATGCTTTAAGCAGGTGTCCACATGAAGTACTCTCATGTTGAGAAAGACAAGAAAGACTTTGCAAAAATGTGCATAGGCATACAAGATTAAGAGTTCGACTAATGGATTCCAACGAAGGAGGAGTAGGGTGATGAATGGGGTTGAATCATCATTAGTGTTCGAAGTGAAAGAACAAGACCAAGATCTTATTTTTCTTAAATAAAAGGCAAATATTCATAAGCAAAATGTGATGACTTTTGAATAAGGGGGAGATGGTGTATTAAGGTATCAAGGTAGATTGTGTGTGCCAAGGGTTGAGGAACTCCAAAAGAGAATCATGGAGAAAGATCATAACTCCAGATATTCTATTAATCCAGCTTCCACAAAGATGTATCACGACATGATAGAAGTCAATTGGTGTAGTAGTATGAAGAATGACATTGTAGAGTTCGTTGCTACGTGTCTGATTGCCAACAAGTCAAGGTAGAGCACTAGAGGCTCGATGATATGGCTCAGAATATAGATATTTTGGAATATAAATGGGATATGATAAATATGTATTTTATTACATGTTTTCCATGGTATCGCATGCATTATGATTCGATTTGGGGTGATTATAGATCGAATGTCTAAATCAGCACATATATTACCGGTAAATACTACCTTTTCATACTACCTATTAAGTAGAAGATTATGCTAAGTTATATATTCAAGATGTATTCAAAATTAATGGAATTCTGGTATTTATTATTTTGGATAGAGGTGAGCAATTCACCGCACAATTTTGAATATTCTTCGAGAAAGGTTTGGGTTTGAAAGTGAACCTTAGTATTGCTTTTGATCCTAAGACAAATGGTCAAGCACATCGCACAATTAAGACTTTGGAGGATATGCTGAGGGCGTGTGCATCGATTTCAAAGGTAATTGGTATGATTACTTACCTTTCATAGGGTTTGCTCACAACAATATTTATCACTTTAGAGTCCAAATAACCTATTAGATGGTTTGACGCTCTTTTTGGGAGATGATGCAGATATCCTATTGGATAGTTTGAAGTTGATGAAGCTGGGTTGATAGTACCACACTTAGTCCATCAAGTAATGGATAAAGTGAAGGTTATTCAAGAGAGACTGAAAATAGCATAGAGTCATCAAAAATCCTATACATATTTTAGGAGAAGAGACCTAGAGTTTGAAGTATATGATTGGATTTATTTAAATGTTTCACCCATGAAGGGTGTTATGAGGTTTGGAAATAAGGGAAAGCTTAGTCCCCATTATATTGGTCCTTACAAGATATCCAAGAGGATCGGTAATATAGCTTTTGAGTTGGACCTACCGCCAGAATTAGCAGCAGTTAATCCGGTATTCCACATTTCAATGTTGAATAAGTGTATGAGTGATCTTTCACTTATCATACCTACTGAAGATATTAATATCACACCTCGAGGCTATACCCTCAGCAAGATTGGCATTCGAGAACCATTCATGGCCCCAAGCTGACCCGGCTTACTTACTTAGAAAAAGTCTCTAAGAATTATTACAATGAACAAATTCATTTCTACTCAACTGTATAATAAAATAAATAAGAACGTTCAAAGTTTACACATTCAACTAAGCCAAAATGGAAACTCAAGTCTTAACATATGAAATAATAATGTAAAGACAACTAAATTACTAACTATGTATGAATCCTTTAAAACAAGATGGGATGTTGGGACAAAACACCCGAATATCCTAATAACTAAAGTACTTAAGAAAATGATAAAGAAGCCCTCCAAAAAGCAAGGAGGCTCATCAACTGACTCAGATGTGCTCAACTGGATCAACGAGGTGTTGGATGCTGATCCTGATTACCTATCTTTGCATCATAAATTGATGCAGGCCATATGGAATCAATATATTGAATGTACGAGTATACGAGGGGAATACTAAAACATAAGCTTGAAAAGAATCTAAAAGGAACACTTACCTTGGCTTTACTCATATCATGAATAACTTATTTCAGTATAAAGCAACAATACACATGCAATATATGAAAAGCTTTTAAAAACAGTAGAATTAACGCAGTTTGTAAAAAACATATGCAATAGCAACTCAACTTATTCTTATAATAAAGTAATATAACTTTTGTAGGAGTTGATCTAACCAACAACCACCATTGTTTGCCTAAGTGGTGATACAACGTATTTTTCATGCTACCAGAACTGTCGTATAATTTGTTGTAATATAAAACGCCTTAACTAAGTGTTTCTCTTCGTCTATACTTAAAAGCAATAAGGAATCATCTAAAAAGTTTGATCATTTACTACCCATGATGGTTATATGGTTTATGGATACTTGAGTTGTTATGAACTCGCGTCGCTATATCGGTGCTTAATACTACTTCCAAAATATACTTAGCTCATATGTTTTAAAATAAAACTCTTTTTTTGGTTTGAGATAATTGCTCAAAACTTAGCTTAAAAGCTCTTTTGGAAATTGGTGTCTCATTTTCTTTTTCAAATGTGAAATTCTTTTAAACTCTTGGGAATAATTAGTTCCCGTAATATCTTTGAAGAAATGAACTTTTACTCTTATCCTTAGATAACTCAAGGCTTAAGTCTTAAAACAAAATTTAAATATTTGTAAAAGACTTCTGAAAAACTTTATGAACTTCTTTTGACTTGATTCTTACTTAACTTGACTCTTAACTTTCTTTGAATTGAATTATGGATTCAAGGTTCATGATCTCATGTTTATGGATGATTTCATAATGTTTAGATGTACCTTAGACTGTTAGAATCAACTAAGAAACATAGGTACGTTGTTAAGGAACTAGTAAGGAAAGACAGGGGAAGAATGGGAAGAACTGGCGTCCCTGGCGCTCTAAGAGGTGCAAGCGCCAAAGGATAAAATTCAGAGACTGAATTAGGGCGTCCAGGAAAGCGCAGTGCCTTGAGGTCAAAATTCAGAGTTCATTTTGGGGCGCTCTAGCTGGGGCGGCGCCCCAAGACCCTGCCCAAGTAAGTTTTGACTTTTCTTGCTCCTTTTTCATCTCTAAAACCCCTATTTCAACTTGGTACTTTCCCCCAAACACTTAGAATCAACTATACCATCAAATACATCATAATCTACAAGAAATTACACCTAAAATCATAAATCAAACTCAAGAAACTTCAAAAACAAGAACCTACAAGATTTTAATTAAACTAAAATCAAGAACACTATGTGATCTCACATACCTCGAAGGGATCACTCCTTGACGACATTCACACACAAACCTCAAACAAATCGGCAAATCTTGAACTTTCTTTTCCTTTCACCTCTTTTCTCTTTTCTCCAATTCGTAGAGTAAATTCCAATTTTCTAGACTAATCTAATTCTGTTTAGACCCCAAATAAACTCCTAAAAATGAATTAAAATAATTGGGTAAGGAAATAACTACCCTTCCAAAATCCGAGTTAGACTTTCCATATTTGAACATCCTAACTTCAAATAGGCATATCTAACTCATACGAACTCGAAATCGCACAAACTCGGCGTAACGGAAAGATAATTCCAAGATATTTCCTATGGTATGTAGAAGCACCTATAACTCATCCTGAGCTAGGAATTATAGTCATTTGAAGTTGACCAAAAACCCAACTTAACGTAACTTAACAAATTCTAGATTTTCCCTTCTTTCCTAAAATGACTATTTTCAATTTTAACCCTTTCTAGTTCTTGCATCTCCCCCTTGGGAACATTTGTCTTCGAATGAGATTACTCTTACTAGGCTAAGGGTGTAACATCTAACATTCAGCTCAAACACCCAGTAAGCAATGCAAATACAACATGCCAACTTATAAATAAAAGAGTACTAAGAAGAGAATTAGCACCTTGGTCAGGAATTTCACCGGGTTCGTAGAGATGTGGATATCTCTTATTCATATCTTCCTTAGCTTCCCAAGTAGCTTCTTCAACAAATTGGTTCCTCCAAAGAACTTTGACCTATGTTACCTCTTTTGTATTCAACTTGCGACTTGGCGATCGAGAATCTAAATAAGAATCTCCTCATGAAGAATCTTCCATGCACTTCTTTAACATGGAGATGTTAAATACCGAATGAACCGCGACTAACTCTTATGGTAGCTCCAACTCATAAGCTACAATACCAACCCTTTTTTATATTCTATAAGGATCAATATGTCGGTGACTTAGATTCCCCTTCTTACTGAATCTCATAACACCCCTTCATGGGTGAAAGTTTCAAGTATACCCAATCATCTACTTCAAACTCTAAATCCCTTCTCCTAACATCAATTTATGATTTCTGACAACTCTGCGCCATTTTCAACCTCTGTTGAATCACTTACACTTTATCCATAGATTGATGAATTAAATTTGGTCCTATCAACTTTGTTTTATCAACTTCAAATCATCCGATAGGAGATCTGTATTTTCTCCCATAAAGAGCTTCATAAGGAGCCATTTGGATGCTAGAGTTGTTGTAAGCAAATTCAATAACAGGTAGGTGATAATCCCGATTACCTTTGAAATCAATCACAAAGGACCTTAACATATCTTATAAAGTCTGAATAGTACGCTATGCTTTCCCATCCGTCTGAGGATGAAAGACAGTACTTAGGTTCACCTTTGAAACCAAACCTTTTTGGAATGATTTCCAAAACTGTGCAGTAAATTGTGTACCACTGTCTAAAATAATGGAGACCGGAACCCCATGAAGTCTTGCCACCTCTTGAATATACAACTTAGCATAATCTTCAGCTGAATTGGGTAGTCTTTATCGGCAAAAAATGGGCTGACGTTGTCAATTTATCGACAATCACCCAAATATATTCATGCTACCTATGAGACCTTGAAAAAACTATGATGAAGTCCATGTTTATCCTCCCCCACTTCCATTCCGTAAGCTCTATATTTTGAGCCAAACCACCGGGTCCTTCATATTCTACTTTAACTTGTTGGCAATTGAAACACTTAACAACAAACTCTGAAATACCCTTCTTCATACCACTCCACCAATAAACCTCTCTCGATTCGCGATACATCTTTGTGGAACCCGAATGAATGGAATATCTAGAGCTATATCCTTTCTTGGAGTTCATCCACCCTTGGTACACACAATCTACCTTGATACCGTAATACACCAACTTCCCCTCGTAAAAAACATTATTTTTTTCTTATGAACATTTGCCTTCCATTCAAGAAAAATAGTGTCTTGCTCTTGCTTCTCTTTTACTTCTGACACTAATGATGATTCAGCCCCATTCATCACCACTACTCATCCTTATGTAGAATCTATTAGGAGAACTCCCAGGTGTGCAAGTCTATGCACATCCTTTGCTAGTTCTTTTTTATCTTACTCAATATAGGTGGTACTACCCATGGACAACCTGCTCAAGGCATCATCAACAATATTAGCCTTACATGGGTGGTAAAGAATACTCATGCCATAATCCTTGAGTAACCCTAACCTTTTTTTTGTTTGAGATTAAGCTCTTTTTGAGTAAACACATACTAAAGACCCTTGTGATCGGTGAACACATATGCATGAACGCCATAAATATAATGGTGCTATATTCTCAAAGCAAAAACTCTGGCAGCCAACTCTAGATCATCGGTTGGGTAGTTCCTCTCATGAACCTTCAACTGTCTGGAGGCATAAGTTATAACTTTGTCATTTTGCATTAACACACAACTCAAACCAACACTAGACACATCACAATAAACAACAAAGCCTTGTATACCTTCTGGTAAGGTCAATACTGGTGCAATAATCAACCTCTTTTTCAATTCCTGAAATTTTTTCTCATAAGCTTCAGACCGTTGAAACTTAACTGTCGTTTGAGTCAACTTGGTCAAATGGGATGAAATAGACAAGAACCCCTCTACGAACCTTCTATAATAGACAGCCAAACCCATGAAACTCCTGATATCAATTGGAGATATGGGTCTAGGCCAACTTTTCACTGCCTCTATTTTTTGAGTATCAACTTCAATTCCCTCTCCAAACACTAGACTCAAGCCAAAACTCACATTTAGAAAACTTAGCATACAACTCTCTATCTTTAGAGTCTGGAGAACTATTCTAAGATGACTATCATGATTTTCTTCATTCCTCGAATAGATTAGCATGTCATCAATGAATACAATAACAAACATATATAAATAAGGCTTGAATACTCTATTCATATCTGAGGTCTATCTTAGAGAAATAGGTGGCACCCTGAAGTTGGTCGAAAAGATCATCAATCCTTGGGAGAGGATATTTTTTCTTGATGGTAACCTTGTTCAACTGATGGTAATCTATACACATCCTAAGAGAACCATCCTTCTTTCTCACAAATAAGACCAAAGTGCCCTAGGTGAGACACTTGGTTGAATAAAGCCCTTATCCATGAGATCCTTCAATTGTTATTTCAGATTTTTAACTCTGTTGGTGTCATTCTATATGGAAGAGTAGACATATGGTAAGTATGTGAGAGAATGTTTATATTGAAGTATACTCTCTCTCTCAAGAAGGACTCCGGGAAGATCATCTGGAAAAACTTATGGAAACTCTTTTACTATTGAAACTGACTGAATAAAAGGTATCTCAACACTAGAGTCATTAACTCGGACTAAGTGATAGACACACTCCTCATAAACTAATGTTCTTGCCTTAAGGTATGAAATAGAACGATCCTTAGACGCAAACTTCTTTTCCACTCCGAAGACTGGCTCATTAAGAAACTAAAACTTGACAACTCGAGTTCTATAATCAACTGACATGCCTGAAGCCAGTCCATACCAAGAATGACATTAAAATCTACCATGTCTAATTTGATTAAATCAGCGATGGTGTCCTTGTGATCGATGGAAATGACACAATCTCGATATACTCATTTAGCTAGAATAGACTCCCCAATAGGTGTAGAAATACAAAAGGGTTCACAAAGTTTCTCGGGAAGAACATCAAAATTATTTGCAATATAAGGAGTCACAAAAGATAAACTTACTCTTGGGTCTAGCAAAGCATAAATATCAAGAGTAAAGACTTTGATCAAACCAGTGACAACATTTGGAGAATTGTCTTGCTCTTGACGACTAGTGATCGCATAAAGGCGGTTTGCTCCTCCGCCAGTACCGAAAGTAGCTCCTCTAGATGTAACCATGTCTGGTGGAGAAAAAGATGAAGATTGGGATTTATTTCCCTAACTCCCATTACCTTGTCGGTTATTAGGGCACTCTTTCATGAAGTGACCCACTTGTCCACACTTGAAACAACTTGTAGAGCCATCACGATATTTACCTGGGTGGGTCCTACCACACTTAGAACATGCAGGAGCCTAGTTACCTTATTGTGCCACACTACCCTAAGACTCTGTAGGTCTTGCTTTGAAGTGTTGTGAATTCTAACTATTGTACACTATTGTACTCACCTTTGTTTCTAGATGCAGGTGCACTAGCAGATAACAGATCAGGTCCCTTTTTCTTTTGTTGGAAAGAAAATCGGTTCACGTTATTTTTTTGTTGCCCGGACTCACTCCCGTCTTCGCTTTCTAGCTTCTAAACTCCTCCATATCCCTCACCTTCTCTTCCTCAACCTGCTGCACATAGATCATCAACCTTGATTTAGCCATGTCATCTATTAGAATTGGAACCTTACCTTCCTTACTCGACAGACGATACAACCCAGCAACAAACAAACTCATTCTACTCCTTATATCCACAACAATCTCCGGAGCAGGACGGGATAGTTGGGTGAGCTTGAATCCATACTCATGAACACCTAGTGAATCTTGCTTAAGAGTGAGAAACTCTCATACCTTGGCCTCTTTCAGTTCTCAAGGAAGAAAACGCCCCAAGAAGGCCTCTTCAAAACAAGCCCAACTCATAGGTGGTGCTCTCTCAGGTCTACCCTCCTTCTAATGGTCAAACCAAGTTCTAGCGACATTCTTCAGTTGATATGCAACAAGTTCTACTCGCTCAGCATCGGCAATGTACATAACCTCAAATACCTTCTTCAGTTCCTCAACAAAACTCTCTGGATCCTAAATAGGGCTTGAACTAGTGAAACTTGGAGGATTCATCCTCAAGAACTCTCAGATCCTTGAAGTATCAGTCACTTCTTGTCTAAATCCACTTTGTTTCCCAGCTTAGTTAGTCACATCTTGGCTTAACATTTGAATCGCTTCCCTAGACGCACCATTCGTGAATTCTCCTTGGGGTTGCATTTCAGGTGCATTAGGTACCCCTTGCTCCTCAATGTTCCTCCTACGAAGACCTCGGACAGCTCTTCGAGGAGGCATGATTAACTTAAAGACACACAAAATCACGAATTAGAAGAAACTTTTTAGAGATTAAATTCTAATGCACGAAATGAGTGTGAAAGAAATGAGATAATTCCCTAAGTGTTACAGCCTCCTAATCAGAGATGTGGCACACTTCACACCGATAGCTAAGAATCTACAGACACTACTTCATAACTCCCAAGTTTGTCACTCCCTGAGCCTACACCTTAGGCGAGACTAACACTCGAGAACCATTGATGGGCCCCAAGAGAACCCTTAGCCTAGCTTACTTACTCAGTGAAAGTCTCTAAACATTATTGCAATGATCAAATGAATTTCTACTAAACTGTTTAGTAAAATAACTTAGAACGTTCAAAGGTCAAACATTCAACTTGGTCAAAATGGCAACTCAAGTCTTAATATATGAAATAAAAATGTAAAGACAACCCAACTACTAACAGACTATGAAACCTCTAAAATAAGGAGGGATGTTAGGACAAGACCGCAAATCATCCTAATAACTAAAGTACTAAAGAAAATGATAAAAAGGAGCCCTCCTAAAAGCAAGGAGTCTCACCAATAGACTCTATTATGCTCAACTGGATCAATAAGGCGCTGGATACTCATCTTGGTTTCCTGTGTCTGCATCGTGAAACGATGCAGGCCAAATGACATCAATACATTGAATGTACAGTTATGCAAGGGGAATACTAAAACATAATGTAAGCTTGAAACTAATCTAAAAGGAACACTTACCTTGGCTTTATTCAACTCATGAATAACTTATCTCTGTATAAAGCAACAATACACATGCAATATATGAAAAGCTTTTAAAATAGTAGAACAACTTAGTTCGTAAAAAAATGCAATACCAACTCAACTTACTCATTTAATAAAGTAATATAACTTATGTGGGAGTTTCTCTAACCGAAAACCACCACTATAAACCTAAGTGGTGATACAACGTCTTGCTCACGAAGCCAAAATTGTCATATACTTTTTCTTTATATAGAACGCCTTAACTAAGTTGGTCCACTAGTCTACACTTAAAAGCACTAAGGAATCATCTAAAAAGTATGTCCATGATAGCTATATGGTTTATGGACACTTGAGTTATTATGAATTCACGTCCCCATATCGGTGCTCAATACTACTCCAAAAATGTAATTAGATCAAAAGTTTTAAAAACAAAACTCTTTCGTTGGTTTGAGATAATTATTCAAAACTTAGCTTAAAAGATCTCTTGGGAATAGGTGTTTCCGTTTCTTGTTCAAATGTGAAAATAGTTTAAATTCATGGGACTACTTATTTCCCGTAATATCTTTAAAGAAATGAATATTTACTCTTATCCTTAGAAAACTCAAGGCTTTCGTCTCAAAACAAAGTTAAAACGTTTGTAAAACACTTTTGAAAAACTTTATGAACTTCTCTTGACATGATTCTTAACTTCTTAACTTGACTCTTAACTTTCCTTGAATTGAATTATGGGTTCAAGGTTCATGATCTAATATTTATGGATGATTTCATGATGTTTAGACGTATCTTAGAGTGTTGGAATCAACTAAAAATATAGGTATGTTGCTAAGGAACTAGTAACAAAAGATAGGGGAAGAATAGGAAAAACTGGCGGCCTTGACGCTATTAGAGGCGCGGTGCACCAGAGGGTAAAATTCATAGACTGACTTGGGTCTCTCTGGCTGGAACGGCGCCCTAGAATTCAAAATTTAGAGTCCATTTTGAGGGGCTCTGGCTAGGGCGACTCCCCAGCCCTTACCTAGGTGAGTTCTAAATTTTCTAGCTCATTTTTCATCTCTAAACCACCTATTTCAACTTGGTTCTTTCCCCAATCACATAGAATAAAATATAAGATAAAATACATTAGATTATACTCGAAATCACACCTAAAATCATGAATCAAACTCAAGAAACTTCAACAACAAGAACCCACAAGATTTCAAACGAACTAACATCAAGAACTCATAGGATTTACTTTCGAAACTATGTAACTTCACTGCATTAGATCATGATTGGCACGTGGGTGAACTAAAACAACAGTATGTTATATCGCACACCTCTTAGGTATCACCCCTTGACAAAATCCACATGCAAACCTCCAAGAAATCGACGAATCTTGAACTTACTTCTCTTTTCTCTTCTTTTCTATTTCTCCAAGACCTAGCGTAAATTTCCAATTTTTTAAACTGATATAATTCTAATTAAACCCTAAATAAACTCCTAAAATGAATTAAAATAATTGGGTAAGTAAAAGACTAAAATACCCTTCAAAAATTTGATTTAGACTTTCCTTATTGAACAACCCAACTTCAAATGGAGATATCTCACTCATACAAACTCGGAATTGTGCAAACTCGGTAGTGTTTGAAATATAATTCCAAGATATTTCCTACCGTATCTGTAAGCACAACTAACTCATCCTGATCTAGGATTTATGGTTGTTTCAAGATGACCAAAACCCCAACATAACATAACTTAACAAATTTCTAGATTTTCCCTTCTTTCCTAAAATGACTATTTCCAATTCTAACCCTTTATAGTTCTTTCAATTATATAGAGGATACAATTTGTATCAAGGATATTTTATCCAATGAGGAGATTCCTATTCAGATCATAGATCGCCAAGTTCGCAAATTGAAAACCAAAGAGGTAGCATTAGTCAAGGTTTCGTAAAGGAATCAGTTTGTTTAAGAAGCTACTTGGAAAGTTGAGGAGGATATGAAGAAGAGATAGCCACATCTCTTCGAGTTCGGAGAAATTCCAACTTAAGCTACTAATCCTTTTCTTGGAATTTATTTTAAGTTGAGATGTTGTGTTACTTTTCATATTGAGTGTTTGAGCTGGGTGTCAGAAGTTACCACCCTTAATCTATTTAGAGTAATCTAATTCGAGGACGAATGTTCTCAAAGGGGATATTTTAAAATATCGGTTTTTTTTAAAGAACTAGAATTAGAAAGAAACTAAATTGGAAACAACAAAATCTGAAATTTTGCAAAGTTATATTAAGTATCAGTTTTGAGCCAACTTCAAAAGACCATAACTTATAGTACAAGATGTGTTAGGTGACTCATAAGATACCAAATATCTTGGAATCCTTTTTCCAATGCCACCAAGTTTTCTAATTTTTGAACTCGTACAAGGGAGATATACCAGTTTAAAGTCGGATTGTTTAGTTAAGGAAAGTTACTCAGATTTAAGAGGGGTATTTTGGTCTTTTCCTTATGTGATCAGAGTAAAATGAAATTTGGTAATATAGGGGTCTAAATTGATTTGGTTCAGTTTTACACCTAATTTGCTCTAGGGTTTTGAGAGAAATTCAAGAAGAGGAGAAAAGAAAAAAGTCAAGCGTTTCTCAAGTTCTTGAGGGTTTTGTTGCGGATTTCGCCAAGTGTTTGATCCAAAAGGGATATGCGAGTTCACATAGTGTTGGGTTCGCTCACCCACGCGTCAATCATGATTAATTAGTATAATTTTGTTTTTGTAAGCAAAGGATTTGAGTTCTTGATGAGTTTTATTGAAGTTTCTTTCATAATCTTGAATATTGAGGTTTTGATGAGTTCTTGAGATAATCGTATGAGTTTTAAGGTTGTTTTTAGTAGATTCTTGCATAATAATGTTGGGTATTTGAATCTAAGTGATTGGAGAAGAAATCATCTGATTCTAGGTGAATTGGGGTTAGAAAACGAGTAAGAAAATTATTCGAAAAGTTTTGGGCAGGGGCTGGAGCGTCATGCTAGTTGCGATTCAGAAGTTAGGTTCTGTAGTTTTATCTCTTGGGAGCCGCTCCACTTAGTGTGCCCTAACTTTCCTTGTTTAGTTCAGCAACGCTCCAGGGTCGCCAGGTCCTCTACCATTTCTCACTTCTTTCAGTTTGAGTTCCCTTGAATCGCACCTATGTTTTCTTGATTTCTGCACTCTTAGCTATGTCTAAACATTGAGATATCATCCATAACATGCAATCATAATCCTTAAATCCATAATTCAAATTCAAGGTAGAGATAAGAGTCAAGTTTTAGAGAGTTCTTGGAGTCTTTTCAAATAGTCTTTTACAATTATTTTAAACTTGTTTTAAGACTTATGCATTGAGTTTGAGGAAAATTAGAGTCGTGTTCATTTTCTTTAAAATAATATATGGGAACTAAGTATTTCCAGGAATAAATGTTTTCACATTTAAGGTGAGTGGAAACACCGATTTTCAAAAGAGTTTTCATGAACAGTTTTAGTATCATCTCTTTTTATAAAAAGATTTTTTAGTAATAATATCAAACTATAAAGATTTTTGAGTAATAATGTCAAACTATACGTTTTTACACAAATGCGCTAGTTGCATTTTGGGAGTAGTACTGAGCAACGATATGGGAAGGATTTCAGATAACTCAAGTCTCCATAAACCATATAACCAATGTGGATAGACAGGGCCATACTTTTTAGATAATTCCTTAATGTTAACTTATTTTGTATCATTATATATAAAAACAGAGTTCATATTGTATTTTATAATACATTCAGTTGTTATCTACTTAAGGATAGCAAATACAGCGGTGTGGGGCGGAGGCGGGCTGTATGTTAGCATATGTGGGGAGGGGCATATGACCTTCCATACGGGGTGGGGTAGGTGAGGGGCAAGTGCTAACAAATATTTTAAAATTTTAAGAGGGGGGGGGGAGGGTTGCGGGTTGAAACAAATTGCTGAAAATTCAATTTCGCTGGCATCACATATGGGCAGCAAAACGCATTTGGACTTCAATCTTCTCAAATATCACTATTTTGAATTTATTTTCAACCAATTTATATTTGGTTTTAACCAACATTCAACCATATTAATTAAAATGTTTTTATTAACTGAATTTGAATTATGTACATTAAAGTTTTAAATGACCACTAAAAATTCATATGTTTTTTATTTAGAATTTTTCATAACATTTATAAGTAAACCCATTACTCAACTAAAGTATAAAAGTAATATCACGTGTAAATAACAAAATAAAAAAACCAAATACTTACGGGGGGCGGGTTTATGTGGGCTTATGGGGGATGGAGCACGCGGAGGCAAAATAATAAAAATGTCATCCTGGGCGGAGCTGGGCGGGTTAAATTTTTTGTTGGTTGAGAAAAAACCCACCCCGCCCTCGCCCCCTCACCGCTCTATTGTCATCCCTATATCTATTGTTTTAAACTTTTCTTTTTAAAGCATTCCTATTTAGTGATTTATAATTTATATTGAAATGAGTTGTGTAGAGTTGAGACAAGGTAAGTATTTCGCTCGGTTCCAATTTAAGCTTATTATGTCTTGTTTTAGATTTTCCTTCACATGCTCATACATTTTATGTACTAACGTCATTTGGACTGAATCTTTTATAATGAAGAAATAGGTAACTAGAATCAACACTGAGCGCTTCATTGATCCAGTTAAGCTTCAGAGTTTTTGGTTAGGGATCAAACCCCTGGTGAAATCTGCAACAAAATCCTTAAGAACTTGACAAACACTTGATTTTTCTTCTTTCTCCTCTTCTTGAACTTCTCTCAAAATCCTAGCATAAATTAGGATTTGTAAAACTGAAACAAATGAGTTTAGACCGCTAAAGATACCAAATTTTGTTTTAATCTGACTGGTAAGGAAAAGGCCAAAATACCCCTCTTAAATTTGGGTAACTTTCCTTAACTAGACAATCCGACTTCGAACGGGAATATTCCCTCATATGAGCTCGAAAATTAGCAAGCTTGGTGTCTTTGGAAAAAGGATTTCAAGACCTTTCATTTGATATCTTATGGTCCACCTAACTCATATTGTACTGAAAGTTATGGTCGTTTGAAGTTGACCCTAAACTCATACTTAACATAAGTTTGCAAAATTTCAGATTTTTCTATTTCCAATTTAGTTTCTTTCTAATTCTAGTTCTTTAAAAAAAAAAAAAAAAGGAGTTACAACTAATCCCCACATTTAAGTCTTCGAGCATTTTGCTCCGCCCCAGGGCGAGCCCAAAGATGAGTCTTAACACATTCTTTTAATTCATGTTTGTCATTTTGGCGTAATTTTTTCTATTATAATCACTCCCTCCATCTCATCTTTGATAGACATCTTATTAATAATAGTTGTCTCATATTACTTGATCACTTAATAAATTGAGATAAAATCAATTAAAAAATTTCTTTTTATCCCTGCAATTAAGATGACATTTTAAAATTTGAACAATTTACCAATATGATAGTTATTCCTGTTCTTTATGTTATTTTTTCTAACTTACTTTTATGTACATTTTATGAAAAAAGAGTAAATAGTAAGTTAATTTATCAATTAATGATTTCATAATCACCGTATAAAATAGAAAGTGATCATATAATATAGACAAACAGTAGTAAATAAGATAAAGTGGTTGGATTGTAAAATAATTTGGCAAGAAACATATAAAAGTAACTAATTAGTCTAATCATAATTAGTGTTTTATTTTAATTAATTAAATCTTAGCCACTAAATTAAACCTATGTCAAGTGTCAAACAACCCTTCCTTTCCGTTTTCTAGCTTGTTTTTCTTAGACTGATTCACCTTGCGCTTAATTTTGGTCAGTCTTCATATGTCTATCAAGTGATGCAATTTAGCTATATACTTACATAAAATATCTAATTTCACATAAATATCACATTGCTCAAAACTATATAATAATATAAAGTTGAATCATAGGGTTGTTGATGTGGCATGCTTCTAAAGCCAGAATTTAATTTTTTTTTGACATTTCTTTTGAATTTTCTTCTTTTATTTTTTTATTAATTATTTTTTTAATAATTTTAAAATATATCTTATATATTATATTCAATTATAATTCATACGTTACAAAAAGAACCTTCATTTTTTTGCATTCTCCACTTAAATAGCATGTCTTGTCAATTTCCTTTTATCTAATTCTTAGGACTCAAACGATCTATAAATAACAATTATATATGGAGTTGTTTGATATTCATTTTCATGTTTTCCTTCTTCTTTTTTATTAATATAATTTTTTCATTTTGTTTGTTTTTTCTTCATTTTCTTCATCGATCATGTATTTAATAACTAAAAGAGAATATAGAAAAAGTGATGCGGAAATATGCATGGCCACCATGTTCGTTAAGATCATAGATATGTTTTACATCATTTCTTTTTGTGTATAGTAGTCAAACACGAGGACAAGGTGAAGACATTTTTTTATGACAGTGTCAGAATAGTTTTGTACAAGTTTGACAATATGAAGAAGAAAGTTAATGGCGGTGAAAGTTTTATCAAGAGAGATGATCAGATTAATTTGATAGAATTGAAGTTTGAATGATTTAGAATATATAGAGATACACTTATTGTTGCTTATTTTTAACATTTTGAATTAGTTATTTTTCAAATATAAGGTATGTATTCTCCAAGAACAATATTGTTTGATAAAGTTTGGAGTGTTACATATATAATTCTTTTTTATAGCGGATAAATGTTAACTTCTTTTTCTAAAATAATGTGTTGATTTTTCTGGGGAAAAAATTGGCGATTCTTAAAAGTCTATCTATCTATCTATACAATAATTGTTGGACTAGACTAGTGTATTTTCTCTCTCTACTTTGGTGATTTTTTTTCTTTTGGCATAATACATAAACATAACCCTTAACTTGTCGTCAACTGACAATTATGATCCTTAACTTTGGGTATGCACAATTAGACGCTTAAACTTGTATAAAATTGAACAAATAGACACAGTCGTCCTACATGACACCCTACATGGCAATTTTGTGTCCTACGTGGCGTCCTTCATGTATTATGCCATGTAGGATATGTGTGTCTACTTATTCAATTTTATACAAGTTTAAGTGTCTACTTGTGCATACTCAAAGTTGGAGGGCATAGTTATCCGCTGAAGTCAAGTTAATGGTCATGTTTATGTATTGTGTCTTTTATTTTTCTTCCTACTTATTAATGAACTTATTATAAAAATAAATGACTCAATAACTTTATTTCGAATTGTCTTATCACTTTCTATGATTAATATTCACTATTTTGTGTCAAAATATTAAAGTCACATTCTTAATCCTCTTAATTACAATGACTCTTCATTCTTAGGAATTTATATATTGAATGTAGTATTTATTTGAAATATGAAAATACTCTTTAATATTTTTGTATATTGGCTAAACAAAACTAGAAGGATTATGAATTTGTGTATGTCATTTTTTTTTCAATTTTTTCTGCATAACTAATTCATTTTTTGGTTCTCTTTTTTTGTGTAATTTTAAATGTATTTCTTTCTAACCTTATTTTGTTTTTTAATTTTAATTAATTATATTTTAGTAATTTTGCTATGATAATTCTTTATGTTGGTGAACAGACGAATACTCGAAAGTAAGTAGTGATGAAGTTTTAACAAAGAGGAGGACGAAGTCTGAAATAAAAAATATTGATGTAAAATTAAAAACTTCAATAAAAGAGTATGTACCTTATAGATGACTTGGAATAACAATTTTTACAAAATATAGATATATTTAATTAATTTTTCATAGCTTATATTTTATGATTTACTACAAAATTTTATTTTAATTTTTTTCATAACTGTGTGAATAGCGACCAAGTACACTAGTAAGATCATAAAACTCAACTCTATCTAACTACCCGTAAATCACAATAGAAGTTAGTGTTACAAAGACAAATTTAGACGAAGGTGTCTGAAATTATCATTATTATTTGAGGAAAGACATAAAGACACCATCGAAGTTGTCCCATATTTGCATAAAGACACCTAAACTTTAAAAGTGTCCTATCACACTACTAAACACCTATATATCGTTGTAAATGGGTTATTTTTACCCATTCGGTCGTCTATGTAGTGCGCGTGTTGCTCACTCTCTAGGATAGAATTAACCCGAACCGACTCTTTTTTTAAAGAAAATTCGTCTTCTCCTTTTCATTTCATTTCTCAACTTTTCCCTAAAATCGAACGAAATACACAAGTGTTGCTGTTGACGAAAGTGTTGTTGTTGACGATCTCGTTGTTGATCGTTGTTGATGTGTATTTGTGAAGATTCTTGGAGATTGAAGGTCTAACAGGTTAGGGTTCTAAAACATATGATAAAAATCTTCACTTTTTTCGATTATTCTGATTTTATGAATTATTATATTGTAGAAGTGTTGATTACGACCTCCTACAGTTGCTATTGTTAGGATATTTTTGACTATGTTGCGTAATAGACTTAGTTAGTGTAGGGTATTGTGTTATTGACTTAGTGCAACTGTTAGTGATTAGGGTTTTGTGATTGTGTTTTAGGTTAGGGTTAGATGTTATCCACTTAGTTCGAATCTTATTATTTGTCTCATATACATTTGTAGACTTCAATTTGTACATTATCAACTGCTATTGTTAGTGTTTTTGTTCTGTTAGTACTGTTAGAGCTAAATGTTAGTGCTTTTTTCTACATTTGTTAGTTAGTGTTTCTGTTGTTGTTGTTTGTTAGTGATTATGTTTGTTGTGTACAACTTGTTAGAGTTAGTTATTGAAATGTGTGTTTGAATTGTATTTGTTGTTGTTACATGCTTTTTCAGGATGGCTTTTACTTTGATAACTTTAAGATGGTATCATGGGGGAGGGGGGGAGGGGTAATAGAATTTGGTCCACCACCTAAATATATTGGGGGGCATGTGACAGAATTCCTAGATGTAGATGTTGATAGGATGTCTTATTTTGAGTTGAGGGGCTACATAAAGGAACTAGGATATAATAGATTGTGATTTTTTTCATCAAGTGGGATGGGTTATTGGTCCTTGTTGATAATGATAAGGTTATATTTGACCTTTTCAATATGATAAATGATCGGGGATACAGTGGAGGTGTATGTTTTTCATGGGGTTAGTGAAGCTAATCAGACCCCACTTGAATTAGAGTTTGTCCCCCATGTGACTGAAAGTGGGGTAGGTGAGGAATCTTTTAATGAGACTTCTAACCCTAATAATCAGCCTCTTACTTCTACTTTTCCTTCCATCCTTACAACTGGTCCTTCTGAAACTTTCAGCACTCCATTTGAAGCTCAGTCTTCTACTGTGCCTCCACCATCTCCTTCTATTGTTCCTCCTTCTTCTATTGTGCCTCCACCATATCCTTCTACTGTGCCTCCTCCTCCACTGTGCCTCCCCCATCTACTTCTACTGTGCCTCCTCCTTCCTATGTACCTTCATCTGATTATCCTATAATAGATAATGATCCAACTGATGATGAAGTGGAAGCTGAATCAGGATCTGAAGGGAATACTAGTGAAGATACTGAGGTTGACTATAATGTTCATCAAGAGTATGTAGATATAAGGGCAACCAAGAGGCATTTCAAAAGGTCACAAAGGAGAAGTAGGGGAACTACTTCAGATCAGATTAATGTTAATGAGAAAGGTCCAGATAAAAAGTATGATGATACAAATAATGGTATTAGGGAAAGCTTAGTTGGTAAGCTAGGAGGTGATGAACCTTATTATCTAAGTGATGAAGTTCTTAGCTTTGAAATAGATAATGAAACAGGTTGGGGAGATGGTGAAGAGGTTGATCAAGTAGTGCATAAACCTGTTTGGAAGAAGAAAACCCCAAATAGAGTTGTGTTTGATACAACTGCTGAAAAGATTGTTTGGGAATTAGGACTGATTTTTGGAACTGTTGAAGAATTTAGAGTGGCAGTGACAAGATATGCAATCCAAGAACATATTCAAATTGGAAAATATGTAAATGAGCCTGGCAGAGTTAGAGTGAGATGTTGTAAAGAGAGTTGTCCTTGGTTGTTGTATGCAAGTAAGGATAGAACTAGTGGAGGTTTCATTGTTAAAACATACAACTCTATCCATAAATGTTTGACATCAACTAATAACTACTTGTGCAGCTCAAAGGTTTTGGCCACCGAATACAAAGAAAGAATAACTCAACAGCCAAACATCAGCATTGTGTTGTTGCAGGACATTATTAGAAAGGAGTTGGATATTAATGTTGGTAGGACAACAGTGAGAAGAGCTAGGACTAGAGTGTTACAAGAGATCATGGGTGATCACATTGTGGAGTATGGTAGGAATTTTTATTATAGAGATGAAATATTAAGGAGTAATCCAGGTAGTACTTGTGTAGTGAAGGTTGGAGAAGATTTTGAAACTGGGCAGAAAATTTTTGAAAGATTTTATGTTTGCTTCAATGTTTTAAAGAAAGCATTTTTTGAAGGTGCTAGGAGGTTGATTGGTTTTGATGGGTATTTTCTCAAAGGTGTGTGTAAAGGTCAGTTGTTAGTGGCAGCTTGTAGAGATGGAAACAACCAAATGCTGCCTATTGCTTGGGCAGTTGTTGAGGATGAGAATCAGTATACCTGGACATGGTTTCTTGAACTAGTGAAGAATGATCTTGAACTTGGAGAAGGTCACCAACTATCCATCATTAGTGATATGCAAAAGGTAATTACTGATATCCATCTTACTGTTTTATTGTTGTTAAGTTTTGCATTTTAATTTATTCTTTTTCTGTTATGTTGGTTTGTTAGGGACTAGAAATTGTTGTGGATACTTTATTGCCACTTGTTGAACATAGAAAATGTGCAAGACATGTTCTTGCAAATTGGTCAAAAAATTGGAAAGGAGTTGAAAGAAGAAGAGTGTTTTGGAGGATTGCTAAATCCACATTTGAAGCTGAGATGAAGGACAAGATGAAGGACAATATAGAGACAATGAGGAAATTAGGACAAGAAGGTTTGGATAATCTTTTATGGTACAATTTGAATACATGGTGCAAGAGTTATTTTGAAATAGCAAATGTGATGTTGTGGACAACAATATGGCAAAAAGCTTTAATGCTTGGATAGTGCCTGCAAGGTATAAAACCATCATTACAATGCTTGAGGAGATAAAGGTGAAGATAATGAAAAGAATTGGTGATTTGAGAGAGTTCTCAAACACTTGGATTACTGATATATCTCCTATGTCTTTAAAGATTTTGCAAGAAAACATTCAAAAGTCTATGCAATGTAACTTGACTTGGAATGCAGAAAGAGGTTTTGAGATTAAACACCATGGATTTACACACACTGTGGACATTGTTAATAGGAGGTGTAGTTGCAGATCCTGACAGCTCAGGGGAATTCCTTGTCCTCATGGTGTTGCTGCCCTTCATTACAAAAACTTGGAACCAATCCATTATGTGGCTAGCTGTTATAGCAAGGAAACCTACCTCAGCACATATGCCCATTTTATTCAGCCAATGAATAACATGAAAATGTGGCCAACCTCAAATAATCCAATTGTAAAGCCACCAAAAATCAGAAAGTTGCCTGGGAGACTAGGTCAGGTTAGAAGAAAGGAAGTAGATGAAAGTAGAAAAACTCGAAAGTTGAGCAAAAGAGGTGTTGTAATGACTTGTAGCAAATGTGACACACAATAACACAATAAAAGAGGATGTCCTACAAGAAACCAAGCTGGTCAAAGTCAATCAACTGAACCATCTTCTTAGGCAAGAGGTATTGGTCCAAGTCAGTCAGCTGAACCATCTTCTCAGACACAGGTACTTTTATTTGTTACTTTCAAATGTAAGTTATATGTAGATATATATGTATTGATATATTAATATATAGGCTACTGAAAGTGGTAGAGGAAGAGGCACAGAAAGAGCAACAAGAGGAAGAGCAAGTGGCAGAGGTGTTCTAGCTTAATCACATGGAAATGCTACAAACACAAAGGTAATATATCTAATTATTATATCATTGTTAGATAATATAGATATGCTTTAATATTTTGATTTCAAAGTACAGATTGTAAATGGTAGAGGAAGAGATAGAGGTACAGGTAGAAGAGCAGGAACAGGGAGAGAAATGGCTTAAGAAAAAAATGTAAATGAAGGACTAAGTAGAGGAAGAGGAATGACTCAACATACTCAAACCAGTTCTGAAGCAAACTGTAGTGGAAGAGGCCTTGGAAGAGGCCTAGGAAGAGGGAAGAGACCAGTAGAACATCAGGACATCAGTGGAGGACGAACAAGACCTTTTAAAAGGCCAAGAATGGTAGGTGTTGGCATATACCAAGCTGAAGATGGATTTACAACTCTCAATGTAAGTTTACAACTATCAATGCAAGTTTACAATTGTCAATGCAAACCTAATTGTCTAATATTTGAGTGTGTATTTATTTGACTAAGCAGCCTGAATTGCCAAGTAGAAGTGTCATCAATACTGGTACAAGAGTTACAAAGAGGGCTGATGTTGTCACTAGTGATATTGGCTACATACCAGTACGTGGATTCAAATAGAAGGGGAAGACAAATATTACCAGTAGCAACCTGGAAAGAATGAGGGTTGAAAAGGTTATCCAAACTAGCTCTGTAGCTGCTGCTAATGCTGCTAATAGCCAAGGCCAAACAACTTCAAGTAGGAAGACTTCTGTGCCATGGAAGTAGGGCTATTTGATGTTGTCTTGTTCATTTTGACAAACAAAATTTAACTATGCACATTTTTTTTTTGTTTTTTGTTGGAAGCAAACTCAGTTTTGCGTGTAACCAAACAAACTTGAATGGTTGGAATCAAACTCGATTATGAAGTCTTCTTTTTAGTCAGTTTTTTGTTGTTGTCTTTTTAATTGTAATTGACATATTTGTGAAGTTTCTCAAATGATTGCCACGATAATATAGATAAGAGAACCAAATACATTAACAAATTGTTCAAATCATAACAATTTCGACAACAAAGAACAACAATAACTTGAACATTCAACAACTTCTATCCTTCAAGTTATACAGACCTACAACTAGCAAGATCAAGACAATTAGCTTCTATGTACACACACCTACAACTTCAAAAATTTGAAAGTAACTAAAGATGTCTATGGCAATTTTGATTGCACACACCTACAACTTCCATCCTTCACATTCTTGGTTAGACTTAAACATAGAAAACACACAATAATGATCAAGACGATTAGCTTCAAGTTACAACATTTGCCCTTCTTTTTCTCCTTCATCATGACTTGGTTACTTTCAACACGACTTTCATAAGATGTCAATACTTCTTCCAACTCCTTAATTCTCTTTGCTAATCTCGGAATAACGTACTTGGATCGTCTATCAACTTCTTCTCGATCCCTCCATCTAAAGAAGTTGCATGCATCCTCCTAAAATACGCAAAACACAAATTAAAGAAAAACACATAAATAAAAGATCTCCATAAAAGAATTAGTAAACATACACGATAGCGTGGACAAGACCAAAATCTTCGAGTTGTATTATGCTCCGACCATGAAGTTTGCATTGATAGTAAGTCACCATGTTCGCATCGCAGTTTCACTCGCAACATCGGATCATTCTCATCATTACAAATACGATTCAACATCGCATTTGACATTTCCAATCAAAAACTAATCACAAAATTGAGAAGAAATTCAACCATAAAAAACTTCAAATTAACGTTTCTACTGGAAATGAAAAGATAAAAGACGAATTCCTACCTTATTTTCTTGAGGAGAATGATGAAGTCGTCAAACAGAGAGCACCAGCATTGTTCTTGCCATGGAAATCAAAATATTAGGGCTACCAACGTCTATTTTTGAGTTTAAATTGGGAAAGATGACATAAATTGATTAAATAATTAATATTAAAGAAAGAAAATGACATGTGGCTATTTTAAACTGGTAAATGAAAATGAAAAATGGTCCATGACGCGCCTAATGTGCGTGTAAACAACCCAGACGAGTTAATGGGTAAAAATGGTCCACTTACAACGATATATAGTTGTTTAGTGGGGTGATAGGACACTTTGAAAGTTTAGATGTCTTTATGCAAATATGAGACAACTTCGATGGTTTCTTTATGTCTTTTCTCTTATTATTTTTATCAAAGAAGTCATACATAGTTTTTTTTGTCTTTTTTCCCCCTATGTTCATTAAAATATCTGTAAAGAATCTATATTTGGTGGACATGTAACAACAGAGTTCCCTTGTAATTAACTAGTGAATAATAAAGTTCGATTGTTCTTTTGGCTGATAGAGACAATTCTAAGGTGTTTATTTATCTCTCTTTTCTTTTTCTTCCATTCTTTTTGGGGAATCTATATATTACGTAAAATTTGAGAAGTTTGAATTATGATATATCTCCTGCAGCAAATGGAATAATGGTATCAAATATATTTTTCTAAAAACGGATGGACTCAATCGGTAAGTATTAAAACTAAATGAAAAATAATGTTCACAAACTAATGATCTCATTCGTTTTCTTTAAATAATTTCGGTACAGTAGATAAATGTGTCATTTAATTAACTTGACTTCATCTTGCATCCATGTCCTCTAACATTGGGGATGTACACGTAGGCATTTAAACTTGTATAAAGTTGAACCAATAGACATATGTGCCCTATGTGACGCCATACTTGGCCAATTTGCATTCTATCTAGCGTCATGTGCGTATTATGCGACGTAGGACGTGTATATCTACTTATTTATTTTTATACAAGTTTATGTATCGACTTATGCACATCCAAAATTGAACCGTATAAATACAAGGGCAAGTACTCAAGCATTAACAATCAAGGTATCTAATCTTGTTCTCTTCTAAAATCTAAAAATTGTTGGTCTTACGTATAAATAAAAGCACAAATCTCTTAGTCATTCACTCTAAGTTGAACACTTTATGTGGTCCATGTCAAAATGATATATTCGAAAAGTTTTATCTAGGGTCCTTAATACAATTATAGTTATAGATGGAATGGAGAACCTAGAGATGGTGATCAACTTGTCTTTAAAGATTCTTCTACTATAAAAATATATATAAATGTGCATCTCACTCAGTTATTCCTTCCAATAATTTCATTCTAATTTTATTTTCATTCTTCAATTGACCTCTGGCCTTTTTCTCAAGAAAAAAAAATATGATTGTTTTATTCACTACTTAATAATATTGAAGGAGTCTTGACCATCGAAACAAGAACAAGGTTATTGTTGAATTAGCAGAAATAAAAACGTAAAAAACAAAATAAAGATTTATTGTGAAAAACATCCTTGTTGGAAAAAAAATTAGGACTACAGTCTACAACTCATGATTTCACCAAACTTCACTAACCTCAAAGAGCAACTTTAGATTACAACTCGGTAATAAAAGGGATTAACTCTAATATCTCACCTTTACTCAAATGAACTGTTCAACGATTAACTATGATCGAATACTCTACTCTCCAAGAAGCCAACTTCACTTTTTTTTTACAAAGCCTCGCAAACTCAATATCACACTTAAAACAATTATTACTAAGCAAAGACTCAAATTAATATTATTTTTTTCCTTTTGACTATTTATAATTTAGTAATTTTTTATGATGAAGCAGCGTCACAGCTAGAAACCCCTTATATTAATAGGGATGGGCGTTCAATATTCTGTTTGAGATTTTCAAATTTTGAATTCGATAATTAGATTAGTAGTTGAAAATAGATGTTTTATACACATCTCTACTTATGTATTATTGAAAGTAGAATATGTATCCGACGCCAAACAAGAAAAATATGTATGATGAGACATTTTATCTCCTTGATTATGCAAAGATTGCTCTAAAAGTGAGAGAATAAGGACAATTTGTATAGTCCTTCAATTCTAGTCAAATTAAGAACTTTGTTTGAGCATTCTCATCCTTCCTTTTATTGGAAAAGCACATATCAATTATAATTAAACAATTACTTTGTCAAATCTGTCCTTAATTTAAACAAGAATTACACTTTTTAACTTTTAAGTCAACTTTTGCATATGCCTCTTTAAAATAATTAAATCATTGTTTTAAGATTTTAATATGGTATTTGAGTTGGAAAACAGTAAATTCATTTACTATTCGACTTTAAGTAACACAAATGGACAATAATATAATACTAAAGAATAGCATTTTGTAATTAAAGAACAACTTTTATTGAATTCTTTTTGTCCCATAAGAGTTTTAGTGCCGCTCTGCTGAGTGAGGCAACGCACCCATAAAGTAAAGCAACTTTCTAGGGCCAAGAAAAGAGAGAAAAAGAAATATAAGAAAAAAGAATATTTTTAGAGGTAAAATTCTGATTTTTTATTTTATCTTTTTGTGTGTGTTTGGGATCAAATTAACAAGCCATCTTTCATAAGCTAATAATGGTAAATTTTGAAAACTAACAAATTAGACAACAAAGAAAAGTAGGCCAAAGATGCATAATATTTTGATACGGTTTGTTTCACTTAAAAATGTATCTAATATGATTTGATCAATTAATCTAGGTATAAATAATTGACTTAAGAAATTTAAAAATTGTTTAAGTAATAACTTTTCAATAAACAAGACTTTTAATGCCAATACTATACATGCTAAAGTGTTACGGTATGAGAAAAAATATATATATTCTATGACATTTCTTTTTTGAAAAGACTAAAGAAAAAGTAAATCATATAAATTGAGATAAAGTAATTATTTTGTGTCATATGACATATTAGGGAGGTAAATAGTTAAAAAGCTTTTATGTTTGAGGGGTATTTAAGACTTCTCATAATTTATGGGTAAATCTTCCAAAAATCATGTTTGAGGTGGTAATTAAGATTTCTCAATGGAGTATTTAGGTGTGTATTTAATAAAGTGTGTCAAATTTAAAGTGATTTTTCATTATCTCTATTTACTTGTCAAATATTTTTTAATTTTACTTGTTAATTATTAATAAATTTCAGTTTATATCTTTCAATTATATTCTCAATTTATTAACATTGAGTTAATGTCTTTAAAAAATATAATGTATAAATATGCTTAAGCTCTATATATTAATTAAAAAATATAGAATAATAAATTCATTATACCAATCAAAACTAAATAGTGAAATTATATTTAAAAAATATAAATATAATCAATATATATGACATAGATGTTTACAAATTGGTTAGTCCGTAAATTGGATACAATACCAAGGAACTTTTATGGTAGTTTGACACCCACTCCTCATTTTTTACTTATTTTCAACTCATTGTGTCGTCATTCTTCTTAATTAAATTACACTTGTCCCACTAACCTTCACTTTTACTTACACTTTCTCCTCTGCATGCCCTTTGGATGTCGCCATATTATTTTCAGGCGGTTTTTGATGGTCCCCACTTCAATCATTTTTTCTATATATATAATCACAAATCTTAAAACTCTTTTCTAAAAAGTCCCTCTTCTCTATCACCATGAATAAACTACTTGTTTATTCTCTTCTCTTTTTCTTCTTTCTTCTTCCCGCTGTAGTTTCTTCAGAATGTACTTGCGATGAAGATGCCGATGATCGGAATAAAATCGAAGCGTTGAAGTATAAATTGGTAGCCGTCTCTTCGATTTTAATTGCCGGTGCTATAGGCGTATCGATTCCAATTCTCGGTAAGGTAATTCCAGCTTTTCGCCCTGAAAATAATGTGTTTTTCTTAATTAAGGCTTTTGCGGCCGGAGTGATTTTGGCTACCGGATTTGTTCATATTCTACCGGATGCATTTGAAAGCTTGTCTAGTCCTTGTCTTCCGGAAAAACCATGGGGAGATTTTCCATTTGCTGGATTTATAGCTATGATTTCCGCTATCGGAACGATGATGGTGGATTTATTGGCGACGAGTTTTTATAAGAAATCGAATCTTACGAAGCAAAAGCCTGTGAATAGTGATGAAGAAAAAGAGGTACATGTGCATACGCATTCAACTCATGGACATGCTCATGGCTCTGTTATGTTGACGTCATCGGAGGGTACCGATGAATTGGATTTATCTCGTCGGAGAGTTATCTCACAGGTATGAATATTTCACTCATCTCTATTAATTTCATGGAATGAAATAACTTACAACGGAAAAAATCATTTTAGTGTTTTTTGGACTGATGAATTTTCTGGAGTACTTCATTAATTTGTTGGATATACCCTTCTTTTCAGTTTTTGTTTTATTGTGACTCATCAGTTATTGTTAAGAGTCAATTTCAATTTTGTTTAAATTAAAACTAAAATGTAGATAAATTGACAAAGTTTTGCTAATTAAGTAAAATATTTTTTTCGTGATTTGTTTTTAAATAGATGTGAATCTACTTTTCGTGATTTGTTTTTAAAATTATTGTTAGAACTTTATGCTTCAAAATAGTTAAAGTACTAATATTAGAATTTGTCCATATTTAAGGGACTAAAACTGCAAATTTCCCCAAGTGTAATTGAAAGTGGAGATAGAATTTACAAGTTATCTCAAAGGAATATGTAATTCAAGTTGCAAAAGGTGGATTCTCATCATTAATAATCATAAAATTACTTAATTTTTGCATTTGAAACTGAATTTGGTTGTTTATTGATGTGACAGGTATTGGAATTAGGAATTTTGGTGCATTCAGTAATAATTGGTGTATCTTTGGGTGCCTCAGAATCTCCCAAGACAATTAAACCCCTTGTAGCTGCATTAACTTTTCATCAGCTCTTTGAAGGCATGGGTTTAGGTGGCTGCATTGCTGAGGTATATAATCTTAATAATCTGTTTGGTCTAGCTTTTGAAAAGTTAAAAAACTTTACAAGTATCCTCAATCTATGCTTATGCTCAAAATCTTAGAGATATATTTATACTATACTAAAGTCCTATTATCTCTGAACTTATTTTATTAATAATTTTTTATCTTTTTTTGACCTACGTGACACTATCTTGTGGATCCAACGCTGATTGACTTTTTTTTTCAAGCTAGTGTCACGTAGGCCGAAAAGGGTGAAAAATTACTTATAAAATAAGTTTAGGGTAATAGAACCTTAATATAGTATAAGTGTGTCTCTGGAATTTCGGGCATAGACTTGTAGATTTTTCCAAAAACTTTTATTAAAATAAATATTATTTCTCTAACTTTTTTTTATTGTATAAACAGGCGAAATTTCAGATTAAAAAAGCTGCATTGATGGCAATTTTCTTCTCCCTAACAACACCAATTGGAATTGCAATTGGTTTTGGAATATCAACAGTGTATAGTGAAACAAGTCCAACTGCACTCATGGTAGAAGGCATTTTTAACTCTGCTGCTGCTGGAATTTTGATTTACATGGCTTTAGTGGATTTACTTGCAGAAGATTTTATGAGCAGTAGAATGCAAGATAGTCCTAAACTTTTAATGGGAGCTAATATATTTCTTCTTTTTGGGGCGGGTTGTATGTCACTTTTAGCTAAGTGGGCTTAAAATAAAGAATAGTAAGTAATAATTTCATCATTTTTGTAATCTTGATTGATTAATTAATACCCATAATTAAATATGGGACCAAATTAATCTTAATCTTAAAAGGTTCTTTATTTTTAGCTTTTGCTTTAAAGAATAAAGAATATTGAAATTAGATGAAATTTAGCAAGATGTGCAATTCTTTGATTAGAGTATTATTTTTTGTGACTGCTCTGAGGATGGATTTGCAAATGTAGAAGACATATGCAGATGGACATAAAACATGTCTGTCCTTTTTTTTCTTCATCACTATATATAAGTTTTTCCCGGAAGACAAGGACTAGACAAGTTCTCGAATGCATCGGCAGTATATGAACAAATCCCCTAGCCAATATTTTGGCCAAGCTGCAAAAGACTTAATTAGAAAATCACATTATTTTCAGCTGTAATTATCTTATCGAGAATTGGAATCGATGCGCCCATAGCATTGTTCACAATAAATTTTCTTAAGCGTTGAAAATCGTCTGCAAGCAAAATAAATTTAAAAAATGTGATTTTATTAATGAATCAGTGTGAGTACAATTCCATTGTTGTCTTGATTCTCTCTCCTAAGTTTCTCCGTGATTCGAGGGCCTTCAAGTTTAATAGTGTACTTCTCGAACTGTTGGATAATGTAGACCTCCTTGAGATGTTGTCGATCTCCGAGACGTCGGAAAGCACTTCTTCGTTTCAAGTAGATCTCACAAAAACTCCGTTGACCAGTCCTCCGAAGAGTTATGTAGTTGATAGCGTAGCTTTCTACAATTGCAGAATGTTTGTTGAAGATTTTTATTGACGCCCCTTAGAATGTCATGCACATCTCCTATTTATAGTTGTAGGGGGTGATAATATTGCTTGTGATTGGCCAAAGGATGTCATTTTGACACTTGGCGGATTGTGATTGGTTCTTGCATTTGACTAGGACTACCATCTCATATGGACATGTGGTGTCACCTTATTGGTCTTGGATGCCTAATCACTGTGACACGTGGCATGGGTTTGGACTTCAAGGTAAAATGGACCTTGGATTTGAATTTAATAAGATAGACTTATTTATTTGTAAAGCCCAAATTAATCATTCAGTCCAAATGGACATGGATTTAATTCAAATTTTGTATGAATTTGATCCAATACAATTTATGTGTATACAAATGCATCTTACTTCGAAACTTGTCGACGTGTAGGCTTGCTGAAGTGTGGCGACAAGACTTGAAGTATTCATGAATGAATTTTTATTTTTTGAGACTTGTCAACGTGTAGGCTTGCTGAATTTGACGACAAGAGTTAAAGTCTTCATGAATATGGTTCCCCCCCCCCCTTTTTTTTAGGCTTGCAACGTGTAGACTTGCCGAATTTGACAATTAGAGTTGAAGTCTTCATGAATGCATTGTTGAGACTTCAAGTGTATTTGTTTCTTATCGTCGTATTCTAACTAGGCCACTACAAATGATTTGCTTGTAGTGATCTAAATTTTTTTAAAACGTTCTTGCTCGACAATCACGTGGACCCTCTATAATGATTTCAGATAGATGGTCTAGTGAGTAGTAACATTATTTTTTCGTATGATATTCCTTGCAAGGTGTGAGAAAAAAAAATAAGAAGATCGATTGAATTTTGAATCAAATAAAAAGAATATCAACTTTCCTTTATCTAAGTCAATGAAGATATTCTTATTTACTTAACTCTTTGGTTCATCCCTTCATAATGGTGTGGCTTCAAAATGGACATGAAATATCTCAACTCAAATCAGATTTTTATTTTCCGAATCCACCTTATTATTCCTTGTGGAAGGATTATAAATCTTTCATGAGAATCCCGATATAATCTTCTCCAATGCATAAAGAATTTCATCAAACAAAATTTTAGACGCTGCAAAAAAAAACAAGTTATCGAATCGTATTTAACTGTTTAGTTGTGACGTCTCTTGTTTTTTTATCAAATGGGGAGACAGCCTCCATTATATCTCGAAAGAAACTTCAAGAAAAATATTTTTGCTACTTTCTCAGGTAACTTAGACTCTTGTTTAGTAGTAACCCATCTTGATGGTTCTGCGTTGCGCGCAAGTAGTTTAAAATTCATTTCTAATTGTAGAAAAATTAAAATCATAAGCCACTTGATTTTTTCGAAACTAGAAACGCGGGGCTATAACAAAGAAAAAAAATTAAAACCAATTTTTTATTCCATTGCTACAGTTTTTATCTTCAAAGTTGAACATGCTTCTGATAGACAGATTTGTGCGTTCGTAGTATTAAATACATTTATAATTGTAGAAAAATTAAAATCACAAGTCATTTGTTTTTTCCGTAACTAGAAACATGGCATTACAACATACAAAATATTTGTAGTCAAATTCATTTTCAAATTTCTACAGTTTTGATCTTCAAGTTTGAACATGTTTCTGATTGGCAGATTTGCACATCTGTAGTGTAAAATTCATTTCTAATTGTAGAAAAATTGAAATGGCAAGACGTTTGATTTTTTCGAAACTAGAAACATGAAACCACAACATATAAAATATTCGTAGCCAAATTCCTTGTCAATTGCTACAATTTTAATTTTCAAGATTGAACTCATTTCTAATGGTCAAATCTTTTTTATCTTTTGATTACTTCGATTGTATTTTCGCCAATGTAACCTCCTTTTTTTCAGAGCCACGTTGTGCAATCTTAATTTCCAGCAGCGACAACGGACTTAAGTGACCGAGATGCTCCATACTCTTGCCTTGGAATCGTGGAGAACAAGCAATATTCGCGCGCCAAATTTCTCACCTTGAAAGTTCATCCTCCGGTGATCGACGCCTTTCCACTTCTTAGAAAGACGTTGTACACTTCTCATTATCTCCCAGAGTGATCGTCAATAGAAAAGAAGGATGTTAATTTCTCCGGCAATGTCACAACTTAAAAAATTCTCCTATTGAAGTCTTTCACTCATCAAAATGTTATTGTTGTCGTCCCTCCTCGTCGTGATGAACATCTTAGCAGTTGGCGTGTTTCTTCTTCTGGTTTGGTGTGGTTCGCTATTAGTCTCGCTATTGGGAGTGGGCGGAGGATGTACTTGCCCGCTGCAATGAGACTTTGGATAGCATCAAGACTTCTGATACTATCTTTGCTTCAATGTTCACATGCGACCACAATTAAAACATTCTCCAGGCCTTTTGTGAGAATTGGCGTCCATCTACCAATACGGTCTCTACCTTCGTCGGAGAGTCATCTATTCTTATGGGATTTGAGATCAATTGGAGGTCTTCGTGTTCATAGTTCCTTTTATGATGAAGTTATACTCTCGGCAAAGGAGTTGACACATGTAGATGATCAAGGGAAGTCTTTTCTCCCAAGAAGTTGCTCCTTTTTGTTTTCGGCGTTATACCGACTTACCAAAGGTGCCATCGACGAAGTCTGTTTTCGAGAATGGACAATTTTTTGGTTTAGGGGGCTGAGGAAATATGTTGAGCCTTCGCCAAGGACATCTAAGAATCGTGTAAAACCAGGGATGAATCATGATCCTTCTGAAAATATTGACATGAGCCTTTTGCCTCGAACCGAAGAAGAGAATGCTCCTTTTGTCAAGCTAGGCGTGGACAAATAATTCAGGGATGAGACTTATCTGGCGTCTTTTCTCGCATGTTGGATTTGCAAGTTTGTTTTTCCTAACAGGAAAGCTTTTTGTATTCGTGCTAGTGTTTTCAAAGTCACAAGCTTGATGACTCATGGAGAAATATTTTATTTGGCGGTTTTGGTCCTAGCAAGCATCTATCGCGGCCTCAGGGATATATCCACTTCTTCAAACTTGGGTGCTTGCAATACATTACTTACCTTCTATTATGTATATGGATGGATAGGTGAGTATTTTGACTTTGTTGATGCTTGCAAGTTATTTCAAATAGTGAATGTGCATGACCTCCACAATCTGGCCATGCTACAAGGAAAAAGGTTGCATATTGATGATAGTTGAAATTTATCCACTTCCTGGAGCGATTATCTTATAGGACTTCGTTCAAGTTTTGTCACTTTGAGGCTGAATGATGAACTGATTGTGGAGCCTTATAGCCCTTACCGATTCAGTCGACAATAGTAATATTATCAAGACATCCTGGTGTGCACTCATAGAGCCCCATTACGATGGTTCTCTGCTAGCTTTGGTGCAACTATGGGATCCATGTTTTGTCTTGGGAGGTGTTCAAAGATCATCATATCAATGCATCCATCCAATAAGGGGTCTTTAATGACTCGTGAGTATTCAGATTGGTGGACATCCCATTGAGAGATCCTGCTAACATGAAGTACCCACATAATTTAGAGAGGTCGAAAAAAAGATGATGTTTCTTCACCAAAAAAGGAGAACAACATCAAGAAAAGCTTCCTTTCTCTTTAAAGTCCAAGGTGACACCAAATATCCCTCTGCAATCTGTCAGAGTTGTTTCCAAGTCCAAAATTTTTAAGGGCAAGTCTACATATGTGGATGACGTAGTTAAGGATCCTTTACAAATTCCTAATGCTGCCAACATTACTGATAAAGAGGTGATCGACCTAACTCTCAAGAGGAAGAAACCTTCCAGCTCATCGGACAAAGGTGTTGTAAAGTTACTTGGAATTGCACCATTTTGTAGCGACACATCAAAAACGTCTATTTCGCTCCATGAGATTGACTTTAGTGCTAGTGCAGCCTCTAGCTCCAATGAGAGCAATGTTAGCCAAGAGCTATATTACAAGCATTTGAAGAAAAAGCCCAAGGACATGAAACCTGTTAGAATCATTTATCTTATAAATGAGGTACTAAGTGTTGATCAAAGAATATAGAGTAATTTACTCTATAGTGTCCATAGATTACTTCATTTATAGTCTTCTTGAGTTAAGTATTTGAGTATGATTAGAAGTCCCTATAAAGGAAAGATGAACAACCAGTTTAATGTCCATACTTTATTGCCTTCATGTTAATTCATCTAAACTTTGTAATCTTATATTGTAGAGTATTTTTTTTTTTTGTTTAACGGAGCTTATCAGATTGTCTCTCCATATTATTAATATTATTTTAAAGAGTAAAATGTGGATACTAAACAAGTGGCGGTGATGAATGAGGCTGAATCATCATTAGTGTCAGAAGTGAAAGAGAAGAAAGACCAAGACCCTATTTTGCTTGAATTGAAAGCAAATGTTCATAAGCAAAAAGTATTGGCTTTTGAACAAGGGGGAAATTGTGTATTGAGATATCAAGGTAAATTGTGTGTACAAGTGTGGATGAACTCCAAGATGATCATGGAGAAAGCTCATAGCTCCAGATATTCCATTCATCTGGGTTCCACAAAATGTATCGTGACTAGAGAGAGGTGTATTGTTGGAGTATCGTGAAGAAGAGTATTGCAGAATTTGTAGCCAAGGGTCTGAATTGCAACAAAATTAAAGTTGAGCATCAAAGGCCTAGTAGTTTGGCTCAGAATATAGAACTTCCGGAATGGAAGACGAAGATGATTATTATGGATTTCATCACAGGTATACAAGGTCTCGCAGGCAGCATGATTCAATTTGGGTGATTTTCAATAGAATGACTAAATCAACCAAATTTTTGCCGGTAAAGACTACTCATTCAACAGAAGATTATGAAAAGTTGTATCTTCAAGAGGTGGTAAGAATTCATGGGGTTATGTTCTCCATTATTTCAGACAGAGGTGCGCAATTTACTGTACATTTTTGGAAGTCATTTTTAAAAGGATTGGGTTCAAAGGTGAACTTAAGTATTACCTTTCATCCTTAGACAGATGAGCAAACAGAGCATATTATTCAGACCTTAAGGATATGTTTAGGGCTTGTGTGAATGATTTTAAAGGTAATTGTGATGATTACCTACCTCTCATCGAGTTTTCGTACAACAATAGTTACCACTCTAGCATTCACATAGCTCCTAATGAAACTCTTTATGGAAGAAGGTGCAGAACTCCTATTGGATGGTTTGAAGTTGGTGAAAGTGGGTTAATAGGACAAGATTTAGTTCATCAAGTTGTGTAGAAGGTCAAAGTGATTTAAGAGAGGTTCAAAACAGCGCAAAGTTGTCAGAAATCCTACATTGATGTTAAAAGTAGGGAGTTAGAGTTTGAAGTAGATGAAATGGTCTACTTGAAAGCTTCACCTACGAAGGGTGTAATGAGATTTGGTAAGAAGAGGAAGCTTAGTCCCCGGTATATTGTCCCTTACAAAATATCGAAAAGGGTAGGTAATGTAGCTTATGAGTTGGAGGTACCAAAAGAGTTAGTCGTGGTTCATCCGATTTTTCACATTTCAATGTTGAAAAGCGCATGGGCGATCTTTCATTGATCATATCAACTGAAGAAATTTGGATAAAGTATAGCTTATATTATTATATATTCACCTTCTTAATTTAGATCGTCAAGATGGCAAGATGATGTCACGAGTCGAGAGCACCCCCAAGTCGCGACACACCGTATTCGACCTCTCAGGGGTCCTATACAAGCCACATAGATCTTCAATTGCATATGATACTCAAGAATTTAAAAGATTCTTCACACACGAAGAACACGTTCATTAATAAGTGAGCGGAAGACTTTTAAACCATCTAACTTTACAATATGTCTCACAAAAATAATAACTTTAGAGAACAACATAGGGACTAAGCCAATGCCAAACTTGAACAAAAGACTAAAAAGACCATAAAAGGAACATGTGGGTCTTGTCCTTGAATCTATGAGGACTCAGCAAAACTTCATCTTCAAACCTTGGGAACCTATCCATCATCCATAGCATACCAAACCTCCAATCCCTACATTTTAGTCAAAAGGGGAAAAGAAGGGGTTAGCACATTTAAGCACTAAGTATGGAAGCCATGCAAAAATCATACAAAAATGGACATTTAGTATAGAAACATGCTTCATGAAATTTTGATAAAAACCTTCATCATAAGGGTTTAAGAGACATAACACAAATCAACATTCACATATAAGACATACTAAACTAGCATCAACATGTAGCACTTAATTCCATATTAATCAAATAAGCCATTTCATCATTTGGACTCTCTACATAAGGTTACTCTAAGACTCACCTAAGTAAGACATGAAGAGACCGCTCATACACCCTCTTCAAGCACACCTAAGTGTTTCTCAAAGCCACCCTAGATAAGAACCCTTCTAATTCAACATATTTTTACTAAGTGAACATTATTCATTTAATCCATTTTGGAGACAACTAAACAAATAGGGGACTTCACATAATGGTCTTCGAAAACTTAGGGAACTCACTTTAGCATCTTCAAGGCCTACTCGTGCCATGTATAGATTGCATCCCATTCTAGTACCTACACGTCATAGAACATATCCAATAACTAGAGTGCACATCCTACGTGATGAGAATAGGCATTAACCGATATAGACCATACTATCTAGGTCTGGAATCCGGTGTCATAAGAACCCACACCATGGTGGTTGTTCTACTTGCCAAAGGTAGAAGTATGACACATCACATTTAGGCACATTGTTTAAGGGATATCAAAAGGCTTCTTTATACTTTACTCTCAAACTCAAGTAGAGCTACAACCTTAAGCATATTAACTCGGTAATTTGCCTTGGTTATCATAGAGTAAGTTCATTCACATGAGTGTATTAGAGAAGGTACCATCACTACGCCTACCAACTCATAATACCATTTCCAAGAAGGGGTCCACAAGGGTTTCCGATCAAGGTTCATTAGGATAGCTCACTCATGAAACGGGTACCATGCTAGGTCTATCCAATTCACTTCATTATAAACCTTCTTTTCATATTCAATGTTTGCACATTCACTTAGTTTTCTAGACTCATCAAGAAGGGACATCATTTTTAGGTCTATCAGTTCAAGACATGCTCTAGAATACCTCATTAATCATTCAAGGAAGGGCACCAACTTAGGTCTACCAATCCTAGACTTTCATTCATTCATTCATTATCAATAAAGGATGCTTACCAAGTCAAGAGATCCCATTCAATATAACCTTCATGCATCAAGTAGGTACAACTAAGTCTACCAAATTAAGATAGCATATCCACATGTAAAGACTCTTCATAGTCTATCATCATCACACATGAACATATAGACGAACATGTTTGCATTCCCAATATCACATAGTTTTATACAAGATCACCTTCACACTATATAAGTTTACACATACATCACATCACCCTTCACTTCATACATTGTATATGCCATAACTTCATTATACAAGGTCACATTGACTTTACATTACCAACTTCACAATTATACCTTCACATATACCATAACATGATACTACTACAATTCACATAATAATGCCGAAAAGGTCATGAACACAATAAGAACAAGAAGTAAACACCGCCACCATAAGTGGACCATACCATACAAGAACAATTCTATATCAATTCTACATTAATAAGGTAATTAGGTCAACTTACCTTCTTCCAATAGACTAGATCATCATTCGTTAACTTCTCCAACAATTCACAATATAATAGCATAATTAACAATGAAAATCAAATATACAACTCATTATAATCGCAATTCCATCAACATTAACCAAATTTAGGGGTTTAGTGAGGATCAAGGGTTCATGGAGATTTTCATTATAAACATCAATTTAACATCAATAATATCATATCTAATGATTTGAAATTGTTTCATGTAAGAACCCTTGAGATAGAGTGAAAATTGGATTTTTCCATAAACACTAAAATCTTTGAGACCACTTTGAAATTGGCTCTAAGGTGATAGCTAACCTTAGATAAAGAACTCTCATACCTTATTGAAGACCTAACCACGAAATTTGGGTTAAAAACTTGGAGAATTGACCCTCTTCTTGGAGCTTCAATGTTCTTCAATGGAGGTTTTGTAAAGAGAGAATTTAGATAGAAGTGAGAGCAATTGGGTTTTCAATTTCGAAATTTTTCGGTGTGGGAATGGGTGTAAACTAAATTAACTCAATCTATACTAAGCCCCTAAAATACCCAAAACACCCCTCACTTGGTTGGACCTTTTTGATTAATTCTAACTAGACTTTTATTTTTGGAGTTTTCATCGAAAAACAAGTCCACATCGGTGTTCCCTGAAGTTTCTGGAAATTAATTTTTGGACAAAGAGGTCCACGACAACATTTGCGATACGTACCAAAATATTTCCCTTTTGTGGAGCTAGTTCGCGATGCGGACATGCTCCCTCCACTCACTGGACAAGCTGCTCTTGGAAGCTTGTTGGCCAAATGTTTGGGTCCTCCTCAAGGACCCTCAGGTTGGTCCTTGGAGTCCTACCCGGAAGTTTTGACGCTAAACATGTCTATCTAGGTATAAGGGTCATCACCACTGACTTAGGCCTCAACAACACACTAACATTCAACCCAAAACACATAACAAAACTAGCGTACAAATGACTAGTCTCTCAGCGTCTTGGTCGTTCCTTGACGTTTGACCTAAAACACAACCAAAATGACCTATAAACTTATTTAATCATTAAATTAACAAGTTAAAAACTCTTAAAACCCATGTGAGGCTCTAGTTCATCCTATTTCATTTTGAGGGTGTTTCAGTACTACCCAACTTGGAAAACATTCATCCTTGAATGACACTAAAACACTTCAAGGACTCAATGACTTACTAGCAACCAGCAACATACAACATCATATTCAATGCACCGAACTCTCAAGGAAACATCAACTTCACATAAAAGTCCCCTACATCTTCATACAATTCAAGCAATTAGGAACACATCCGCCAACTTCTTATGCATCATTCTTTACCATTTCTCATGTTATTGAAAGAACTTCCTTCTCCAAGTCACACCATGCTCATTTAAACATCACTTAGGACATCATTCAATTTCTCCTCAAAGCACAATCATGCTACATTTTCAATAAGGCACATTCAAGCAAGTTTCTAAAAAAAAGGCTAAAACTGCAACTTTTCAACAACACATTAGGCATGTTCATCATTCCACCTCATGAAGCAAATAGTCAATATATACAAAGTGCACATGAACATGAGGGAATACAATAAATGAAAACTCATTTTTGTCTTTTAACAAGAATTCAACTAAAACATGCATATCATAGAAAGAATATTTGGAAACTCATTTTTTTATCACAAAAGGATCCATATCATGAACCAAGCTACTAAGGACTCTTAGTTTTAGGCTTGAATAGGAACATAAAGAAAAGATAAGTATATCTCACTCCCAACCACCTTACTATTCACCATACTCCCCCACTTGGGAGAAACCCATCTAAAGTCAACATTAACATACCACAAGAATCTTACTCAAGAAACCATATACATTACCAACAACACTCAAAGTCTCATATACATCACCGGATCTAACCCCTCAAATATTCAATTCACTATACCCCTTGAAACAAACAACATCAATCAAGCCTAACTCATGAACACCAAAGACTCTCAAAATCCTTACCATTTAGCCACAATATCCCCAAAATAAGAGAAACTCATACTTGCCCTTCAAACATCACCTCTTCCCCTTCTAAGGTCGGAGCAAAACAACATTAAGCCTTCTTACTCATCACACCTATACCTTTCTTACACCACATTTCATCATCTCCTTCAACCTAAAGCAACTTATTTCCACCATAAGGCCATCATCATAACCTACTATTTCACAAACAACCTTTTCTCTCCCTCATCCTTGCAATACAACCCTTACAAGGGAATCATACTCAAAGACCATCACATATGGAACAAGGGAAAGACATCATAGAGAGAACTCTTAGGCACGATTAGAAGAATGAAGAAGTGAAACTTTCTTAGCACCAAATAACCTCCTATTCATAATGTGGTGCGCTTCACATTATAGACAAGACTCTATTAGATGTGGTTTTGAGACAACCTTATACCATCCTATAACCTTATGCTCTGATACCAAGTTTTTTCACGACCCGAGAGAACCCCAAAATTGCGACACAATGTATTCGAACTATCGGAGGTCTCGTACAATCCACATAGATCTTTCATTACATACGATACTCAAAAATAAGAAAAAATTTAAAACTTTCTTCACACACGAAGAAAACTTTCATAGCGGAAGACTTTTAAAATCTAACTTTACAATATGTCTCTGAAAACCATCTAATAACTTTAGTGTACAACATAGGGACTAAGTCCATACCAAACTTGAACAAAAGACTAAAAAGACCATAAAAGGAACATGTGGGTCTTGTCCTCGAATCTATGAGGACTAACAAAAACTTCATCTTTAACCCTTAGAAACATATCCATCATTTATAGCATACCAAACCTCCAATCTCTACACTTTAGTCAAAAGGGGAAAAGAAGGGGTTAGCACATTTAAGTACTAAGTATGGAAGCCATAAAAAAAAATGCAAAAAGGGACATTTAGTATGGAAACAGGCTTTCATGAAATTTTGATAAAAACCTTCATCATAAGGGTTTAAGAGACATAACACAAATCAACATTCACATATAAGACATATTAATCTAGCATCAACATGTAGCACTTAATTCCATATTCATCAAATAAGCCATTTCACATAGCTTTATACAAGATCACCTTCACATTACCTTCACATTATACAAGACCATACATACATCACATCACCCTTCACTTCATACATTTGTATATGCCATAACTTCATTATAAAAGGTCACATTGACTTCACATTACCAACTTCACAATTATACCTTCACATATATCATAACATGATACTACTATAATTCACATAATAATACCGAAAAGATCATGATGACAACAAGAACAAGAAGTAAACACCGCCACCATAAGTGGACCATACCATATAAGAACAATTCTATATCAATTCTATATTAGTAAGGGAATTAGGTCAACTTAACCTCTTTCAATAGCCTAGATCATCATTCGTTAACATCTTCAACAATTCACAATATAATAGCATAATTAACAATATAAATCAACTATACAACTCATTATAATATCAACTCTATCAACATTAGATTATAAGCAATAAACTCACTTCTTAAGCCAAATTTAGGGATTTAGTGAGGATAAAGGGTTCATGGAGATTTTTATTGTAAAACATAAAATTAACATCAATAATATCATATCTAATGATTTGAAATCGTTTCATGCATGAAAGAACCCTTGAGATAAAGTAAAAATTAGATTTTTCCATAAACATAGCAAGCAGGTGAGGTAGGTCCCCTAGGTCGGTGGAACTTTATATATATAATCTTCTTCGACTTCTCTCCATTTTTGCTTCATTTATCTGAGTTAAGAACCATAAAAATCACAAAACCCACTTCCAGGATCAGCCAAGTTACAGATTTTTGTGACTTAAGTCCTTGACAAGTTGTTCTACGCGTTGAGTTCGTCAACATGGTATAATTTGTTTTATCGATTTCCTATCATATCGTACTTTGGTGTGTGGACAGCAGGGGTTTGGGAATATTTTAAAGTTTTGAGGTGTATTACGAACTTATAATCAAGGTAAGACCCTTCTTTCATCGGCTCTAGCTTTGATAAGTGAAATACATATCTTTTATCAGATTGTCGTGGTATCTTCTACTCTTTTGTGTTGATCATGGTCTTGCCTTGTTTTAGTATCAGGGGGGTTATGAGTAAAGTCGTTAGGCCACATGAATTCAGCGAAAAAGGTATGTTAAGGCTATTCCCTACTTATGGCATGTTTCCTTAAAGCTTAGGAGCAATGTAATTGGGTTGTTATTTTTGTTATACTTGTAATCATTATTGTTGATTGTTGGTTGCTCGAGTTGACATAATCCTCCCTTGTCGTGATTCTTATTCAGTTAGCAGCGTCCTTATGTTGGACACGACTTAGATTGTATTTGTATAGGTTGCTTATAACTAAATTGCTCGTTTTTAGCAATTGGATTGTTATTATTGCCCTTGGGGCTATTGTGGTTAGTTGCAGGGATGTGATCTATGCCTAGAGGGGCTGTGTTCTGCCTACGAGGCTATATGGATGCCTAAAAGAGCTATGAGTTTCCTACGGGGATATATTAATGCCTAGAAGCGCTATGAGTTGCCTACAGGGCTATATTGACGCCTACGAAGCCTATGTGCTTCCTACAGGGCCATGTTATTACCTAAGAGTGATATGGGTTATCTATAATCTATGTTGATGCCTAATAGAGTTATGTGCCGCCTACGGGGCTATATTAATGCCTAAGAGGGCTATGTGACTGGCTATGGATCTAGGGACTATCGATAGGGGTATATAGATTGATTGGCACCTTACAGGCTTATGAGGGCTTGAGTAGGTGGTCTTGTGTTTTGTTTGTACCTGCTGAGCTTATGGTCAGTTGATTAGGTTGTGTTTATTATTTTTGATAAGCTTAGATTTAGGATCAGGTCAGTACATATATATTATCCTTGATTCATAAATCGGATTATTCCAGTATATTAGGCTACTTGATCATAGTCTATTGCCTTTCATACTCTGTACATTATTTCGTGCTGACGCCCCATTTCTTGGGGCGATGCATTCATACATGCAAGTCCCGAAAAACGACCGAGTAGACCTCCTAAACAGCTGGATCGGCTTCTGTCCGGTTGGCTAGCCCCTTTCCTCCGGAGCTGCCCGAGTTTGGAGGTTTGTTAGCTTTTGTTGTATATAATTTTATGGGTAGGTTGGGGCCCTGTCCCGCCAATCTTTACTACTATTAAAGGCTTGCATACTAATGTGTGGGGTGTATAGCTACGTTATGGCCATGCTAGCCTAGTTTGTTGGTTTGCTGAAACATGTGAGCTGTTTGATGTATTGTTTTGATATATGCATGTTTTCATTTTTGGTATAGAGATCATGGTGGCCTCGACGGCCCAATCAGGACTTTTGTGCTAGTTGGCTATTTCTTTATGTGAACTCTTAGGAGTAGTTGTTTCGCTTATAGATATGTTGACAGGAGCCTAGCCGGTCGAGGTCTTAGTTTTAAGTCGAGATATACTTGTTTGTTTTATTGATTGTGGGTAGCTGCAATGCACTAGTAGCAAATGGTTCTTTAGGGTCGGGTCTGTCCTGAGTTTCGACATTTTGAGCCAGTTGCTCCCCTTGAATTTGGGGCGTGACACATATACTTTGAACACCAAATAATTTTTGAATAAAAAAGTAACTGAAATGAAAATCTAAGTCAGGGCGGACAAATCAAATGTAACAAAAAAAACTCTTTTATTATTTAAAGAACAAGTGAATTAAAAAAATCAACTAGTACTCACTCACATTAAGGTTTGACCACCCAAACATAACAAAATATAAATTTTATTATTTAAAGAACAAGTAACAAAATAAAAAATCAATGAGTTACATTGAAAGGTGGACCATCCAAACTGTAAAATTTTCAAACAAAAGTTGTTTTTTTCAATCGAATGTAAGACAAATAAAAATTTGAGATATACATTGAATATAACATTATGTACAAAAATTAATACAAATTTATAAACCAAAATATGAGTACATAAGCAACAGGTACCAATAGACATCATAGGTCGACTAAGAAAGAATGGTAGAAACATAAGAAAAAAGATAGAATCAGATATGAGCAGAGGTCAACAGAAATAACAGCAAAACATTAAGAGAGATAGTCAAAGGATATATAACCTAAACCCAGCTAGGCCCCCCATAAGACCCACTTGGTACACTCACACACAAACAAACAAGAACTTGAACGAACTCGCATAAGCCCGACAGGTACATAGAGAAGTAATAGTGGCATTTTGTAATTAAAGAATAAATTTTATTGAATTCTTTTGGTCCCATAAGTGATAGTGTCGCTCTGCTGAGTGAGGCAACACACCCATAGAGTAAAGCAACTTTCTAGGGCCAATAATCAGAGAGAAATAAATATAAGAAAAAAGAATATTTTTAGAGGCAAAATTCTGATTTTTTTTTTTGTGTTGAGATCCAGTTAACAAGGCATCTTTCTTAAACTAATAACGGTAAATCTTGAAAACTAACGAATCAAACAACAAAGAAAAGTATGCTAAAGATGCATAACATTTTGATATGATTTGTTTTGTTTAAAAATAAATTTAATATGATTTGATCTTTAACACCCCGCAATGTGAAAGCTAGAAAAATAAAGAAATCATTTTTTGAAAGATTAAATTTGGAAAGTTTAGCAAGTTTTGTTAAGTATAGAGTTTTGGGTCAACTTCAAACGACCATAACTCTCAATACAGGATGAGTTAGAAGTGTTATATGATATAAGATGAAAGGTATTTGAATTATCTTTTCAACGCCTCCAAGTTTGCTAATTTTTGAGTTCGAGGGAGATTTGTACATAAAAAGTTGGGTCGTCTATATAAGGAAAGTTAACCGGATCTTAAAGGGCTATTTCGGTATTTTCCATACCCAATTGGTTTAATTCGTATTAAGTAATTTAATTGGGGTCAAAACTGATTTGGTTAAGCTTACACTTCATAAAATTATGCTAGGGTTTTGAGAGAAGAGAAAAACGGAGATGAGAGGAGATGAAGCCAAGAATTCGTTGTGTTCTTGAAGTTTAGCTTGTAGATTTCGCCAAGGGTTAATTCCTACGAGTATGTATATCACATAGAGTTAGGTTCCTTTGCCCACACACAAATCATGAATTATTTCAGCGTATTTACATTTTTGAAAGTAGAGAAATTGAGTTTTTGATGGATTTTGTTAACGTTTTTATTGGGTTCTTGATTGTTGAGTTCTAGAGTTAGTTTCATGAAATTTGAAGTAAGTTTCGAGTATATTCTTATATAATTTGGTTTGTTATTCAAATAAAAGTGTTTGGGAAAGAAACGAATTCGATTTAGAAGAATTAGGGTCGAAAAATGAACAAGAAAATTCGTCAAAAATCTTGGAAAATGAGTAGGGTATCGCTCCACTCAGAGCGCCCCACATCAATTTCTGTAGGTAGGGATCTAGGGTGCTACGCCACTAAGAGCCATCCAACCCAAGTTTTTTAGGCTGGCCTCTAGCGCCCGACGCCAAGGGTCATCAAGTCTTCTACTGTTTTCCACTTCTTTCCGTTTGAGTTTTCTTAAATCGTACCTATGATTTCTAGTTGATTTCTACACACTCTAAGGTACATCTAAAAATTATGATATCATCCATAAACATGAACCATAACCTTGAATCCATAAATTCAAATTCAAGAAAAGTTAAGAGTCATGTCTAGAGAGTTCTTAGAGTCTTTTTAAAAGTCTTTTGCAAATACTTTTAACTTGTTTTAAGATTTGAGTTTTGAGTTGAGTAAAGAGTAAAGAGTGAAGTTCATCTCTTCAAATGAGTATATGATGACTATGTATTCCCAAAGAATAAATATTTTTACATTTACGCAAGAAAGAAAACACTGATGTCAAAAGAGCCTTTGAGCTAGTTTCAGTAAAGAGTAAAAAAACACTGATGTCAAATGAGCCTTTGAGCTAGTTTCAGTAAAGAGTAAATGATTCACATTTGAACACGAAAGGAAACACCGATTTTCACCAAAGTCTTTAAGCTAGTTTTTCGGTAAAGAGTAAATTAAATGCTTTCACAATTAAGAAAGAGAGGAAACGTTGATTTCCTAGAGAGCCTTTGGGCTAGTTTCTAAAAAAATTATCTCAAAACACAGAAAGAGTTATGTTTTTGAACATATGAGCTAGTTATATTTTGGGAGTAGTATTGAGCATCGATATGGAGAGAGTTCAGACAACTCACAACACTCATAAACCATGTAACCATCATGGGTAGAAAAGGGTCATACTTTTTATATGATTCCTTAGTGATTTTTATCATAGACTAGTTGGTCCACTTAGGGGTCATTTGGTAGGCCGCATTAAAAGAAATAGTCCATCTTTTATGTAAGGTGTTATTTAGTACTATGTTTGGTAGGAATTTTGGCATATATATAATTAATCAATGAATTAGCTATACCTCCAACATGGTCTTATAGGATGTATTACTAATACCTTCCATATGGAGGTATTAGTAATACATTGATATAATACCATTGGATAAGTCTATTAAAGACAAAAATATCTCTCAAATCAATTTAATTATTTTGTTTATTTTCTTGATTTTATGAATTATATTTGTATTAGTAAATTTATTTAAATAAATTAGCTTATAAATTATTTAGAGAGAATATATATATGTGTGTGTATTTGTATGGTTTTTTAATTATTTGTATTTTGAACAATTTAAAAAGTTACATACATATTAAAATTACAACTTTCAGTTTTTATATATAAATGTAGATGATTTATTCAATTTTTATGTGTAGAGTATAGAATTTATGTGTGTTCATAATTAGGATTGAAAGCCTATTGATTCCTTTATCATTTGTTTTTCAAGTAAATTATACCGTAAGTATACATATATTTTTTCCGCTACTTAGTTAACTTGAATTCAATAAGGGAAGTAATATACATAATAATATTAAAAGGTGAATTAAATTCAATTGTTGTCAATAACAGTAGAGAATATGGACCAAAATTTTAAAAAACTCGACTTCTTAATGATAAATATAGTTAAATATTTTTTTCTATAAACACTTAAGTTGAGTGATTTTATTGATATAAAATAAAGTTCAATGACTTTGCTAGATAAATTATCAAAGTTGAGTGACCTTTTAAAACATTAACTCTAGTCCAAAGGCTATAAAATAAGTTGTCAGACAATTATCTATCTTGACTCAATTACATAACAATTCAAGGGTATAATTGAAAAGATGTTGTAAAACTTAAGAACAAAAGAACAATATAAAGATGAAGACATTAAAAATGTAGACAAGAGGAACAATATGAGATAACTTTATTTCTTTTAAGTGTTCACCAAATCTTCAAATGTATACAATATGAAGCATATGTCTCTATTTATAGTGTAACATAGAGGCATACAAAAGGTTAGTCATACATATGACATTAACATGAATATAATGGGGAGGTGATGAAAGTGAAAGGTTACAAGATTAATGGTTATAAAGGTGGAGGTTATGGAGGTTATGGTTATCTTCATAATGGAGGAAAGTAATGGAGTAACTTCTTGATGTAGTGGACATCTACAATATATTATTTTATAGCACTCCCCCTTGTATATCCATAGATAATATGCCTCGTTAAAACCTTACTAGAAAAAAACTCAGTGGGAAAAATCCTAGTGAAGAAAAAAGAGTACGCATATCTTTTAATACGCTTGAATGTTGCCTCGTTAAAAACCTTACCAGGAAAATCATTAGGGACAAAAATCATGGTTAAGGAAAAGAGCACAATGTGTATTTTTCTCCCCCTGATAAAAACTTTACTTGATACCTCAGAGACGATGCATTCCGATCTTATATCACAACTTCTCAAATATTGATGTTGGTAATCCTTAGTGAATAAGTTTACAAAATTATCACTTGAACGAGGCTTTGAACGTCTATCTCACCATTTTGTTGAAGATCATGTGTGAAAAAGACTTTTGGTGAAATATGTTGTGTCTGATCTCCTTTGATTGTATCCTCCATTCAAATAAGCTATATATTAGTTTCATATATGGTGGCTGGAATAACCTTGGTCAAAGGAAAATCACATATTTTCTGAATATGATAGATCATGATTCCAACCAAACATGCACCCCCTTACTTCATAGATCAATATTATTTCTACATGATTTGAAGAAGTGGTTACCAATATTTGTTAAATGTCAAGATATTGTTGTGCCTCCATATGTAAGTAAATAACTCATTTGCGATCGAGTTTTATGTAGATCAAATAAATATTCTGCATCTACATAATCAAATCATTTCTGACTCATGAGAGATTGATCACTTTATTGAAGCTCGTCTTTTCTTCTCAGACAAAGTCACAAATCTTCTAGCATTTGCATAACCAGCAATCAGTAAGTGCACCAATTGCACTAATACATGACATTTTAAATTATTTTCATGAGGTTGAAAAGATCCTTTCTTTGTGTTAAGCAATCTCAAAATCATTGAGTACTCAATGGAATTGCTTTATGACCTTTTGAATCCTTCAAGAATTTTAATATAATATAACCTTCATCATCTAGTTAGACGTAATAATCATTTATTATGCATATTCAAGTATTTCATCTATTGTCAGATTGAAACAAGTCTCACTACATTCACCATTGGAGAACATATCTCCATTTAATAATGTCAGGACTTCTACGAAAATTCTTTATGTCTCGAGGCACGAACCGTGTTTTATATCTTACGGTTATACTTTCGCACAATGATTCATTTGTACCCTCACTGGCATATACTTTGATCTATGAACTATATGTTCAAAAACATCATTTTTCTAAGTGAAACAAAATATACTTGAGTAGTGTCTGTTTTATTTAAAGAAAAGGAAAAAATATATTTTAATGTTTTGGACTTGTTTAGAGTCACCACTTAATTTTTTAGGAAAATCAAGAAACCTTTGTTTTATAAAGACTTAAAACAAGAAATCGATTGAAAACCTTGGAGGGGGTCCGGGGGTTCACATTTATATTTTAGGAAGGTTTTACGGCACCTAAAACATTTGCTAACTTGCAATTATCCGGCAACTAACTTATTGGGCTAAAACGTCTAACTTAATTTTTGAGATAAATTATTTGGAGTTGTTTTGAAAATGAAGTATTAATTTTGGGTTTTTGGCCAAAAACATCCTTTAACTATACTCCAAACTTAAACTACATCGTTAAAGTATTATTTCTAGTAGAAAACATCATTTAACTATACCCCAAACTTAAACTACATCCTTAAAGTATCATTCTTACCATAAAACATCCTTCAAGTATTTTAAAGTGAGCAATTTTCATCCTTCTACTTGAATTTCTCGTAAAACTACCCGATATATCCCACAAAATTTAAGTCGTTCCTTCCTAATTATTGTTCTTAGATATGCCAAGAATATTATCGTGAACTTTTTCGTAATTGAGTTAAGAATTATGCAAAACTTTTTAATTTGATCGTTTTTTCCATTCACTTTTCATGTAACTTTAATTAAAAATATTATTAGTTTAAATATGTTTCTTCTCAATTGAATATGCTAGAAGCGACATTAGTTGTAGAGTACTTCCGCTTCTAATAATGTAGAATGAAACTCAACGAGGCATAATCAATATTTTGGTCACTTCAATATTAGATTGACCTTAAAATCTATTGATTTAATTGGTTAAGAAAAAGATAAAAATAATTAATCTCTAACTTCTTTCCGTTACGAAAAAGGCAAATTATGTATGCTCACACCTTCCAATCATTTTTAGTTTCCATAAGCAACAATGTGTAAGATTTTTTATATTTTCCAAAAAAATCTTGTAGCAAGTAATGAAATTATGCAGGATAACTTTTGTTGATAGTCACGTTAACTGCTCATATTTTCATAAGATCCATTAGTTTTTCACAATATCTAACAAAAGGATAAAAGTTGTTCATTTACAAATACTTAAAGGATGTTTTCTGCTAAAAATGATACTTTAAAGATGTAGTTTAAGTTTGGGATATAGTTAAAGGATGTTTTCTGCTAGAAATGATACTTTAAGGATGTAGTGTAAGTTTAGGGCATAGTTAAAGGATGTTTTTGGCCAACAACTCTATTAATTTTACTATCTAATTGAGATTTGCAAAATTTATTTTAAGTTTATTTATTTGATTGATTTAACTAAGCAAGTAAAACGAGGTGGTGTCTTGCGGAGATTCGAATTTTTTTAACCCTAAAAACTAACGACAATTAACAGCAAAATAAATATATACGATAAAGTAAAGGGGGGAGAGAGAGAGAGTTGAATCCAAGTCCGATTTTTGTCCGCCTGGACCGATATTTGGATCATTTCGTCTTGAGTCTTGGGCCCAACTTTCACATGTCCTAAATGTCTAACAGAATAATAAATAATAAAGCAAAGGCTTAGGCCTTGAATAACGAAATACAACAAAAAAGAAATGAAATGTGGCTTTAGGCCGAAACTCTTCCGGTCTGCTTCAGATTCTTCAATTCTAAAATCAGTTTGTCGATTTTGAGGCCCTGCACCTTGGTTCCACTTGACCCGATTTGACTCGATAAAGGGAAAATTGGGCCTTTAAGGCCCAAACTCTATGCAATGATTGGAAGAGAGTCCCCGATGGACTCATGCAGAATCACATGTAAGGACCAAAAGAAAAATACACCATTAGCGTCTTTAAATAATTTAAGAGAGAGACGTAAATTAAACAAGACAGGATTCAATTAAACTGAAGTCGCTTAGGAAATTTCAAAACCAAGAGAGAAAGAAAAATGCAATCACACCCGATCATTAGACCGAAACAAATAACTCTAAAGAACACCAAATGAGCCAAATTATCCAAGCAAACTGTGACACCAAAACGATAACACATATATATCAATAAAAGACCATTTACTACTCATATTAATTTTAACTAGTAGTGTTAACAAATTATACCCTTTACCAATGCACACATGAACACTAAGCCAACAATAATGCCATTTAAGAAGTGAAACAGAGGAATAACCAATCGATACAGCATGTGACTAAACTATTAAATACAAGAAAATCATATTTCAACGACCTAACTTGTGAATATAAGCACTTTAGACATGGAACTTAGATATATATGAAGACAACTTGATTCAAACAACACTTTGCTTAAGCAACAGAATAATTACATGACTTGAAAAATGAAGAAAAATAAGCTAATAGCCCGTCGAGCCATAGAAGAAACAGCATACAAGTTCATTGTCAACCAGTTAAAATGCCTCTTCTATTTTGATAAAAATAAAGTAAAACGACCTTGTCCAGCCAAGAAAAGGGTGAAAACTACAATTGCGAAAGTTAACTTAGTCATCCTAACCAATACCATATACCTCAGCCTCATCTATCAACCGATTTTGAGAAGAAAAATGTAGACCTCTATGCATAAGAATATTGAACAATAGCAAAAAAGCTAACAGATGATTAGAAAGAACATGTACTCACTTTAAGAAGAGTATTGATGACAAAAAAAACAGTATTCCATTAAGACAAACAGCATGAGAACACACGATTGACTTCGGAAAGGAAGTTCTAAGGCTCATATCAACAACGACACTTATAAGAGCACGTTTTACATTTTATATAATCGAAACCAATACACCAAAAAATCTAATTCATTCGGCTGTCACATAATCCATAATGAACCAAAAAGAATGAAGGCAGGCAGCGAAAGAGGGAGAAAGCTAGTGAGTCAATCAAGAAACGATCATGAATTGTCAAAACACCACATCTACCAAGGAGTGGAACCGAAACGGGGTTTACTTTCTTAAATGCAGCAGTTGGAGCAAGACGAACAGAAGGGCAGTGACTTTCGATGACTCCGAGAAATTCTGAAAGGGGAAAGGGTGAATTGGCAGTTTTGATTGATTCCAACGGAAAAATGAGTTCAAGTTTTTAATCAAAAAGAAAATAGGACAAGTGGGGCCTTTTTATTTTTTTTTATTTTTTTATTTTTAATATTAATAAAAGGACTAAACTAAGTAACATTTTCGTAGTTGTCTGGACAACCAAGTTGCTTGGACAATTGTTGAAGTTGTCGAACGACTAAAGAAGTTATTCCGACAACTATAACAGTTGTCGGACGATTAAAGAAGTTGTCCCGACTACTACAACAGCTGTTGGACTAATCTTTTTTTTTGTCACTTCTACCTAATTTTTAAAACTTGAAGGACTTTTACCTAATTGACAAATTACTTTGTCCCTTTTAATAAACCTTCCCGATTCCAACCGTCCTTTCTTGACGTGACATCCAATATCTCGCTAGAAGGGTGTTTTCGCGTGCTCTGTCCGCTGAAATTCGTACACAAGGAAAGGGACGGGAGAAGAAAGAGACAAAGGATCGTACTCCCCTTTGTTGTCACTGTTTTTCCGTATATCCTCGTGTTCACGGCGTGTGTAGGCGAAGGATGTCATTTGGATTGTTGTTGGTGTTTGCTGCTGGAGACGATGCCGTTCTATTGGGTTTCTCTTTTTGGAGAAGAGGTGGGATGGGTCGGGTAAGAGAGGAATGGGTCGGGGCAAGGTGGAATGGGGCTGGGAGCTGCTGAAAATGTTGGGAAAATTTGGGTGGGCCTTTGTATTGTTGGATTGAAATTTAGAATGGGTTTTGACTTTAAGTGGTGCTGGGCCGCTGGAAATTTAAAGGAAAAAATTACATGAATTGACCAAAATTAAATGTTTCTTGATGTTAACGAAATAAAACAATTAACTTAACTTGATGATTCAAAAGTTTACTATGATTTTAACTTAAACTAAATTAATAAGGTACTTACAAAAAAAATTAAAATCTTTTTGAGATGATTTTCGACATATTATAAAATATACTAATGTATACACGATTGTGTAAATCATATATAAAAAATTACAAAATAGTGATAAGATTAATTTGAAATAACTCAAAAACGTTTTGAAATTTATAAAATCTAATTATTTCAAATAATTTAGAATCAATAAACTCGTTAATTAATTTATATAGGGGAGGGTCAAAATTGGGTGTCAACGGTGTCAATCATTTATCTGTCCACACTATATGACATATTCGAATTTAAGATTCTCGTAACCATTTATAGCACTGAGTGCTACATCATATCAAATATACCTTCGACAATCATTTTGATATCGATTTCAATACGACATAACTAATCGATATCTCTTTATTTTTCATCATTTTCTGGTACCTGAACTTTTGTCAAGGTTTTATGAAATGTTATGTCATAATGCTCTTTCAAAGCACTTGTCTCATTAACAATGACCATTTTGATAATTTTCTCCTCTCCTTTATCAAGGAGTTTTACATTTGGAATTGATTGGTCTATCACGCTTCTGGCGTACCATAGAATCTGTCCTTCAAGGACTATTTATTGGAGCATTTGTAGCTTAATTAAAATATTGGGTCAGCAAATACATCTGGCAAATTACTTGCAATATTTTGGACATGAATTATCGCTTGAACTTTCAAGTTCACATTTTTTTTAACGAGAATCTAGATAATTCACCCCACACATAATTTTCAGCTGCTACACATATCTCCCCTAATGTTAGGAAATCTAACATTCACCATCAACCTCATTCGAGAATCCATCTTGGTGCGTGGAGCAATAAAATAATATATGCGTGCCATCAAATTTTTTAGATGGAAATTATTTGGTTCCTGACCTGAACCAATTGTGTTGGGAGAACCTTGTTGGCTTGATGCATACATGTTAAATAAACTCATCTCATACCAAATTTTATTTGAGAGATTTATTCTCATAATCAATGGTCTAGCTATAATTTGAGGCATACAATTTTCGCTAAACCAACCAGCATTATCAAGATGACTTTATAGTTCGGAACTGTACTCTTAATTTGATAATTCGAGCAAACAACCTTACAAAAACCAATTTGTAAGTTGATACAAATGCACATATGAGTATCATACCATAGATGCATCTATTAAATCATAATAGTAAACAGTCCACATGGCAGGTGAACGGGCCCATATTCACCTTTTTATATGTTCCAAATAATTTCAGGGGTACAATCCAACCTTAGCTGGTACAATGATCATTTTATCACGAGAACAAGCTACAAAAGAGAATTTTTTTTGAAGAATCTTTAATTTCTTCAACATATAGCCACGTGAATTCTCAATTTCTTTTGCATCACATGTGAATCGGAATGGCAAACCGATTATGCCACCTGTTATTTATTCTAGTAAACTTCTAGTTTACTTTTGCATGTGATTCCATCATCATGCCAATGTTTGTATACAACAAACAATGGGAAAAAAGGGTAATTTTATACGTAAATATTTATAACCCACTTAGAGTGTAGTAATTTGAAGATATTAAATCTTCCCATAATTTATAGTTTCAATATAATATTTGTTTTCAGTTCTTCCGAAACTTAAAAAGTTTCTTTTGAGACTTACTACAACCCCAATATTATGAATAATTTTATTTCTCCTGATAGTAACAAATTAGCTCTTTCTTAACTATCAATTAATTTTGTGTACTATCACAATTTTCACAATGTCATTCTTATGGTGACCATCTCCTTCATCGAGAAAATTATTAGTATTGTCATGGTTAATATTATTATATTCAAGACTTATTTCTTGATAACCAATGACAAATTTGTTTTACCACACAACAACATTTATTTTGGTCATGACCACAACCTTTACAGAAAAGATTTATTTATTTCTTTTGTCCTCCAATAGTTCATTTTAAAACATACCACAATATTTGTGTAGTACTCAAAGTGTATATATAACCAAAATGACAATTTATGTCAAAATATTTTCTTTCAATCTCTCAAACCTCCCGTAGAGGTGAGATGTGACATTCATCCAACAATATATGAACATGTTCTTATCCATACGAACACAAGTCACATTTTCTTCAAGAAATGGACCATAACCATTTGTACATGTTCCATAAGTTTTTATTAGAAACTCATTTTCATATTTTGTCATCAGGTGACTCACCTCAACATCACTTTAAGAGGTCAAATGTACCAAATGTACTACCACTTTGTATTCATTTATTTTGATGGAGGATTTACAAAACTATTTGAATTGGGTTGCACCAACAACAATGTGCCCAACTTCTCATACCACTTTGATGGATAAAAAATATTTTTAACAATTACCTTCACATTTGAAGGACCATCTTAAGAAACAATGTGTCCAATAACCTTTTATACAATTTTAATGGACAAAATTACCTTCACATTTGAAGGAACATCTTAGGAACCCATTATGTTCTTCCTTTTAATTACCACAATGATGACCATTAACATTTTATCATATCCATATTCATACATTCAACCACTTGTCATTTATCAAACATATTATTACACTACTACCACATTCACATAAGAGAATAGAGCAAATTAATTGGGTAAATTTCATGACTTTCAGTCAAAAGTATAAAACTTTATGTTAGTCATCATCATATCATCACTATAATGCATTAGGACTTTAACCCAATGTCTTACCCATATAAAGACACCTTTGGTCTTGAAGCCAACTTCTTATTATCATGGTGCACCAAGATTTTAACTCGATGTCTTACCCACTTGGTGCGGTGAAACATAAATTTACCGTCTTACCCTCAACCAATGTCTTAATAAATCAAATGCATTACCAAAAAAATAATTATCGAAAATCATAAATATAATCTGAACTTGACTTAATGTACAAGGAAAATGAACAAAATCAATTAATTAGAACAACATGTTAGAATCATATAAAGTCTCTAGTTAAAATAAATTCAAACATATTAATAGTCCCTCTCAACATTGTTATGAAGATTATTATAATTTACTAACCATTTTAGAATAACTACAAAACAAACTTGGTTAGTACAAATAATATGTTAATAACTCAACAAGTAAATGTTTAGATGAAGAAAAATAAAGAGATACAAAAGTAACCAACAATAATAGTCCAATCAATATGTATATGCCGCATAACTCAATAAAACAAGATCATAAAGAATAATTTCTTTACAAATTGTTAACTTACAAAACTAATTCTACTTTTTAAATATATAAGTGATCAAATTAAAAGTTTATTAAAAGTAAAAGTAACTTGTTGGACTCATATGATTTTGAGATGGTAAGAAAATTAATGATGCATAGTCAAAAGTAAAATATAAAATAAATTATATAGTAATATACCTTGAAAGGAAAATAAACACAAATATTTTTACCTTTTTTATATTTTCTTTGCTTCAATCTTTCAATAGTAGAACAATCGTGCTGATAACGGGTTGTAAAACTTAAGAACAAAAGAACAATATAAAGATGAAGACAATAATAATGTCCGACAAGATGAACAATATGAGATAACTTTCTTTCTTTCAAGTGTTTACCAAATCTTCAAGTGTATACAATATGAAGCTTATGCCTCTATTTATAGTGTAACATAGAGGCATACAAAAGGTTAGTCATAAACATGACATTAACATGAATATAATGGAGAGGTTATGAAAGTGAAAGGTTACAAGAATAATGGTTATAAAGGAGGAGGTTATGGAGGTTATGGTTATCTTCATAATGGAGGAAAGTAATGGAGTAATTTCTTGATATAGTGGACATCTATAATATATTATTTTATAACAAAAGCAGTTTTTTATAGTGTTTTAAACCAAACACAAGATGAGGTGGGAAACAGTGAACCATACGCTTGATAAAAATAAATCATGCATTGTTAATCTCTGCACTACTAATCTCTACATTACTAATCCCTGCATTAATAATCCCTGCGTTATTAATCTTTGTATCAAACGACCCCTTAGTAGTTAGGTTTTATACCCCTAGCAATGTATAGGATGGCTCTGAAAGTGTGAGGTAAAACGTTGTATCATCACATAACTCTTAAGTGATGGTTGTCGGTTAGAGAAACTCCCATAAAGATATTATATATTCTTATATACACAGAGTTAATTGTATTTTCATATACAAATAGAGTTTATATTGTATCTTTGCTACAAACTGAGTTAGAATTGTATTTTTCAATACACAAAGTTGTTATCCATGTTTTAAAGTTTTTTCTTTATATTGCATTTATTATACTACTTTATATTGAAATGAGCTCATTTGAGTTGAGTTGAGTTAAGACCATGTATGTTCTTTTAGTTCCTTTTTCAAGCTTATGTCTTGTTTTAGAATTTCCTTCGCATGTTCATACATTCAATGTACTGATGTCAGTTGTCCTGCATCTTTTTATGAAGCAGATTCAGGAAACCAGGATCAGCATCTAGTGCATCGTTGATCCGATTGAGCTTCAGAGTTGTTGGTGGGCCTCCTTGCTTTTGGAGGACTCTTTTATTTGTTTTTATAAACTTAGTTCATTAGGATGTTGTGGGTCTTGTCCCTACATCCATCTTAGTTGTTAGACGTTTCCTAGACGTTAGTTGATGTTAGTTCTGGAGTCTTTTACATTTCAGTTTGATGTTGAGACTTTAGTTGTCATTTTGACTAGTTGAATGTTGATCTTTGAATGCATTCTAAGTTATTCATTGAGACAATTTAGTATGATTGTATTTCAATACTTTCTATATTGATGAGTTGAGTCTTGCGTTAAGAGTTAAATCAGGTCAATGGTTCGCTTGGGTCAACAATGGTTCTCGAGTTTCAGTCCCGCCCAGGGAATAGGCTGGGAGCGTGACAAACTTGATATTAGAGCACAGAGTTGAAGAGTCATTGGGAGTTTGAATGATGATACAAATTATAACAAAAATAAATTGTATAAATTGTGGTTTTATAATGATTTAAACACTGTGGTTTGTATTTATGAATTGTGGTCTGGTCTAATACATTTTGCAATTATACATGTGTATTAAAATTGATTCATAATAAATTTTTGATTGTTCAAAATGTGAGAACTTGAGGATCATATGAAAATTGTATACATTATGGTTTTAAAGATGGTATATAAATAATTTTGTTGGTTTTTGCATATTTCATTATTATGACATTAAATAATTTTTTTCTTCTCAGGTAGATATATTGATCACATGTTGTTGAAAGGGCACAATAGAAAGATATGTGGTTGATATTCAACTGAAGCATCGTATATAATCACATTTTTGTGTTTGTTTGGTTTATTTCTTTGTTATAAATTGATACAATATTTTTTTTTATTTCTAATTTAATAGATTATGTTATCAATTTTTTTTAATTATTAATTTCTGCTTATATACCAATCGCTTCTACATTTCAAAATTTTGGAGTATAATTTAAGGTGCATAAATATACATAGTGTACTAGTGAGAAATATGAATTTTTAGATCATTTTGTATATAATAATTGATTTATAAACTGATTTTTATTGTTCAAATATTTTGAACTAGTCTATTGTATCAATTTGGTATCATATGTGATTTTTAAAAATTGAGTGTTCAAATACTTTGAACTCTTCTATACCATCAATTTGGTATCATATGATTTTAAAAAATAGAAATTATCAAATATTATATATATATATATATATATATATATATATATATATATATATATATATATATATATATTCAAGTTTCAAAAAAATATAGGATTTGAATGTGCTATATGATTATGATTTAATTTGTGGCTTTGTATAAATTATTGTTCAAATATTTTGAACTCTTCTAGTGTATCAATTTGGTATCATATGTGATTTTAAAAAATAAAAAAAATTAATTATATTATATTAATATATTTTCAGATTTCAAAAAATATATTATTTGAATGTGCTATATAATTATAATTTAATTTGTGGTTTCAAACAAATGTTTATAAACTATTTAAGACTAATATTATTTTCCAACTACTTGTGTATATAATTTGTTCATAAAATTATTTTTATGGATTAATTTTTTTGAACTGATTTACATATATCAATTTGGTATAATATGTGGTGTTCAAAAATAAATTATTTAGTTATATGATATTGATCTATGTTCAAATTATATATATATGTAATACTAATTTACCAAGTTAGAGCATGGAGAAATTTTTTATATCTTGAGTAATAGTTGAGATTATTATCTAAAATAAAAAATAAATAAAATTTAAATCAACTAAATTAGAAGTTTGGTAAAATTAAAATTCTTAAATAGTTAGGCAATTACTTTGTAATCGTCGTAAAAAAGCACGTATTTTGTTTTTCTTTTTCCAGCATTAAATACCAAAGTAAAAAATAATTAAAATTTAAATTAAGAAAAATAGACATGTTAAATTAAAATTCCTCAATATGTACCTAGGGTAATTTTCTTTTACGAGGTAGTCCGTAAATAGGATACAATAACAAGGAACTTTTATGGTAGTTTGACCCACTCCTCATATTTTACTTATTTTCAACTCATTGTGTTGTCATTTTTCCTAAATTAAATTACATTTGTCAGAGTAACCTTCTCTTTTACTTTATATTTTCTCCTTTGCATGGCTTTAGATGTAGCTATAATGTTTTCCTCTTATTTTCAAGAACCAATAAATTTGGATTTTTCAACCTCGAATTTTTTGGAGTCTTTTGAATATTTGGGTATTTTGAGTTTTTCGATAAAGTATTAATATAAATATATATTTTACTTGTACTTCAAATATTTCTTTGGTTCTATCAAAATATAATTATCTAAGGTGTTTCTTAAGAAAATGACACAAAATATGATATGATTAATGACACTAAAATATCCAACAAAAAAATAATAATAAAATTGTGTAAATCAAATATTGCAAACTAACAAGTCATAATGAAAATGATCATTATTTAAAAGTACTAAACCATCTTAAAATAATAAGTATTAGTTACATGATTAAATATTATAGGAAATAAAAATTCGATTAGGTATTTTAATTATTGTCTAAATCAATGTATAACTAAATAACAAATATTCTCATTCTTAGAGCCCGTTTGGATGTGCTTAAAAAAAGCAACTTTTAAAAAGTATTTTTTAAAGTGCTGAAACTTATTTTTAAAATAAGTAGTTATGTGTTTGAATAAAAGTGCTTCAGTTGAAAAAAAAGTTGTTGATATGTTTGGCAAATAAGTGCTCGTAAACACTTTTTTTATCAAAATGTCTGAAATACCCTTAAAACTGTTAACATGATAAAAAGTTGATTAATTTAAGGTTTTTATACTTAAAAAAGTTAAAACAAAATTAATTTATATTTTACATCCATAAGTAAAAATATTTTCTATCATTCACATATTTCTTTATCATCACAACTTTATTATAATTATAATTATAATTATAATTATAATAATAACAATAATAATAAAAGTAATAATAAAAATAAAAATAAAAAATAATAATAATGATAATAATAATAATAATAATATTAATAAAATAATAATAATAATAATAATAATATAAATAATAAAAATAATAATAATATTAATAAAAATAATAATAATAATAATAATATTAATAATAAAAATAATAATAATAACAATAATAAAAATAGTAATAAAAGTAATAATAATAATAATAATAATAATAAATAATAATAATAATAATAATAATAATAATAATAATAAATAATAATAATAACAATAATAACAATAACAATAATAACAATAACAATAATAATAATAATAATAATAATAAAAGAACTAAGGGCAAAAATGTAATATACTTGGTTAACATAAAATGACTTTTAAGTTGAAAAAAAAAATCTCACCTAAATTTTAGCTTTTGGCTTAAAATAAATCATTTTTGACTTAAAACAAGTTATTATGATAATTGTCAAACACTCAATAAGTCAAAAACTGAATTTTAAGTCAGTTTGATTAGCTTTTAAGCCCATCCAAACATACTCTTAGTGTTGAGTTGTTTTTCAATTATTTTTGCATTAGTATTAATTTGTTTTTTATTTAGGCTTTATTGAATCATTCAGAATTCTGAGTTTCAAACTTGAAATAATATATTAAAAGACAATGAAAAAGTATAAGAAATATTTAAAAATTATATCAAAGTAAATACTTTTATGTACAAATAAAATTTTAAAATTATATCTATAATGTCGGATATGTTTTTTTAGTTAAAATTAAATTAACCCAAATATAATCGGAATTTTTTTTCCGATACCAAACCAAGTCAAACCAAACCACTAGCAGAGTTAGAGCTGTCAATATGGGCTAGCCCACCCCATCTGGGCTAACCCATTTTTAGTGTGGCTGGAAAATGGTCGGCCCAACCCACAAGTACGTGGGCTACAGGCTTGCCGGGCCAGCTCACTTTTTAAAAAATTATATTTTTTTTTAATTATTAATTTAAATTATAAATTATAATTTAAAAATATTATCATAAATATCGACGAAACAATCTTACATGATGTTTATGTTACTACTTGTTAATCAAATTCACAAATAAAATTGTTTTTATAAAATATTTATTAAGTTAAGTTACCATTTTCAAAAAACAAAAAAAAATTATTAAGTTTTTTCAAGTACAAGTATAAATATCTAAATAGAAATATTAACCTAATTGTTTTGAGTTTGGACTCTCTTTAATTTTAAATTTTAATATTATATTATATTTTTTAATTAAATTTTATTGGCCCACGGGCCGGTTCCTACCGATATTTCTCAAGCCCATCAAATCAACAGGCATATTCAGGTCGGGCTAAAAAGTCTTTTCTTAAATGGGCTTCAAAAATCTTAGCCCAGCCATAAGACCATTAAAGCAATCGCTTAGGGCCCATATATATATATATATATATATATATATTGTTAACAAAAATTTCATGTGTTGATAAATTTGAAGGAAAAAAATTATATAGAAGTTATAATTGAGAAATTGAATATTGTTTAGTTGATTGTAGTATCCTTTCTAGTTTCGCACGTGGCTATTTATTTTATTGTCTAGCTCATTTATATTATGGTGATTATCATGAACCAACAATATTGTGTTCTTATACTTACTTCTCTTTGTTCTCCTTTCACTATTTTTTATTCTTTCATTATTGAATATTGTGAAGTCTCAAATGTTCAAAAATTCTACATCATGTAAAATATATTATTGTGTGTTTATAAAAGGATCAAATTTGTTTCGGTGTCTTATTCAAATTTCAAACAATAAAACTACTCAACATTTTTTAATATTATTTATCTACTTATCAAATTCATCGCAATACTATTTTAATATCATCATATTTTTAAAAAAATTGAGTCACGTTATATTATTCTATCTTTATATTACATAATTTTAATTGAAAATTGACATTATCTGCATTCTTACTTCATAATGTCTTCATATATCATGTCTCTCCAAACCTAATTTATACGATTGTATTGGATATTTTATAATTATTTAATTTATATAGTCAACTAAAAATAATAAGTCCTCTTTATAAAATTTAGGTTTAGAACTCTAAACTTGTTGACACAGACCTGATCTCTAGTCGAACTTTTTGTTTTTTTTAACTCGATTTGCTATTTGATTTAATTTTGTACACCCAACCCAATTCATTCTCTCTCTATATATATACACATAAAGCCTCCCTCTTCTCTATCAACATGAATAAACTTGTTACTTTTTCTCTTCTCTTTTTTTTCTTTTTTCCCGCTTTAGTTTCTTCAGAATGTACTTGCGACGAAGATGCCGATGATCGGAACAGAACCGAAGCGTCGAAGTATAAATTGGTAGCAGCCGCTTCGATTTTAATTGTTGGCGCTACAGGCATATCGATTCCAAGTCTGGGTAAGATAATCCCAGCTTTTCGCCCTGAAAACAATGTGTTTATCCTAATTAAGGCTTTTGCGGCCGGAGTTATTTTGGCTACCGGATTTGTTCATATACTACCCGATGCATTCGAGAGCTTATCTAGTCCTTGTCTTCCTGAAAAACCATGGGGAGATTTCCCCTTTGCTGGACTTATTGCTATGATTTCCGCTATCGGAACGATGATGGTGGATTTATTGGCGACGAGTTTTTATAGAAAATCGAACATTACGAAGCAAAGCCTGTGAATAGTGACGAAGAAAAAGAGGGTCGACAGCTTGTACATGTGCATACGCATTCAACTCATGGATCTGTTACCGATGAATTACCCTCCGATTTGGATTTATCTCGTCGGAGAGTTATCTCACAGGTATTGGAATTAGGAATTTTGGTGCATTCAGTAATAATTGGTGTATCTTTGGGTGCCTCAGAATCTCCCAAGACAATTAAACCCCTTGTAGCTGCATTAACTTTTCATCAGCTCTTTGAAGGCATGGGTTTAGGTGGCTGCATAGCTGAGGTATACTAATTATCTTAATAGTCTGTTTAGTCTAAGTTTTAGAAATTATTATTTCTCTAACTTTTTTTTATTGTATAAACAGGCGAAATTTCAGATTAAAAAAGCTGCATTGATGGCAATTTTCTTCTCCCTAACAACACCAATTGGAATTGCAATTGGTTTTGGAATATCAACAGTGTATAGTGAAACAAGTCCAACTGCACTCATGGTAGAAGGCATTTTCAACTCTGCTGCTGCTGGAATTTTGATTTACATGGCTTTAGTGGATTTACTTGCAGAAGATTTTATGAGCAGTAGAATGCAAGATAGTCCTAAACTTTTAATGGGAGCTAATATATTTCTTCTTTTTGGGGCGGGTTGTATGTCACTTTTAGCTAAGTGGGCTTAAAATAAAGTATAGTAAGTAATAATTTCATCATTTTTGTAATCTTGATTGATTAATTAAGGGAAAATTAGCAAACTAGTCAAAATTAATAACTTAATTAGTAAAAACCTCACTACTTTAAAAATATTAGTAAAAATGTCACAAATGTCATTATTTTGAAAAAGAATATGTATCCTAATTAAATTCCTATTTTATCTCTTATTACCTACACATTTTCCAACTAATTATATATATATATATATATATATATAAATTATTTTACTTACCTTTCCATGTATATCTCATGGATCACTTTTCCCAACTATCCCATTCACGTTTTCCCGTAACTCTCTCTTCCAAATTTATCTTAATGTAAAAAAAAGAAGTTTTATCTCTTTCATATCTTCCTTTCATATTCTCTTCAAACCTTGAAATCTCTATTATCTTCTACCAATATTCATCTTATCTTCTACCGTTTTATTTGTTGGTTTTTAATTTTCAAATACTGGATTCACACAAATTCCACTAATTAAGGTATTTCATCGTTATCTTTTTTTTTTCCTGATTTTATTGTTTCTAAATCATTCATATTTGGTGAAAGTTGAATAATTCACAATTAGACCTTTAAAACACTCTTCAATGGATTCTTCTAAGAGAGTTACTAGAGGTATTCACCTTAATCATCAGATTTCTAGTGATTTTTCATCTTTTAATCTATGTATTACTCAAGAAATAACGGATGATGAGGATCTGCTTCTAAAATGATGAAGGAGAGACGATCAGAACAAAGTCTTCCTCAAATTCAGATTGAAACCGTAATAGTTGATGAAGAGGTATTTAATTATTTTTGCATGTTGAGTTGAAGTTAAAGAACAATTTGTTCAATAATTTGTATTGAATATATTTGTAAATGTCTTATGTACAATGTGTAATATTTGTTAGTTTGTATTTTGTATTTCCGTTGCTTTTTAATGAATTTTAATTGGATTATTTGTATTTACTGTGCTGTATTTCTTGGATTTGTGTTGTATGCTATGTAATTTTCGTATTTTTGTTATATGCTATTTATTAATGAATTCATCTTGGGTGGTTTTGAATTTGTATTTTATTCTATGTAAATACACATTGTAATGCTATTTGAATATTTTCGAAATTAAAGTAAATACATTTTAATTTACGAATACATTTAACATGAATATGATATTTCATATTTTTTATTAATGAATTTTAATTGGATTGTTTGTATTCACCATTGTATATTTGTTAGATTAGTGTTGTATGCTATGTAATTATCATGTATTTGTTATATTTGTGTTGTATGCTATTTTAATGAATTCAGTTTGGGTGGTTTGTATCAGTAAAGTAATTATACACTTTGTAATGTTATTTATATGTTTTCAAAGTTAAAGTAAATACATATTAATTGTATTCACTGTATTCTTACATATGTCATTTACAGGCTACTGCATTTACATGCAAAGATCAACCCATGATTGTACCCCACATTCACTGTTATGTTAATCATGAAATTAATACTCAAATGTCGGACCATCTTACTGTGCAACAATATATCATGTTTTGTAAGAATACAATATATGAAGTCTGCCAACATATACGTATTCACACAATCACTTACAAGATACATAACATTCATCATATCCATTTCGATAAGGGTTAACAATTTTTTTGTATCCAAGTACTTGCTTTATGTTATGAACAAAACTTCATACTAGTAATAAATATGTGTATTCACAATAATGCTTAAATCATGTTACCAGCAAAACTGCATTCTTCATATTTTAAAGAATTCACTCAACATATACGTATACTAAACAAAAATATTGAAGTTGTATCCATTTCAGAACAATCACTTACAACATACATTACATTGATCATATCAATTTCGATAAGGGATACAACTTATTTAAATAAACTGAAATTAAATGAAATTGCATATTGTCGTTAAAAGATTGTATCTGCTCCATTTCGTATTCTGTCAGGGATACAATTTATTTCAAAACATTAATCATGTATTCAAACAAAAACATTGGTATTCATATTAACCAACCAAAACAAAAAATTAACAAACCAAATATTCATACGTTATTCATAGTTCATACAATTTACAACGAAAACAGAATAGAGACGAAACCAGAAAATGGAGGAAAACAGACTACTTATTTTTGTATTATATCAATTTCAATTATACAAAAACAGAATACTATGATTTACAATTATTTTCAATTAAAATTTTAATTACTTAAGCAATTAGAAAAAGAATAAGGAAAAAGCAATTACCTCGTCAAATTTTAAACAATTTATTCAAACTTCTAGTAGCAAAAATCTTTCTCAGGTTTGCTCTAAAATCTTTCGTACCAATCAGAAACAAAAAAGATTTTTGAATTGTATGGGAATATTAAAAATTAAAATTTGGGAGAATTCATCAGCTATTAGGGTGTCGTTTGATTTTTTGGATTTTACATTTTTTGTAACTGATGAGAGTTTTAAGCAATACTTATTTTTCTCTCCCCTTAATTTCTCCTTTCAATTTTTAAATATTTGTATTCTCTCAATTAAAATAAATAGAAAATAGATTAAAAAGATACATAATAAACTAAAATTGTGACATTTTTACTAAATAATGAAAGTATTGACAATGGGTCCTATTAAATGTCAAAATAATGACATTTTAAAAAAATTCCCATTAATTAATACCCATAATTAAATATGGGACCAAATTAATCTTAATCTTAAAAGGTTCTTTATTTTTGCTTTAAAGAATAAAGAATGTTGGAATTACATAGAGAAATGCAAGATGTTTACTCTAGTTTTAGAGAATGTGCAATTCTTTGATTAGAGTATTATTTTTTGTGACTGCTATGAGGATGGATTTGCAAATGTAGAAGACATATACATACCAACTCTCCGACGAGATAAATCAAATTCCCCATACCGCTCCGATCTAGTGTCGGAGTTAGGATTTTTAATAAGGGGTTCAAAATCTGAAGAACTAGACACACAAATGAATCGAAGGATGTTCGACATCTACTATATATACATAAAAAATAATAATTTTAACTATATATAAATAATAATATTTCCCGCTACTGCATTGTGAAGAAACTAAAGCAAGAAGGAGGAACAGAAAGAGAAGCGAAAAATAAAACAAGTTTACTCGTGGAGAAATAGGTTATTTTTGTGGGGTTTTACGAAAGAGTTGTAAGGTTTATATATAATGAATAAAGTAGGAACTTGAAAACCGCCCCAACATATGGCCATATCTAAAGTCATGCATAGGAGAAATAACAAATCCGTTAAAATATTATCATATCTAAAGCAGGGGCACTCAATGCAATCGGAGATCTAAATAAAAATTCAATTAGAAACCTGATATTTTTAAAGAAATTCCACATGCATTAATTTTTTTTTTTAAAAAAAAAATCTTGCGTTTTTAAATGCAAAAAAAATTTATGTTTGAGGGGGTAATTAAGACTTCTCATAATTTAGGGTAAATAGTCGAAAATTCATGTTTGAGGTGGTAATTAAGATTTCTCCTAGCTTAGGTGAATATTTAATAAAGTGTGTCAAATTCAAAGGTGATTTTTAACCGCTTCATCCGTTTTTATTTACTTGTCAAATATTTTTTAATTTGATTTTTCTTTTTTGCTTGTTAATTTTTAACAAATTTCAACTTATTTCTTTCTATTATACCCGTAATTTATTAACATTGAGTTAATATCTTTAAAAAATATAGTGAATAAATATGTTTAAAACTCTATATATCAATTAAAATAGGTAAAATGATAAATTTAATATGTCTATCATTATATTTTTAATAGATATACAAAGTTAAAAATTTGACAACTAAAAATAAACAGAGAGTATATTAACTAAAAAACTATAAAAAATAATAAAATTTTAGATAGTCATTAAAATATATATATATATATATATATATATATATATATATATATATATATATATATATATATTTATATACACGCGTGTGTCTAGTTAACTTGTTTTTTAATATAAAAATATAGAAGAATTTAATAGAAACACTTATTTCTAATTGTGAAAATAGGCCACTTAGATCTAATTGTTCAGATGGACTGGAGACGAGATCTTTCACTAGATCCAAAAGAGTTTAAAAATTAGATAGTCCGTAAATAGAATACAATAACAAGGAACTTTTATGGTAGTTTGACCCACTCCTCATATTTTACTTATTTTCAACTCATTGTGTTGTCATTTTTCCTAAATTAAGTTACATTCGTCACAGACTCACAGTAACCTTCTCTTTTACTTTATATTTTCTCCTTTGAATGGCTTTAGATGTTGCCAAATTGTTTTCCTTGTTATAAAATAAGTAGCTAATAATTTATAACAATAAATTAAAATAAGAACAAATAAGAGAGAGTATATTAATGTTTTCAAAAAAAATTTCTCTACATTATTTTGAAATATACTACCTATATATAGTAGTACTTGGAAAGGTAAAACTTGCCCATAATTTGCTAAGTGTGGATGATGTTTCCACATGTCATTATATTAGTATAATGACAGATGACTCTTTAAAGGAAGGCCACATGTCATCTATTTGGTTTTACAACACTCTCCCTTGGATGTCTATGTAAATAAAAATTGAAAACAAATATACATAGACATTCACAATACGTTTTACATGTTGCCTCATTAAAAACCTTTCTAGGAAAATCCAGTGGGACAAAACCTAGACTAAGGAAAAAAGAGTGCAACGCGTATTTTACTCCCCTCTGATGAAGACTACGATTCAGATGTTTAAGTCTTCGCATTCCGATCTTTTGTAGCATCTTTTCAAGAGTTGAGGCTGGTAAAGATTTAGTTAATAAATCTGCTGGATTATCACTTGAACGAATTTGTTGTATATCAATATCACCGTTCTTCTGGAGATCATGTTAAAGAATAATTTTGGTGAAATATGTTTCGTTCTATCTCCTTTTATGAAGCCTCCTCTTAATTGAGCTATACATGCAGCATTGTCTTCAAAGAGAACTGTGGGTAGCTTGACATCACATTTCAAACCACATTTTTCTTTGATAAAATGTATAACTGATCTCAACCATACGCATTCTCTACTTGTTTCATGAATAGCTATTATCTCAGCATGATTTGAAGAAGTAGCGACTATGGACTGCTTAGTAGATCGCCATGATATAGCAGTACCTATGTATGTGAACACATAGCCTGTTTGTGATCGAGCCTTATGTGGGTCAGATAAATAACATGCATCTGCATAACCAACAAGATTTGTACTATCTTTGTTAGTATAAAATAGACCCATATCACTAGTCCCTTTTAGATATCGCAATATATGTTTAACTCCATTCCAATGTCTTCGTGTAGGAGAAGAACTAAATCTTGCTAATAAATTAACAGAAAATGCTATGTCAGGTCTTGTAGAATTAGCAAGATACATAAGTGTACCAATTGCACTAAGATAAGGTACTTCAGGACCAAGAAGTTCCTCATTCTCTTCTTGAGGTCGGAATGGATCTTTACACACTTCAAGTGATAGCACAATCATTGGGGTACTTAATGGATGTGCTTGTCCATGTAAAAACGTTTCAAGATTTTCTCAGTATAGGCAGATTGATGGATGAAGATCCCGTCTACTAAATGTTCAATTTGTAGACCAAGACAAAGTTTTGTCTTTCCAAGGTCTTTCATCTCAAATTCTTTCTTTAGATATTCAATTGCCCTTTGGACCTCTTCTGGAGTTCCAATGAGATTAATGTCATCTACATAAACTGCAAGAATAACAAACCCTGATGTTGTTTTCTTAATAAAAATGCAAGGGCAAATGACATCATTTATATAATCTTGTTTTATCAAGTACTCACTGAGGCGATTATACCACATGCGTCCTGATTGTTTTAAGCCATATAATGACTTTTGTAATTTGATTGAACACATTTCTCGAGGTTTCGAACTATATGCTTTAGGCATTTTATGTCCTTCTGGAATTTTCATATAAATTTCATTATCAAGTGAACCGTAAAGATAAGCTGTAATCACATCCATTAGATGTATTTCAAGATTTTCATGAACAGCTAAACTGATGAGATATCGAAAAGTTATTGCATCCATAACTGGTGAATATGTTTCTTCATAGTCGATACCAGGTCGTTGAGAGTATCCTTGTGCAACAAGGCGTGCCTTGTATCTTACAATTTCATTTCTCTCATTTCGCTTTCGCACAAAAACCCATTTATAGCCAACTGATTTTTTACACCATTTGGGGTTTGGACTACAGGTCCAAAAACCTCACGTTTAGCAAGTGAGTCTAATTCTGATTGAATTGCCTCTTGCCATTTTGGCCAATCACATCTTCGTCGACATTCTTCGACAGATAAAGGTTCAAGATCATCACTGTCTTGCATAATGTTAAGTGCAACATTATATGCGAAAATATTATTAACTATGATTTTCTATCGATCTAAACTTATCTCATCACCCGTAGAACTTATTGAAAGTTCTTCATTCACTTGAGTCTCGGGTTCACTGATCTCTTTAGAAATATCAGGATTAACCAGATCTTGGATCTTATCTTCGTGAGATTCTTTTGTAGTGTCATTTTTCGTACTTCTTTTTCTAGAATTTTTATCTTTTGAACCCAATGATCTGCCACGCTTCAAGTGTGTTTGTGATTCAGAAGCCATGACACTTGTAGATGGTCCTTTTGGGACGTCAATCCGGATAGGCACGTTTACTGCGGAAGTATGTGACTTTGTTATCCTTTTTAAATCAGTAAATGCGTCTGGCATTCGATTTTGCTATGTTTTGCAAATGGATGATCTTCTGGACCTCCTGTTTACATATAGGGGAACGTGGATCAAAATGAGATAATGATGAAACTTTCCATACAATTTCATTTTTAAGTTCTTTTTTATCTCCCCCTAATTGCGGAAAATTTGTTTTATCAAATCGACAAGCTGCAAATCTTGCAGTAAGTAAATCTCCTGTCAATGGCTCAAGATAGCGAATTATAGAGGGTTAATCAAATCCAACATATCTGCCTAACCTTTGTTTGGGGCCCATCTTAGTGCGCTGCGGGGGTACTACTGGCACATATACAACACATTCAAAAATTTGTAGATGATCAATATTTGGTTCATGACCAAATACTAATTGTGATGGAGAATATTTATTATAATGAGTCGGTCTGAGACGAAAAAGTGATGTTGCATGTAAGATAGCATGACCCCAAACAGTAATGGGTAACTTACTTTTCATAAGTAGAGGTCTTGCTATCAACTGTAAGCGCTTAATAAATGACTCAGCAAGGCCATTTTGAGTATGAACATGAGCTACAAGATGTTCAACTTTTATCCCTATTGATAAGCAAAAATCATTAAAAGTTTGGGATATGAATTCTCCAGCATTATCAAGGCGAATTGTCTTAATGGAATAATCTGGAAATTGCGCTCTTAATCGTATTATTTGTGCCAATAATTTTGCAAACGCTAGGTTGCGAGATGATAAGAGGCATACATGAGACCATCTTGAAGATGCATCTATTAGGACCATAAAATATCTAAACGACCCACTAGATGGGTGAATAGGTCCACATATATCCCCATGTATACGTTCTAAAAATTGAGGGAATTCAATGTTAACCTTCATTGGTGATGGCCTAGTTAGCAATTTGCATTGATAACAAGCAGCACATGAAAATTCATCACATGTAACAATCTTCAGGTTATTTAATGGATGTCCTTTTGAGTTTTCAATGATTCGTCTCATCATTATTGATCCAGGATGACCCATTCGATCATGTCAAAGTACAAAAGTTTTAAGTCAGTAAACTTCTGGTTTACGATAGAGTGTGCTTCAATTGTACTTATTTTTGCATAATATAAGCCAGAAGATAAAGTTGATAATTTCTCTAACACATATTTTTGGTTTGAGACAATCTTGGTAATACCAAGGTATTCAACGTTCATTTCATTTATTGTCTCAATATGATATCTATTTCGGCGGATATCTTTAAAACTTAACAAGTTTCTTGGGGATTTAGAAGAGATAATGCATCTTTTATAACAAGTTTTGTCCCCTTAGGTAAGAATATAGTAGATCTTCCGGAGCCTTCTATTAAGTTTGAATTACCAGAAATTGTAGTAACATTTCCTTTTCTTCTAAGCAAGTAAGAGAAGTATTTCTCATCTTTGAATATGGCGTGCGTTGTTCCGCTATCAATTACACAAATATCTTCATGATTGATCATTGATTCAAATGGAGTTTGGGGCATATCCATATTTTCTTCAAAAACAGATATAAACATAGTAAAATAATATTATTAAACAATGCTATTATATTTACAATGATTTAGAAAAATACAAACATACCAAATAATACAAACAAATAGAAAATGAAACTATCTAATTTATCGCGGGATCGTCACTGATTATTTTTCCTTCAGGGAATACAAAGAAATCAGCTACATCCAGATGCATAGGCTCAACATTTGCTTTTGCATTATTATCAATCTTATGCATGGGCTCAACATTATCTTCAGAGATAAAGTTTGCTTCTGGATTATCATCACTCTTTTTCAAGGATGCTTGATAAAGCTGAACCAAACGCTTAGATGATCGGCAAGTACGCGACCAGTGCCCCATTCCTCCACATCTATGACATACACTTTCCGAAATTTTCTTTTGTATCACTTCTTGTCTCTCACCCTTCCTTTTATACTGTTGGTCATTTTTCGGTGCAAGACGACCATCATGATTGTAATTTATTTTACGACCACGACCATGACCGAAGCCACGACCACGATAGGAGCCACGACTCTTTTCTCGTTGGTGATAATTTGCCTGATTCACTTCAGGGACTGGCATAGAACCAACAGGTCGACTTTCATGATTTTTTTATCAAAAGATCGTTATGTCGTTCAGCAATAAGAAGATGTGAAAGTAATTCAGAATATTTTTTGAAGTCCATTCCTCGATATTGCTGCTGTAGGAGCATACTCGAGGCAGGAAATGTGAAGTATGTTTTCTCTAGTTTATCATGTTCAGTGACCTCTTCTTCGCATAAATTTAACTGTGATATAATTCTATACATGGAAGAATTATATTCAGTTATACTTTTAAAATCAGATAATCTTAGATTAAACCAATCATGACGTGCCTGTGGTAGAATGACTAATTGCAGGTGGTCATATCTATCTTTTAAATTTTTCCACAGTACAAGGGGGTCTTTTATAGTGAGATACTGCATTTTTAACCCCTCGTCAAGATGGTGACGGAGAAAAATCATAGCTTTTGCATGTTCTTGACTGGATGCCTGATTATTATCTTTGATGGTTTCTACCAAACCCATTGCATCCAAGTGGATTTCAGCATCTAGTATCCAGGATGAGTATCCTTTACCTGATATATCCAAGGCAACAATTTCAAGTTTAGAAATCTTAGACATTTTTTAGAAAAATAAAATTCTTACCCTTTTTACCTATTTAAAGTAGCTCAAGTTGGCAGAGTCTCGTGCTGATAATGTGTTATAAAATAAGTAGCTAATAATTTATAACAATAAACTAAAATAAGAACAAATAAGAGAGAGTATATTAATGTTTTCAAATTTTTCTTCTCTACATTATTTTGAAATATACTACCTATATATAGTAGTACTTGGAAAGGTAAAACTTGGCCATAATTTGCCAAGTGTAGATGATGTTTCCACATGTCATTATATTAGTATAATGAGAGATAACTCTTTAAAGGATGGCCACATGTCATCTATTTGGTTTTACAACATTCCTCTTATTTTCAACAACAAATAAAATTCACATTTTTTAATCTCGGAATTTTTTTTGAATATTTTGAATTTTTAAATTTTTTCGATAAAGTATTCATACAAACATATTTTACTTGTACTTTAAATATTTCTTTGCTTCTATCAATATACAAATGTCTAAGGTGTTTCTTAAGAAAATGACATAAAATATAATATGATTAATGACACTAAAATATCTAACAAAAAAATAATAATAAAATTGCGTAAATCAAATATTGCAAATTAACAAGTCATAATAAAAATGATCATAACTTAAAAGTACTAAGTCATGTTTAAATCAGTTTAATAAGTAGTATTTGTTGCATGATTAAATGTTAAAGAAAAATAAAATTAGATTAGGTATTTTAATAATTGTCTAAACCAATGTAAAACTAAATAACAAATATTCAGTATTATTGTTATTCTAGTGTTGAATTGATTTTATTTTTGTATTATTATTAATTTAATTTTGATTTAAGCTTTATTATAGTTACCGATATCGGTGGACTATATAATCTTTATTGAACCATTCAAAATTCTGAAATTTAAACTTGAAATAATATATTAAAAGACAAAAACTATGAAAAAATATAAGAAATATTTAAAAATTATATCAAAGAAAATATTTTTTATGTATAAAATAAAAAATTTAAAATTATGTATATAATGTGGGTTGGTTTGGTCTCGGAGTTTTTTTTTAAAATTAAAACCAAATCAACCAAACTATAATCATTTTTTTTTGAAATTAAAACCAAATCAACCAAAATATAGTCAGGTGTTTTTTTCAATACCAAACAAAGTTAAACCAAACCACTACTCGAGTATTTAATCAATTTACAATTTGATTCAATTTTGTACACCCTTACCCAATTCATTCTATATATACACAAATCTTAAAACTCTTTTCTAAAACTTCCCTCTTCTCTGTCAACATGAATAAACTTGTTGCTTTTTTTTTCTTTTTTTTTCTTGTTCTTACCACTTTAATTAATTTCTTCAGAATGTACTTGCAATCAAGATGCCGATGATCGGAATAAAAATCGAAGCGTTGAAGTATAAATAGACCGCTTCAATTTTAATTGTTGGTGCTATAGGCGTATCGATTTCAGTTAAAATTGAAGCGTCTGCTACCAATTTGTACTTCAATGCTTCGGTTTTGTTCCAATCTTCATCGCAACTACAGAAGAAACTAAAGCAGGAAGGAGGAACAAAAAGAGAAGCGAAAAATGCAACAAGTTTATTCAAAGAGGAGATCGTTTTTGTGGGTTTTTTTAGAAAAGAGTAGTAAGGTTGGTGTATATATATATATATATATATATATATATATATATATATATATAAATAGAGTGAATAAAGTGAGAACCTACAAACAACTCATATGTAAAGTTATAAAAAAAAATATCAAAATAAGTCATTATTAAAATCAATTCACTAAAATAATATATTTTTTTAAAATTTTAAATATAAATGTACTTTTGAGTAACGTTATAGGTTATATTTTATTCAAAAAATACAATGGTAAAAGAAATAAAAATTCGACGAAATAAACAGACATAAAACACTAAAATAAAAATTTGTGGAACTTTAGTAAGGTGTGTGTATATAAATAGAATGAATAAAGTAGGAACCTGAAAACAACTCATATATTAATATTGTGTCGATGAATAGAATGGAATTTCCTATCGATTTTATCCCTTTCAAATGCCTCTGTTTATCTCACCTGTTGTTGTTCTTGTTGATGTTAAATAATAGTCGTTCTTGGTCCAAGTTTGTGTGTGAATTTTATTTGTGTATGAAGAAATATATGATTTCCCTAAAAGCTTGCTATTTGGATTTTATTGTTGGAGTAGTAGCCTGCGAAATTCATGTTCAAGCAGCCTATTGTTGTTGATGTAGCTCTAGTATGCTCAAAATCTTGTCATTTTGGTTCTCGAATGTGGGATATGGCTCCTATAATCAATCTATATATGCAGTGTTTATCATATGTATTTTTAGCTGGAATTAATCCTCTTTGTATATGTCCCTAAAACCTTTAGCGACATTGGTTCTAATGGCACTTAACTAATGTCGGTAAAGACTTTAACACTCTTTATTAATGTCAATATTTAATGCCGCTAAAAGTTATTTTTATTGTAGTGTAACTCTGTTAGCTCTTGCATAATTCTGGCGATTCGATACGATACACTGTACTACTTTTATGTTGTATTTGATATGATTCGACCAATTATTTCAGGAGTTGAGTTTTCATACTGTTTGTTGTATGAAAGTTTGCCAGGAAGAATTTGAAAGTTATTATGTCATGGTTTAAAGCCTTAAAATTATTTATCTTTGTCTCTCTTGATTATGTAATATCTCTTAGAGAACCTTGTAAACTCAAGCATCCATACAAATTGGATAATTAACATGTGTAGTGTAGTATCTCTTTTTGGAAGTTTCAAAGTTGACTACTTGGGTTGATATCATGTGTAGTATATAATATTTGCACCAATCTTGTTCAAACTCCTAATTAACATGCGTTGATAGGAGTGATTTTCCTCACCCCATGTGTTAATGATTCATGCGCTGTTCTCTACCATTCGAATATTTCGTTATGCAATTTTGAGTTGATATTAAATCATTACTCCTTTCTTTGTATGCGTTGGATTCATTCGTGGACTCCCCTCTTTGAATCATGTTGGGCTAATCGGCCCAACATTCTACTCGAGTCATAAGATATGGGAAGCTGAAATATTGTAATACCGGACTGGAAATATGTTAAAGGTCTGGAAGGCAGGAAACGGGGTTGATATACGAGTTGTATACACCAATATACAGATTATGTATACCAAAATGAGAATTGGGTTAAAGCCCCAAAAAAGCATCTTTTGGGCCAATGTTTCTGGGCAATAATAGGCCCAAAGGTCCCAAATTCTTCTCTCCCTCTCTTATCATTTGATTGTAATTATTTTTTTGTTTATTATTACTCTAACTTGAATTGTTAATTAACTTAATTAAATCCCCAAATGACTTTAATAAATTTTATTTCATCAACTCTTTACTCTTCATATACTTTAATACTTTTTGTCAAAACTTCACTTGTCTTTAATTAGTTTAAAATGGTTCCTTATTGACTTAATTGGTTTAGATTATATTATCTCGAAAATGATTCAAATAACTTTTAATTAATTTGATTTTCTTAGTCAAAATCCGAAACACTTGTATTTTAACTCAACTGTTTCATTATGGTCCCTTTCTCTGAAAATTAAAATAAAATAAAATGTGTCATTTATTTAATTATTTTTCTCAAAATTAATCAAATATTGTAAATTATTTTTATAATTATTTTCTTAAAAAATAGTCAATATATATTTTAACTATGATAACCGCGTGTAAGGACACTTTAAATGCTTTAAAAATCTTCTTGAAGTGTAAATGAGAACATCGTACCCTTTTTCTCTAAATTTTAAAGACTTAATGTGTTAGAGTCTTTTTACATTAAATTTTCTTAATTTCTTTACAAAATTAAGTACTGACTCTTTTTTAAGTATTTTCTCAAATTATTTTATACTTAGAACATTTGAAAGAGTAATTTTTCTAAAGATAGTAAAATTACGGCATAACACAACCCATATGTAGAGTTATAGAATTTTATATCAAAATAAGTTATTATTGAAATTAATTCACTAAATAAATATAATTTTTCAAAATCTTAAAAAACTAATATAAATGTACTTTTGAGTAACGTTATAGGTCATATCTTATTCAAAAAAATTGAATGAAAAAAAATTAAAATCTAACAGATTAAATAGGTATAAAACACTAAAATAAAAAAATCGTGGGGTTTTTAGAAAAGAGTAGTAAGGTTTGTGTATATATAAATAGAATGAATAAAGTAGGAACATGAAAACAACTCATATGTAAAGTTTTAAAAATTTTACCAAAATAAGTCAATATTAAAATCAATTCACTAAAACAATATATTTTTTTAGAACTTTACAAAACTAATATAAATGTACTTTTGAGTAATGTTATCAATTATATTTTATTCAAAAAATTCAATGACAAGAAAATAACAATTTGACAGAGTAAATAGACATAAAACACTAAAATATAAATTTGTGGGAGCTTTAGAAAAAAGTAGTAAGGTTTGTGTATATATATAAAGAGAATGAATAAAGTGAAACCTGAAAACAATTCATATGTAAATTTATAGAACTTTTTATCAAAATAAGTCATTATTAAAATAAATTCACTAAAATAATATAATTTTTCAAAGTTTTACAAAACTATTATAAATGTACTTTTGAGTAACATTATAGATTATATTTTATTTTAAAATTCAATGGTAAAACACTAAAATAAAATTTGTGGGGGGCTTTAGAAAGGAATAGTAAGGCAAGTATATATAAATAGAAAGAGAAAAGCGGGAACTTGAAAACAACCCATATGTAAAGTTATAGATTATTTTTTTCAAAATAGGTCATTATTAAAATTTAATTCACTAAAATAATATAATTTTTCAAAATTTTACAAAACTAATATAAATGTACTTTTGAGTAACGTTATAGGTTATATTTTATTCAAAAAACTTCAATCGTAAAAAAATAAAAATATAACGAAGTAAACAGACATAAAACATTATAATCATTAACGTTTTATAATTTGTTACTGTGAAACAGATTTTACAGCTAAAACATCACTCCCAATAACATTTCTCTTGAATGACTAAAAAACTGCAATTAATTCTTGTACCTACCTCATTCAACTTTAATCAACTTTTCATTACTAAAATGGATATTGCATATTTTGTACATAGGTTCACTTGAAATATGTGTGTAAGTTTTCTTTTTTCTTCTCTTTTCAAAATAAGAAGTATTGTGAAAAGAGAAGAAAAGAGAAAATCATATACATTTCAAGTAAATGGATGTACAAAATATATACACATTTTAGAAATGGAAAATTGAATAAAGTTGACTGAGCCATATACGAAATTGACTTTCATTTTTCTGCTATTCCAGAGAAACATTACCTCTAAGTAACGTTTTATCTGTAAAATGTGTCTCCCAGAGAAATGTTACTTTGAGTAACATTTAAGCTATAAAACGTGTCTCAGAGTAACAAACTATAAAATGTTATTGACATTAACGATTTATGTCTGTTTACTCCGTCAGAGTTTTGTCTTTTTGTCATTGATTTTTTGAAAAAAATATAACCCTATTGGGATTTATGCAGTTTTGATGATTGACAAAGAAAGATAAAATACGTTAGTCAACATGGTCCAAAGGTACGCTGTCATGAGCAGTTGAATTCGAAAAATCTTTTAAGATGAATAAAGACAAGTGTGCAGAAATAAACGAATGGATAATGCTAATTTCGTGAGAAAGCCCAAGGAAGTAAACATTTGATGAATTGAAGAGAAATAATTTGATTTGAAATAGTCTAAAGAGGCAAGGAGTTTTAATTAAAGAAGGAGACACACTTAAAACATAACTCTTCAAATTACTGCTGAATTGAATTGTTGAAGTTTGACTATAATACATAAGAATCAATGAATGTAATTTGAAGAAGGTGTCTAAAGAAGCAAGGAGTTTGAATTGAAGGAGTCTTACTTGAAGAAAAACTCTAAGTCAAGAGAGTTAGTTCAAGTCAATGAGGAGTTTGAAGTGAACAATATCTCTATGAAGAATTGTGTACCGCCCCGCAAGGCGTTACATTAAATTCTAACAATTTCAGCACCTTCATGAACGTGGCGGAGTCATACCGCGATATGGAGGGCCTGGAACGCATGCCAATTTTCAGTCCAACCTTTGGAGGTTGCTTGGAGACTAAGAGGAGTAATTAATGCCCCCCCCCCCATGCCAAGCCAAGAACGTCCCCCAAGGCTGGGACAAAAGCTGATGAAGCAGTTTCCATTTCTGGAAATAAAGTAGAATGCTTTCTTACCTACTTTTTAACTTTTGTAAAGGTTTCCTTTTGTAGCTTTTCTTTTAGGATTTTGTCCCCCATGTTTTGACTTACTTATAAGGAGCTTGTATAGAGTTTTTAGGGACTCACTCTTGTAAAGACTTGAAGAAATACATATCAGAAAATTGGCACTTGCCTTCCAACTTAGCCTTCCGATTTCGCCTTTGTTTGCCTGTTTTGTGTAGACTGTTTTGACTATTTTTGTTGCTGCACCTTTGTGTGATTATTGGTTGCTTGGATTGAGCATTTGTAGAGCTGTGAAAGCCTTCGCTTGCTGTCCCACGAGGTTGAGAAAATAGCCCCGTGATAAGTGAAATGAGCTTTGGTTAAGCATGATGTCAAAGTCCCAACGGAACGAGGAGGCTGTCCAAGAGAAGGAGCTGGAAGTTCGGAGGGACACTGCCAAGAAACGTGACAAGAGTAAAGTAAGAGACCCTTCTTGTAACCCTTCTATGAGTGGTAGAGTTGCTGGGGAAGAGGGGGAAGGGTCGGACACCAGCCAACTCGGAGAAAAGATTATCGGAGTTGAGGCGGGGTTGTCGGCCCTAAATAGGCGTGTTATTGTTGTTGAGAACAATTTTAGTTCTCTTGAATCTGTGACTCTGGAAGGTTTGGATGATGTGAAGAACAACCTGGTTGCGCTTGAGGAAGTTCACAAGGATGGTTTGACCAACCTCGAACTCAAGCTCACCGAGGCTCTCTCATCCCTTCAAAGAGAGTTTGAAGAACTGAAACGGCAGGTTGATGAGGCTGCTGAAACGGGGGTTGCTGCTCCCGTGACTGTACGTGAGACAAGTATTGAGGCTCCCAAACCCAAGGAATTTTGTGGGGAAAGGAGTGCTCAAGATATTGAAAATTTTCTGTGGCAAATGGATGCCTACTTTGAGCACGTGAGTATACACAGTGAGGCTGCCAAAATCAGAACGGCTGCCATATACTTGACTGATACGGCCATGCTGAGGTGGCGGAGGAAAAAGGCGGACATGGATAGAGGGGTTTGTTCTATTGATGACTGGGAAAAGTTCAAGGAAGAACTCAAGCGTCAGTTTTACCCGCAGAATGTTGTCCATGAGGCCCATCGGAGGTTGAGGGAGTTGAAACAAACTTCCTATATTCGGGACTACGTGAAAGAGTTCACGAAGTTGACACTCCAAATTCCGAGCTTGACGAGTGATGACTTGCTGTTTTATTTCTTGGATGGCCTCCAAAACTGGGCCAAACAAGAACTCCAAAGGCGTCAAGTCCACGACGTGGACGAAGCGATAGTAGTGGCAGAATCGCTTAAGGATTTCCGGGCGAATGCAGCGAAGGGGAGGGACAATCGGAGAAAACTGTTCCTCCCAAGGTTGACAACAGCAGGAACAAAGGCAGACCAATACCAAACCGAGGCAGCGACACGAGAGGTAACACCCGTAATCAACCCTCTAATTTCTGTAAAAATTATGAGGACCGCAAGAAAGGCACTCCTCATCGTGAAGGTTGTTACATTTGTGGTGAAACAACGCATGCTGCCCGTTACTGTCCATCTTTAAGTAAACTGAGTGCCATGGTGGCTGCCGAAAAGCAGCAAGAGAAGGCTGCAACGCAAACCGGAGGTTCGTCTGGAGAGCAACGTGGGCAGAACAGTGGTACGGACAAAGGGAAAAATATTGTTGTTGGTATGTTCAATCACATGGCGTTGTTCAATCATATATCACTTGCTGCGTTAGCTGCTCAGCCGGCTAGCATAAGGCCGCGCGAATCACTGTTCGTTAATGCCAAGTTGAATGGCAAAGACGTGCGAATTATGGTGGATACGGGTGCGACTCACAATTTCGTGACGGATCAGAAGGCCAAGGACTTTGGCCTGACTTACGTTGCCAGCAACACTATGTTGAAGACGGTCAATACCCTCCCCACTTCTATCCATGGCTTCGCTCCTAAAGTCCCCATCAATTTAGGAAGTTGGACGGGGTTGACCGATTTCACCATTGCACCTATGGACGTGTTCGATATTATCTTGGGGCTGGACTTTTGGTATGAGGTTAACACATTTATTTCGCCGCGTCACAACCAGCTGCACATCAGCGATACTGGAGGTTCATGCGTGGTACCCTTATTCGGGTACCACAAAACGGGATGCACTTGTCGGCAATGCAAATCGTTAAGGGTTTTAAGAGAGGCGAACCAACCTTTCTTGCTGCCCTTGTTGGAGGCGTCGAAAGCTCTTTTGAGGCAGTACCTTTGCCTCCTTGCATTGAGCAGGTTCTTAGTGATAACAAGGATATGATGTCGGAAGAGCTTCCCCAACGGTTGCCACCTCGAAGGGAAGTCGATCACCAGATTGAGCTGATTCCTGGAGCAAAGCAGCCTGCCATGATGCCTTATCGCATGGCGCCCCCGGAATTGAAGGAGTTAAGAAAACAACTCAAGGAGTTGCTAGATTCGAGACACATCAGGCCGTCCAAGGCGTCATTTGGTGCGCCTGTTTTGTTCCAAAAGAAGAAGGAGGGGACGCTGCATTTGTGTATCGATTATCGGGCCCTCAACAAGGTCACGGTGAAGAACAAATACCCCATTCCTTTGATGGCTGACTTATTTGACCATTTGGGGCAGGCCAAGGTGTTCACGAAGATGGATTTGAGAAAAGGTTATTACCAAGTTCAAATTGCCGAAGGTGATGAACCTAAGACAACTTGTGTGACTCGTTATGGTGCTTTTGAGTGGCTGTTCATGTCCTTTGGCTTGATGAATGCACCGGTGACATTTTGTACCTTGATGAACAAGCTGTTCCATCCTTACTTAGATCAGTTTGTGGTCATCTACTTGGACAACATTGTCGTCTATAGCAACATCATGGAGGATCATGTGGAACACTTGTGCAAGGTGTTCAAAGTCTTGCGCGACAATGACTTGTGCGTGAAACGAGAGAAGTGCAGTTTTGCCCAGCCAACTATCCAGTTCCTTGGACACACGATCAGTCATGGTGAGATAAGGATGGACGAAGACAAGGTGGAGGCAATTCGAAATTGAGAGGCTCCAACGAAGGTAACCGAGTTGCGATCCTTCCTTGGCCTCACCAACTATTATCGGCGTTTCATTTTTAGCTACTCGGCTATTGCTGCTCCACTCACTGATTTGTTGAAGAAGAATCGTGAGTGGAAGTGGACTGATAATTGCCAAACTGCCTTCGAGAAGCTTAAGGCATCAATTACGGAGGAGCCGGTCTTGGCACTGCCTGATTTCACTAAGGCGTTTGAGGTTCATACTGATGCTTTGGACTTTGCTATTGGTGGCATCCTAATGCAAGAGGGCCACCCGATAGCATTCAAAAGCAGAAAATTGAATGACGCAGAGCGGCGGTATTCTGCTCATGAAAGGGAGATGACGGCCGTAGTTCATTGTCTAAGAACTTGGCGTCATTATGTATTAGGTGCTCATTTTGTTGTTAAGACGGACAACGTCGCGACGACTTACTTTCAGTCTCAAAAGAAACTGACTGCCAAACAAGCAAGTTGGCAAGACTTCTTGGCGGAGTTCGATTTCACCTTTGAGTATAAGCCGGGAAAGGCTAATGTTGTAACCGTCGCGCTTAGTCGCAAGACTACCTTGGCTACGATCGTGAGTTCGAATTGCAGCACTATTGTTGAAGATATAAGGGAAGGCATGTAGCATGATCCCGTGGCAAAGCATCTTCTCATCTTGGCCCAGCAAGGCAAGACGAAGAAATTTTGGGAAGAAGGTGGTCTGCTCTATACTACGGGCAGACGTGTGTACGTCCCAAAGTAGGCTAATCTTCGGCGTACGTTGATCAAAGAGGGACATGACACTGCATGGGCTGGTCATCCTGAGCAGAAGAGGACTTTGGCCTTGCTAGAGGCTTCTTATTATTGGCCTCGGATGCGAGACGACATCGAGGTGTATGTGCGAACTTGTCTTATTTGTCAACAAGACAAGGTCGAGACGAAGGCGCCGGGTGGACTGCTTGAGCCGTTGCCCATCGCTGAAAAGCCTTGGGACAGCGTCACTATGGACTTCATTACGTGCTTGCCGAACTCGGAAGGGTTTGGAACCATCATGGTCGTGGTTGATCGCTTCTCAAAGTATGCGACTTTCACTGCCACGACGGCCAGTTGCAAAGCTAAGGAGGCAGCCCGTATTTTCCTACGCGACGTCGTCAAGTATTGGGGCATACCCAAGCACATCATCAGTGATTGAGATTCTCGATTCATCGGCATATTCTGGAGGGAGTTGTTCAGTTTATTGGGATCGGAATTACACTTTTCGACCAGCTTTCATCCACAGACGGATGGGCAGACCGAGCATATTAACGCGCTCTTGGAATGCTACTTGCGGCATTATGTCAGTGCAAATAAAAAAGATTCGGCTAAACTGCTTGACACTGCCCAATTTTTATACAATTTACAGCGGAGCGAAGCAACGGGAAGGAGCCCTTTTGAATTGGCAACGGGGCAGCAGCCTAACACACCCCAATCTTTGCCCGTTGACGCCGGCTTGAAGAGTTCGGGTGCCTATCATATGGCGAAAGCCTGGGAGGAGCAGGTTGATCTTGCACGGTCATATCTTGATAAGGCAGCCCGGAAAATGAAGAAGTTTGCTGATCGAAAGCGATGTCCAGTTGATTATCGAATTGGGGATCAAGTTATGGTGAAACTCAATCCTAGGCAATCAAATCGCTGCGAAGTGTGAGTCAAAGTTTGATTCGCAAGTATGAAGGCCCTTTCGAGATTATTGCCAAGGCTGGCAAGATTTTATATCGGGTCGATATGCCCCATCATTTGAAGATACATCCCGTCTTCCATGCTAGCCAACTGAAACCATATTTTGAAGACGTGGAAGACAAGGAGCGGGGGCAGTCCGGGAGAGCTCAAATTTTCATCACTCCGCCGACCGTGGACAAACAGATTGAAGCAATCATCGATCATCAACTTGTTCGTGGCAAAGGCTGGAATAACTCAAGCTCACAGTTCCTTGTACATTGGAAAGGGACAGCACCGGAGGAGGCAACGTGGGAGAAGTATGAGGACTTGTGGCAATTTCGCGACAAGGTCCACAATTATTTGCAGCTATGTGGCGTCGGGGTCGTCGCCAAATCAGGTGGTGGAGCGTGTACCGCCCCGCAAGGCGTTACATTAAATTCCAACAATTTCAGCACCTTCTTGAACGTGGCGGAGTCATACCGTGATATGGAGGGCTTGGAACGCATGCCAATTTTCAGTCCAACCTTTGGAGGTTGCTTGGAGACTAAGAGGAGCAATAAATGCCCCCCCCCCCCATGCCAAGCCAAGAACGTCCCCCAAGGCTGGGACAAAAGCTGATGGAGCAGTGTCCATTTCTGGAAATAAAGTAGAATGCTTTCTTACCTACTTTTTAACTTTTGTAAGGGTTTCCTTTTGTAGCTTTTCTTTTGGGATTTTGTCCCCCACGTTTTGACTTACTTATAAGGAGATTGTATAGAGTTTTTAGGGACTCACTTTTGTAAAGACTTGAAGAAATACATATCAGAAAATTAGCACTTGCCTCCCAACTTAGCCTTCCGATTTTGTCTTTGTTTGCCTGTTTTGTGTGGACTGTTTTGACTGTTTTTATTGCTGCACCTTTGTGTGATTATTGGTTGCTTGGATTGAGCATTTGTAGAGCTGTGCAAGCCTTCACTTGCTGTCCCACGAGGTTGAGAAAATAGCCCCGTGACAATTGTGCTCATATAGAGGTGAAGTCGTTCAGAATACTTGTGCACAAAGCAAAATAGAGCAATTGAAAAATTGTCCTTCACAAGTGCTACCAGTGTACTGAGAAACACATAAAATGAACACATAGAAGATCCCGATCCTTTTACAGAGTTTGTGAGTTAGGAGTTTTTCTTTCTGATTGAGTCTTGATGTAATCTTAGTTTAGTGAGTTATAAACTGAATTAGGAGTGTTGTCTTCAGGTTGTGACGACTCGAAGATTTGGGAACAGATACCTTGGTAGGTTTGTGTTGAAGTTTAGGATTTAGTGTTAGTTCCTAGGATTACTAGAGTTGTAATCTGAATTCATAACTTAAAGGTTAGGAATTAGAGTTAGTTCCTACGATTACAAGAGTTGTAATCTAAATCCATAACTTGAAGTTAAGGAATTAGAGTTAGTTTCGTAGGTTGTAAAGTTTGTAATATATTTTCTGTGGAGGCTCAGTGATTTAGTGAAGTTGAAGTTAAATACTGTGGGGGTATATGTCGTGATTTTTTACACCTTTTGAGTCGGGTGTTTTTCACGTAAAAATATTATGTTTTTACATATTATCTTTACTACTTTGTTGGAACACGTTAGGCAACCTGCTTCGCACTTAGGCAAAAAGTTAAAATCAATAAATTACTAGGTCGTGCAAACTAATAAAAACGTTACTCAAAAATACGTTTATACTAGTTTTGTAAAATTTCAAAAAAATATATTATATTGATAAATTAGTTTTATTAAGAACTTATTTTGGTCAAAAGTTTGAAGTCGATGCAAAGGAGAAAGGGTAACAAACCCATTAAAATATGGTAATATCTAAAGTCATGCAAATAAGCAAGTGTAACTAACCAGTTAGGTCAAGCACTAGAACTATTCTTTTAAACAAAAAAACTTTCCCGTAAATTTGAAATGAAGATTTTGAATCATTTCTTTAACTACAGTTATTTGATTAATGGGTATTTCTTTAAGTAATTAAATTGATTATTAATGAGTCATGTCTGAAATTTATTTCCCTTAGTCCATGTTTAAGAAATTGTGTTATAAAATAATATATTATGGATATCCTCTACATCAAGAAGTTACTACATTACTTTCCTCCATTATGAAGATAACCTCCACTTTTATGATCATTATTCTTGTAACTTTTCACCTCCATAACCTCCTTCATTATACTCATGTTTAATGTCATGTTTATAACTAACATTTTGTATGCCTCTATGTTACACTATAAATAGAGGAATAAGGGTTCATATTGAATACACTTGAAGATTTGGTGAACACTTGAATAAGAAAAGCTCTCATCTCTTGTTCCCCTATTTCTATTGCTATTATCTTTTATTTCTTATCTTATTTTATTTAGTTTTATGACACATTATCAACACAATTATTCTACTATTGAAGGATTGAAGCAAAGTAAATATAAAAAAGGTAAAAATATTTGTATTTATTTCTCTCTCGTGAATAAGGTAAATTACTATATAATCTATTCTATATTTTACTTTTGATTATGCATCATTGGTTTTCTTACCATCTCAAAATGTATGAGTCGAACAAGTTGCTTTACTATGAGAAAAATTTTAATTTGCTCACTTATATATTTTATGATTGTAGTGATTGGGTTATAGTGGACTTAGCTTGAGAAAGCGGGTCTAAATTCAATCCTACTAATCTAGATTGAAAAAAGTAGATTGATTGAGGTATTGGGTTGCTCATATGTGTTATGCTTGTAAAGGTTCGAGAGAACTCACTTGATTCGTGATAATTGATTAAGAAATGACTATTGCACCTAAAGCCTAGCCTACCTACACCCCCTAAATTACCCAAAACACCCCTCACTTAAATTGGTCTTTTTGTGAAGTCAAAATGTCAAAAATATGATTTTACCGAATCTGGAAAGTGGCTCCGCATCGCGAGGCTAATTCCCATTTTATTTTTGAAAAAGTGATCTGAGGCAGTAGGGTCTGTGTGGGCTGTTCGTCGCGCAGCAGCCCCTTGAATCTTGACTCACGCAGGCTGCTTCGGCAGCCTGCCCACCCATGTTGAGGTTCTCCTCAAGGACCCTTCGGGTGGTCCTTGGGGCGTCTACAATGACTTTTAGTTAAATATTAATAAAATCACCCATTTTGCGAAATTGACATTTAATTGATCACACTCCTAAGAATTACCCTCCACTTGATTACTCTTGATTGTTTATAGTTGTTAATTGTTCAATCAAATCCCCTATTTGACACTAATTGTCTACCCCTTGTCATTTATTTTCTTATTTCAAAAATGTCTACATCTACAGACGATTAGAACACTATTTCACTTCGTAATTGATATCTTTATCGTATCACTCCATGTGGGATCGATCCCAACTCTGAGTTGGATTTATATTTGTTAGCGATCGCCTACACTTAGAATCGGATGAAGTGTAGTTGAGTGTTATCAACCAACAATGATTTTCGAGCGCCAACCACGTCTAGGGGTAGACTTGGGACGTGACACCATACTTGAAAACATGAACATCATGCATTTTTGAAATGTGACAATGGCATTCTCTTGAAAGTGAATGTCCTATATGGACATATAAATGTAGTTTTCTCGCGATTTTCAATAACACTAGCAATTTGGTTGTACCCAAAATAGTCATTAAGAAAACAATAATAACTATTGTCTGCCACCTGCCTAGCATTTAATATACATAAACGACACATGAAAGTGGTCCTTTTCTATCCATTGATTTATCTTATGGTATTCCATGCACACTCTCTAACCTGTCACTAAATACATGGAATCATCCCATTTTTATCATTGGGAACCAATTGTCATGCCACCCTTTTTTGGGTACATATTGAACTGGGATCACCCAATTGCTATTAGTAATTTAATACACAATTTTCACGTTCAATTACTTAGTGATATTTTTCTCACCACTTCTTGCATGAGTGAATTCAATATTCTACGATGTTCAATTCTTTGAAAATAATTTTTCTACAACTTAATTTTATGAGTGAAAATATTTGAAGGTATACCTATGATGTCAATAATGGATCAGTCTAAAGCTCTTCTATATACTTTTAAACTTGAAAACAGAGCTTTTACCCGATATACTAACAGCTTCACAAAAATAATCACAGGTGTAGTCCTGTTTAGTTTCAAATAACGTCTTACTATATATGTATACTTTTTTTTCTTCACTAAGTCTTTTTTCACTAAAATTTGCCTAATAAAATTTAAATAGACACATTATTTATGAACATTCAGTGAAAAGTGTTATGAATACAATACATTTGATAAATATCCATTCAATGGATGATGTTCTATATATGTACATACATAGTTGATATGTGGTTTTAATTTTTATTTTATTTTTTTTAATCATTTTTAGGTGGTTTTATAAATACTTTTTTTTTTCTTTTCTTATAATTTAAAATGTGAAATAATATCATAGATATATTAGGAAGATAGTTCCCCATAAAAGCAAAAAATAAAAAATAAAAAAATTTAGAGAGATTTGAGTATTTACCAACATATGATCGATCATATTTGATCAGTGTGAACTCTAGCAGCGTTAACCAAAAAATAAAAACCCCAATCTGACGAGCTGCTATCAGAACCCTAACCCTAACATTCAATCCTCGTTTGGAAATAGGGAATGGGAAAGAAGAAGAAGAGAGCGTCAGATAAGGTTTGGTGCTATTACTGTGATAGGGAATTTGATGATGAGAAGATATTGGTTCAGCACCAGAAAGCCAAACACTTCAAGTGCAATTATTGCCATAGGAAGCTCTCCACTGCTAGCGGCATGGCCATTCACGTTCTCCAGGTTCACAAAGAGACCGTCACCAAGTGCGTAACATTTTATTCATCAAATATGTTTTTAGGAAATATTTGAATACAAATTTCATTTTCTCCCAATTACTCATGTTTTCTTTGGAACTAGGAAGAAACAAAAGAGATTTGTCCTTAGTCTTGTTGTAAAGATTTGTCCTTTATATATACCTCTAAACTTGACTGCTTCTTATGTATCTGCGTATGATGATATTTGTTATTGATATGAAACTTGACTGCTTCTAATGTATCTGTGTATGTGGTGGAAACACCAAAACATTTAAGGCCAATTTGGCCATATACAGGAGAAACCTATGAAATATAAGACACCCAATCCTCTGTACATACAAGAATTACATGGGTGGACCGAAAGAAAATAAGGGATCGGAGACTACTCCTAAGTTAAGCAAAGCTCATTGTCACCGTCACCATCGCCCCTTAAAAATTTCCCTGATTTCTCTTTTTCAAAATGACCCACATTAAAGCAAGAAGAGTAACATTTCAAGCCTTATGCCTTCTTCTTTTGGCTCCACTCTTCCAGCTGAACAACTCTTTTGTGGATCTTGGCACTGCCCAAGGAACTCCTAACCATCTAAAGATATCCACCCGTAACCTCATAGCTGATTTACAGTGTAGTAAAATATAATTCATGTCCTCACCTGCTTCCTTTCAAAGGAAACACCAGCTCAAGAAAACAACCTTTTGTATCCTAAGATTCTCCCTTGTCAAAATCACCCCTTTAGAACCACGTGAAGAAGCACACGTTTAGGAATCAAAACTGTGATATGTGGAAAACTAACCTCTGCACCAGAAGCTTTTCATTTAAGGAATTACTTGAGAACAAATTGTTATTTCCCAACTGAAAGCATTAGGTTGTCTGTCAACTGGTTCACATTGCTGTTGAAGTAAAACTAGCAATCTTTGAAAAAAGGCTCATCCCCTCAAACTTGTTACATTATTTTTTAGATTTAGGTTAAGTCCTTTATACAAATTTGATGGATTCCAAACACGATTTTTTTGCAAACTTGTAAGTTATATTCCTCACCAATCAACATTCAGGACATGCCAGAGACCTCCAAATATTATGGACACTTGTAGATTAAGACTAATTAGAGAAACCCTAAAAGCTCTACTAACTGATCAGCTTCCTCTACACTCTTCTTTACACCAAATATAAAAGTTGATTATACAATTCCACTTAATTTTCTGGGTAAGATTAAACTTGTCTTCGAAACACCTCTCATTACTTTCCTCTACACTGTGCACTATATGCATGAGGGAATTGCTGTCCACCAATCCACTAATTTCCTCATGCATATATGATGGGAAAAAGAACGACAACGTTCAGGTTTTGATAGAGTAGATGGGATAGGTCACATGCTCTTCTAGTGGGTCAAGAACAGAACTTAAAGTTAGATCCGTTAGTTTTAACCAATAATGTGTACTATTCTGTTAGCTTTTAGGGTTTTCTTTTGTCAAGACCAAATATGTCCACTTTTACAAATATAAAGGATGTTGTAAGTTTAGAGGTAGATATAAAGGATCAAAATACTTCTACACACATACTTAAGAACTATTTTGGGTTTTGCACATGTACGTGTAAAGTTCCTTACAACCTATCATCTATAAGGGTAAATTTTAAAGGTTTTGATTTTACTATGTGGTCTGTTTGATATGACATAAATATTGATGAAGTCATTTTTAAGTGTTCGGTTACTTTAAATTGTGTACGATGTTACTCCTGATCCAACCCCCCACAAAAAGAAAGTTAAAGCCTTGTTTCTTATCCATTTATCTCCATAGATTTTCAAATCACCTAAAGTTGCCAGCTCAAGTGACTGATAACCTTTCCAGGAGAAAGCTAGCTATAAACTATCTATTGTATCATTTTAGTTGTCTTGTTTGAGGGGGAGGGTGGAAGAGGAGGAACGTTTGCATGCTGGGATTTTCAATTAATTGGGAAAATTTAAAATGATTTCTTGTTACAGGGTACCAAATGCCAAAGAAGGCAGAGAATCAACAGATATTGAAATATATGGAATGGAAGGAATCCCACCGGATGCGTTAGCTGCTCATTATGGAGAGGAAGGTATGGCAATTGTAGTCTGATGTTAAAGAATTTGCCCTTTAAGAAGTGGAGGTCTGACTCCTTTGTTGTACTTTAGAAAGTTAAGAGTTACTTTTGCATTTTTTATCTTGCCATTCCATTCCATGGGACCAGTGGCGGACCCAAGATTTTTGCTCAGGGGGTTCAAAGTATAATGAAGAAGTTCAGGTAGTAATGCAAGTGCGCGGTAAGCGTAGTAGCCGCTTGGCATGCTCTTTGTACAAGAACCATGATATTTCATTGGTTCATAAAAGTAAAGACTAAACTAATCAATGATATCGAGGACAAAGATACATTGATAAGAATTTTAGCGGATCAACTGGAATCTGTATTACATAAATTAATTCCTAAAACGAGTGAAAATTAAATGATGAAAAAGGGAGCGAGACGAGGAAAAGGATATGTACCTTATCATGCTAAATTTAACTTACTTTATTATACCATATTAAAAATTTCCTTCTACTTTTATCATACTCCATCGAGCATTCTTAAAATTTCTTGTGTTTTTTATACTTTTATTTTGTAACGTTTTACTTTATTTTTCACTTTTTAAAAATTTTAAATTAGTATCCATTCTATCACATATTACTATTAAAATCGTCAAGATTCTCTAAAATTGTGTAAGAATAGAGTTGCTAATATTATAATGCATATTCAGATAAATAAATAGCATTGTCAATTTTTTTAGTTCATATAGTTCAATTTACTGGGTTAGTCATAATTTGTAAAAAAGACAAATAACAAATAAATCAAATAAGTTTAGTTCCCATCCCTCTAAAATTAGAATAAAAAATATAAAAGAAATTTCATGAAATCTATAAATTAATATTTTTAAAATGATGTTGACGATATTTAAGTTGCTTCATTCAATTACATCTGATTTACCTTTTTTTTTAAAAATAATTTATATTTCTATCTCAATTTCAAGTCAAATATAATTCATCATATTTTAAAAGAGTTATTCAAGTTAGAGTATGAAAAAGAGTTACGTTGAAACAACATGAATAATAGATACAAAAATAAAAATAAAAATAAAAAGAATGTGTCTAATAAATTTAAACAAAAACAAATTAAAATGAAGAAATGGAATAAAAGGAAAAATAATGAAAAGAAGAAGGTCTAAGCCCAAAAGTTCCATTTTCCAAAGCATTAAAAAGAGGGGAAAAATGCTACCCATGGGATTTGAACCCGTGACCTAGGGGCATTTCTTGAACCACTTATCCGTGCCAAGTCTATACTTTATCTTCAGGGGTTCATTTTAATATATATACCCATATAATCAGAATTTCATGATATCTATAGTGTAATTTTTTGACGAGGGGGTCCACCTAGGTCCGCCATTACATGGGACTATCCAATTTGTACTCTTCTTACAGAAAGATGGTTGCACGAAATATGTTTATATCCAGATAAAGTCAAGATGTGAAATAAATAAAAGTTTCAGTGTTAGTTTGAATTGTTAGGGGGGCTTTCTAGCACATTTATCATATTAAATATCCAATTATTATCAGGCTTAGAATTATATTCTTTTCAACATGGGCTCCTCAGGTTTTGTAATCTGTAGAAGCCTCTAATTTTCAGAAGTTGGCAGTTTAGTTGTTACCATCTCGATAAACTAAAGGCAGTTAGCTGAGTTGTCGACTTTTCAGTTTCTGATTTTAGGATTCTTGAGATTTTTATGCCTTTCTTATCTCCATACTCGAGTCGATACAGGTTTAATTCTATCTCTCCAGTGCTGCATATTGCGTTACACTTTAATTTTAAAAATGCTTTTTCCACTCTTATCTCGCGACTGCAAACTCTAAACTTTTCCTTTAATGGATTGCATTTTCTTGTAGAGGATGAGGCCCTGGCAAAGACTGCCAAAGTAGACATCCTATCATCCCAGTATGTTGGTGGTGTGCTTCCAGGATCATTAGCTGCCGGTTATCCTCCCCGGGCAACTTTCGGCACAGTACCACCACTGTATGTTTGCATGGATATACTTCCCATCTTTTGAAATTTCCTGATGTTTGAAGAAATGTGGAGTTCTTTTTCATTCATATGCTGTTCGTCAAGGATTTCAATTGTTCTTGAACTTAAAATTTAGGTAGAAAAAATATATTTTAAAGATAAGGAAAATTAAATTTAATCGAACGAAGAAATTTGGAAGGCATGAATATTCCTTGATATTTCTTTCCTTGATATTTCTTTCTTATTTTTTCCAGTTCTATTCTAAACTAAATTTATTTGATTTATTTATCTTTTTTATACGGATGGAAAACCTTATAAATTGAATACATGAACTAAAAGTCGGCTATGCCATTTGTTTATCTTTTTAATATGCATTATAATACTTGTAACTCAATCCCCACACATTTTAAAGAATATTAAATAATTTTCGAAGTAACATATGATTGAATGAAAACATTTTTTTTTTAAAAAAAATTCAAAATAAAGTAGAACACTACAAAATAAAAGATAAAAATCACAATTTTTTAAAAGAAGACTCAATGAAGCAGGGTAAAATTAGGAAGAAACACTAAATGCGGCATGACAAGGCAAGTTTAAATTTAGCAGATTAAGGTTAATTATTTTCTTCCCCGGTCTGTTTTACTCCATTTTAGGCTTACTTCTTTATAGTTGATCCCCCTCCACAAAAATCCCGGCTCCGCCATTGTTTGGTACAATGTCTTAACTCGTACTATGTTGTTATAATATTAGTACCATATGTCAATATCCTTCTTTTGATGAAGTAACAGTAATATCATTGAAAGACATCAAGAGGATGCAACAAAGATACAAAAGCAAAAGTAGTGGTTGACTTAGTGTTATGATAGCTGAGGGCGACGCCTTGCCTCTGTCCAGCAAGGAAAGCAGTGACAATAAAAGGTGATAAGAAGGCAACGAGCCGAGGTGAGGAGTTCTCCTTTCAAAAAAAAGAAAAAACCTCAGCCTTGAAAACTTGAAACGTAATTTTAGGGTTTTTCCAACTTACCTCTTTTCAGTTGACAGAGTTCTCCATCTTTTCCTTGTTCTCTTCTTTCATGAGCCATCTGGAGAAGATTTGTAGTAGGGAAATATGGTTTGCTTTGCTTACTCAATGGACAACTGAGGAAGTTGTGGGCACCATTGGGTGTAGTGTCTGGAAAACCATAAGAAGACTGGCCCCAGTTCAACAATAACATCTCAATCACTGTGGGTAATGGTTTAGAAATTGACTTCTGGAATGAAGTGTGGATTGGAGAAGATAGTCTTAGAAACTCCTTTTCCATACCTATATACCTAAGTCTTCAGAGGAATGCCAAGGTAGCCCAAGTTTGGAGCCAACAGGGTTGGATCTCTTATTTAGAAGAGCATTTAATGACTGGGAAATTGGAGAAGTTGTCAATTTATTGGATGTTCTAAACTCACATCCAGATCTATCTGTGAGACATGACAAACCTAGATGGAAACTAAACAACAAGGGGGTGTGCACAGTGAAATCATGTTACTGGAATCTTAACACACTGGGAAAAGAGCAACTCTGGTGGAGAACTATCCTAGCATGCATATGGTGGACTCTTTGGAAAGAAAGGAACTCAAGGTGCTTTGATGGACACAACACCAACTTACAGTAAATTAGGATGAATTGTATAAGCCTTTTGTTTTATTGGTGTAAACAAAATCTGATAGGAGAGATAATAGAATTAGTTGATTTTATAGTGAACTTGTAAAGAATACCCTATGTAGGATGTAAGTTTCCAATTCATCATTTTTTGGATGATGAGTCTTTTGGTGTGAATACAAGGTTACCCTTTTCTATAAAAAATCATAGCAAAATGGAGACTTAGAAAAGCACTCAAGGGTGTGGCTCAGTGATCAATGAAGTGGTTGTGTCTCAGGTTCAAAACTCAGTTGAGAAAAAAAACACTAGGTGATTATTCCCACTTTTCCCATCTTGGATGGACAAAGTTACACCTGCTGATGGTGGGAAGTGACATGTCTCCCATAGAATTATTGGAGATGGGCAAAAGCTGGCTCGCACACCACGGTCATAAAAAAGGAATAAAAAAGAGAAGCTTAGAAAAGCAAAAAATTGATGAAACCAAGACGATCTTATGGGAGCGTGCTGTAACTGCTTTTGCATCACCGTTCTATGACGTAGGGGATCCCTTTTAATTGTGTCAATTACTGAACTTTGATAAATTCATTGAGTTCGTAGGACAACATAGCCTAGGGATGAAGCCTCGTAGCTATCACGAAGTCAAGAGTTTCTCATTTAAAAATGTGGTGAAGAAGATAGACAAGATTGTTGAGGAACATTAAGTATTAGTGGATGAAGTTAGGATGTTCCATTATGGACAAATGGACAACACAAAATGGAACCTTTTGTGTCCTCGTTGACTCCGATGAACCCTCCATTTTTTCCAATGAATTCGAAGGTATCGAATGATCAAACATTCAATGAGATCCAAAAGCTTTAATTGAGATACTTTCGTGAAGGTGCTTGCCCTTTCTTTCTGCCAGAATATGGTGACCCCTCCAAAACATTTTCGTTTCTAGCAAGCTTTAACTACCTCCTATCTCAATGGGAATTCAAAAAGGAAAAGATTGTGATCAATTGGAGTAATTTTCTGGTATGTGGTGATTTTTCATCTCGAGACAAACCATATTTGGATAATATCTGCCTTTCGGATGTGGTTGAAAGGATCACTGGATCTTCCAATTAGACACCTAGCAATAGGATGGTTGCTATCATACCAAGCAGAGTTGTTGCTGCCTCTGCTGGCTAATTCAAAATAGTTGTAGCTGCAAAAAAGGATTTTGTTAATGGCGTTGACGGTGCAAATGAACGTTGATTCTTCGGATTATGGAGGATTGTCACTGCAATTTCTGTCTAACAATAAATCATTCTTTGGTTCTTTTTCTGATCTCCTACTCACACTTCCACACTCAAGAACCGACCATATATGTTGTAGTCTTGATAGACCCTCGATAGATTAGATTGTTGTTTCCTTCTCCATCTTCTCTATAAATCTCCTGCCCCCTTTAGATGCTATACGAAGGATTGTGCACATCCAACAGAGGTTATTTTCGTTTATCTTGATACTGTAAAGCGTTTGCCTCATTCCATGGTTGAGAACCAACAGATGCGATCATCACCAATATTTGCTAACTCAAATGATTTATCATCTGAAACAAAGATTAAGTTGCCACCCATAGTGTTATAGAAACTTTCAACAAAGAAGGCCTCACCCGAGAATGTAGGGAAAAGGGGGTAATGACACAGTTCCCAAGTCAGACCTAAAAGAGGCATTTTTTTCAGAAGTGCTCTGACTTTTTACCCCGACAGTCAATATCTACTCAAGATTCTCTGATACCTTAAGCACCAGGGCCTTGGTTTATTGAGCTTTTTTTTATTGAGTGAAGTGGTGAAAATACCTCCAAACTTGACACAAATGATTACTCCAATCCCCGAACTATGCCAAGTAATAAAACACCTTTACACTTATCTAACTGAGCTTAAATAAACACTTATCTAACTGAGCTTAAATACACCTCGATCTGCCACAAGAAAATAATGTGTAATCACTTGCGGTCCAGCTGGAGTATTGTGCTGATGTATTGTAGATGTGTCCTTCACGTTGATAGTGTAAAACCACTTCACTCTATTATTACCTACCCAACTAAAATAACCTCACCGGATCATGTTCTGAAAAGAACTCATCTATCTCTTATCCAAATTCTCTCTCAAAAGGACCCATCTCTCTCAAAATTGCAAACTAACCCTTTGATTTCAATGAAAATCAAAGGGTTTTGGCCTAGAAATCTTTGATTCGAAGATTTAGGCTAGGGTTTTAGCTCATGTGAGAAATATAGGAGAAAAATATTATTGAATTGTGTCTCGATATTATCGCATTGAGACCCTGTTTATAGACACTACATTAGACTTCTTTTCCAACTAAGACACTACTTTATAATCCTTTTCCAAGTAGGATTCTATATAGTATTTATATTCTAAGTAGGATTGTATATACTATTCTTGTTCCTATTCATATTCTAACATCTGTATTATACTGATTTGTGATTTATATAGTTTGGGGGTCGTGATTTTGGTTAGGGTTTTGTTGGGTTAGTTTCGTTCGCCGACACTTTTACTCCGTTGTTCTTTTGCTCCTTTTGTTAAGTATTTTAGTCATCTTCCTCATAAGTTAGTGCTTCTTTAAGAATCAATTTCTATTTTTAATTAGGGAGTCTGAAAATTGAGTTAGCATTTGAAGAGCATGAGTAAATGGAGGAAACTTAGAGCCTATTTTGATTCGCTTATTTTAAGTGCTTCTAAGCTTAAATAACTTTTAAGCATTTTTTTAGTGTTTGGGTAATTAAAAAAAGGGCTTATAAGCACTTGGTTTTAAGCTAAAATGATAAAAATAAGTCAAAAATGAAAAGCCATCCAAATAGGCTCTCAAATTTGAGTTCTAATTTGAGATATGTTTTAATGGAGGAAACTTAAATTTGAGGTGTTTTTTTTTTCCTGAAGACAAGGGAAACCTGCTGTCCCTACCCTTTGGATACGCACAGGTTAAAAACCTCGCACCCATGTAAGAGAGGTAACGTGCACTAGGCTTGACCCAGAGGGCAAACCCCTTGCTTTCGCTAGCAAGGGGTTTCGAACTTGAGACCTCCAACATATAAGTCCCAAGCCCAAACCACTGTGCCACCTCAAAGGGTAATTTGAGGTGTGTTTTAATGGAGGAAACTTAAATTTGAGGTGTTTTTGAGGTATGTTTCAGTGGAGGAAACTTCAATAGGAAGAAGAATGATTATTATAGTCATTAGGGTCTTTTAAAATTAATGGGAAAAGTAAAAATGAGTTTTTCTACGGTTTTCAAATGGTTTGCTGCTTAGGTGCCATAGTTATTAAGAGTGTCACACTCCTTCAAGGGTGTGAGACCCAAGCTTGGGGGTGTTTTCACCACTTTACTCTTTTTATTTTTGAAGTTGGTCGAGTTTTTTCTCAAAAAATAATAGTTTGATTTCTGGCGAATAGGTTATAAAACATGCCACTTCTATAATTTTATTAATATCTTTTTCTGCTTGCTTTAAATGCTATTTATAAGAAAGTTGCTTGCTCAAAAGTTCTTACGAGTAAGTCTATAAGTATATAATTCTTGCATGGATTTTTCCTGTTTATTGCAGCTACAATCCTGCTGTACCAATGCGTCCTGCCGGTTGGCCAGTTCCTCCTCGGCCCCTTCCTTGGTATCCACAGTATCCTGCTGTCATGTTCCCACCTCCTGCACCTATGGGTTTACCGCAACAACCACTGTTCCCTGTGCAGAATGTAAGGCCTCCAGTGCAAGCAACTGCACCACCTATACTTCAACCATCACTACCTGTTGCTCCTCCAGGACTGCCAGTATCTACCCCACCTGTTCCTGTGTCTCAACCATTGTTTCCTGTGGTTCCTAACAACAATTTTGTTCAAAGTTTGCCAATGCTGACAGCAAGTGTGCCATTAAGCTTACCAGCTGAAGTGAACAACTCAATTGCCCCTAAAATGGGAAACTGTTCTCCTTCAAGCATTGGCTATAAGGTTCCAGGTAACCAATGCTTATTCTCTCGTTGACCTGTATTGTTAAAATTTGTAATGCTCGTCTTTTGGTGGAACTAAGGCCACATTATGTGCAACCAGGTATCCTATTTGTTTCAATCCTATCTCTGCCCACAGAACGATGTGGCCTTAGATGCTAGTGGTTTCAGCATCTTGCAGGGATAAACTTTGTTATTGTCATAGTTGAGGTGATAGTATGATGTTCTATTTGGTGGCACATACATGTATCCTAGAACTATATACTCTAATTTTTTCTGCATCTTTAGTTTCATGGATTATTTGTTGACTGTGGCATTATAAGATCTCTACTAGCAGCCTCCATAGCTTTTATTCAATGGCAAAGGTAGTACGCCGCGGAATGTGTAGTATATGTAAGTCACGAGTTCAAATCTTCGGTTAATATTCAAGTAGAGAAGGGTAGATGCGCGGGCTCATTACCATGAGTTTCGAAGTAATAAACGACAGATTTTTCAGTTATTCCCAAACAAAATCCTTAGTAGTGATGTAATAGCTACTCGTGTATGTTGATGGGATTTAATAGTCAATCTGTTCACGAGTAGTTTACACGGATGTTAAAGTATATGATGTGTCTCGTGATGTCAATCGTTGTGGAAAAGAAAAAAGGACACATCTTTTCTCTTCTATGATTCACTTCAGCTGTTTTGAAATTCTTGATTGATTCTGTGTTTTCATTCTATGCATCTTCTTTATTAGTTAATGTGGGAGAATGTGAGTCTTGCTTTTTATAGGCCAACTGTTGATGATGTGGGTAACTCTTTGTATAACTTTCATTGCCCACTCAAATCTTTCAAAAAAGTTGATAATTCTTTTTTTCACATTTCATTTTTCCTTTGCAGCCCTAGCATTAGTAAATTTACATTCTTATGCCTCTGGCCCTAATACTGGTGGACCCTCAATTGGACCACCTCCTGTAATTACAAACAAAGCTCCAGCATTTAATGAGGTCTACTTGGTTTGGGATGATGACGCTATGTCCATGGTTTGTACTCTTTGCTTTTCCTGGTGGAATTCATTTATTTTCGGTAACTGTGATACTGAATGGTGGTCTGCAATTTTACAGGAGGAAAGACGAATGTCCTTGCCAAAGTACCAGGTGCATGATGAGACTAGCCAGGTAAGTTATCATTACCTAGAACTGGTATTCTTTCTTCTGGATATGGACTTGAGTTGCGCCTGTCGAGAGGTGTTGCATTCCATTTCTCAGATTCAGTTGTTTAACTATTCTTTCCTTGTCCTTAAGCAAGTTGTCCCCATTCTCCTTCCTCTTGCTGAAACTATCTAATAAACTCTTTGAAGAATATCTGATAATCCAATCAATCATACTTGATGTTTCGACCCCATTAGTTCATGGACTGTTTTATCTTTGGCCCCTCTCCGGTTGGCAAGGAATCCCAATAAGTGTGGTCATCGAAAGATTCAAGTATGTATTTTTATTATCTTTTGCTCGTAATTAAGTCATGATATTTCTGTCAAGATGGTGAGCATCTACTCTGAGGAACAGGATTATGAATCGAGTGTATGTATTTGTTCTTAGAAATTTCATTTTCTGTGTTTATATCTTCGCCTGTGCTTGGCCTTGAAAAGATTTGGGTTTGGGTGAGCAAGCGTACACCTACCAGATGCCCTGTAAATTATATTGATTATACTATTGACATATGGTCAAACAGAGGTTCAATGTTGGCTCAGGTCAGATTCTTTTGCCGGGTTAGGAATCTCATTGTATCAGAAGCATCCTATGATTTTCCACTTGTTTGTAATTCTGAGTACTATCGGTATTTCTGTCTTAAGGACTGTTTGTGGTTTCTTCTTTCAGATGACCTCAATAGATGCAGCAATAGACAGAAGAATCTCAGAAAGCAGGCTAGCTGGGAGTATGGCTTTCTAGACATTAGCAACATCTAGTGCTATAGTTTTCCTTTGATGCAGGGTGCTTGCAACTCCAGGAATTACAACTCTTTGCATATCAGTTTTGGATGTAAAAATCTTTTAAGAGCCATTATTTTTACCCTGTGATTTGGAGAAAGGAAGATAGAAGGGGGAACATATATTTTTCTTTAGGGTGGGTTGGGTATAGATCCTCTTTTCGTGTTCGATTGGTTAAAACTTTTGAAAAATATTTTCTTTACGAAAGACAAACTCCTTTTATAAATAAGTACAATGACTTTTCTAAATGAAGGTAGGGCAAACAAGTTACACCCCCAACCCCACTCCATCCCCATCTTATAGTTTTGTTTTAGCAGAATATTTTTATTTGTATACCAAAAACTACAGTATTCTCCAAAAGAAATAATTCTTCCTAAAAACCATTTTTCTCTCTATCCGCAACCATTTTAATCTTTACTACTGAATTAATCCTAAAGTGGATCAGCTTCATACATTTAATTGTTGCTGATTTTATTATTTAAGGTATTCTGTTTGTGGTTATATCAATGAAAAAGTTATTCGCCTTTTAAAGGACTTAACATCTGATATGATTAAGTGATGGAAATATATTGAAAAAAGTTAAACATGCTCTTTTAACTTGGTTTAAATTAAATTGACATTTATAATCTTGAATTTTGGATGTGCCCAAATGGATATTTAATTTGTATGAAATTGAATGACTAGATACACACATTCAAGGAGACACAACACACATAGGAGTTAGGACGCCATGGAGGATGCAAATTAGTCACGTGGGTGCATGTCCATTTGTTCGATTTTCTTCCAGCTTAAGCGTTTTGTTTATGTATATCAAAAGTTGGAGGATATAAATGCAGGTTGAAGCTAAGTCAACTGACACATTTATGTATTATATATCTTATTTGTATTTGACATCTTTCCTTATTTAGCATTTTTACCATTAGTATTGTATTGTGTTGTTATTATCATTTCTCCCAATGTGATGTATAGAGTGAATTAGAAAAAATAATGTGTCCATTAGCTTTGTGTATTACTACTATTTTGTTTGGTATATTTTTAAACTTATGCTTAGTTATATATTCTGTTTGATATTAAAGGCATTTCTAATATAAGAAAAATCATGATATAATATAAAAGATTTTAATGCCATTAACATGATAAATGACATATTGCCTCTCAAAATCATTTTCACATCCTCTCAATTTCCACCATTGAATGTTTCTATCTTTCTTTAATTTCGTTCTTTTGCCTTTTATGCTACAACCCTCATTTAATAATCTGTGAAAATTAGTAAGGGGTATGACCATATTAAGTTAAACAAAACTTGACTTTTGAATAGTGAGACACTACTACAAAAATTGCATTTTCACTTTTCTCATATGGAAAGTAACAATAAATTTAGATTCCATCTTCTTAACCTGTTTATTTAATTTTAATTACTAGAGAATGAAACAAGCTCAAATATGGATCAAAGTTGATACAAAAGTTTCATATAATAAACCTTAATTAATTATATTTTTGAATTGTGATATACTAATTGTTATTATGTTTAAAAAAAAACCATTCTCAACTCACTATGTTCTTCAAGTTTTTTCCTCGACCATACAAGTGAACCAAAACATATACATCTTACCATTGATGTGGACCCTATATATGATAATAAGTAAATATTATCCCCCCAGCTTTACATTTAAAATCAAACTCCCTTCTCAATTTGAAACAATAATCAAAACTTCATCCTTTACTTTATGCATTGTCCATTTTATACTTGATATTTCACATACATGTAATACCTCTTTATATTACATATAATTTATTTTTTAATCTAGGTACTATAATGATCCTGAAGGTCATTTTTTGGAAATTTCTATTTATTATCGTTTTACTTATCCCGATAGTCATCCTAAGTCTTGTTTGATCAGTTTACGAAGTTGATTTTGAAATTTGATTGTAAAATGTGATTTTGGAAAGTTCAGAGTTTTGGAGAGTTAAAGTTGTTAAAAGTAGTTTTTGGTAATAACCGGAGCTACGAGTCTCAGGATGAAATTTTACCAGTTTTATCAGCTCCCAAAACGTGACTTTTGGGTTCGCCAGGCTATTGGCTTGGGTCCAAAGACTTTTGGTTTGATTTTGAGTCATTAGACGAGATACAAAGAAAGTTAAGGCTAAAGTTTGACTTTAGTCAACGCTTGAGTTTAGAAAGGTCATTTTCGAGTTTTGATGATTCCACTAGGTCCAAATGGTGATATTTGGTCTATTTGAAGGTTTGATTTAGTTCCCGAAGCTTTTGGATGAGTTTTACGTCCTTATTTAAAAATTTGGAGATTCTTAAGTTAAAAGTTGACTTTGGTCAACATCGGGTTAAGGTGACCTTGTTTGAATTTCCTGATGATTCTATTGACTCTGACATATCATTTTTAAGCTAGTAGCATATTTTTGGTTTGTGTTCGAGAGGTTTCAGATGAAGTGTGAGTGAATTTTAAGCTTTTTGGATGCTTTGACTTTATTTCAACAATTTGTGTTAACTAAAAGGTTCGTTATTAGTTTTAATGATTGAAATTTTATAGGAATGATCTGTAAAGTTTGGTGCTTTTTTGCTAAGTCGAGATTGGACTTTTTATCGCAATTATAAATAATTATTTACCGAATAAAAATGATATTTAATTAGACAAACAAGAACGAAATCGAATTTCAATTGGACAAGCAGGTTCATATCATTATTTAAGACATTAAAGAAAAAGAGGTCATTTCTCTGTCGTATGGGAAGTTACGGTCTTTTTAGGAAAATAAAAGATGCTGATAATCATTTTCATCCTCCAACTTTGCTTTTAAAATCAATTCCCTCCTCAATTTTGAACAATAACCGAAGTTCTACTTTTATTTTATACATTGTCCATTTTACCCTTATATATATATATATATATATATATATATATATATATATATATATATATATATATATATATATATATATATAATACCTCTTTATATTACATATAAATTATTTTATTAATCTAGCTATTTATACCTTTTTCCTTAAGTTCATTATACTATGGGTAGAATAATATTTTATTAATTTGTCACAAAATTTAATGTTATTTTTATGACTGTTATTTCAATATAATATGCATTAATTGTGTATACATGTATGTATGCATATCTTTCTCCACTCGTTTACCCCGTATTTCATATTACTTGATTCTTTTAGATATGACACCTTTTTTAAAAAATAATCAGAGGTGTATTTTACTAAACTTACATTATTAATAATACTTTGAAACTTTAAGTTTGACTACTACTGCTGCTACTATTTTATACATTTATTTAATTCCAAGGGTAGAAATAAAATATATTGGACAAGTAAATAAAAAAAAACTATTTTTGAAATGAGAGTCAAGTAATATAAACAACGGTGTGTATATAAATAAATAAGTTTTGATTGATAATTATGGAATATTGCATAAATTATATTTTAAAATTTAAACAAATACAATCTTTGAAAATTTGACTTTAATTTAATTAATTATTTTGTATCTTCTACATCAAAATATATTTGTATATTAATTATTCTATGCTATTTTAACTTTTATAAATAAATAATAGAGTTTTTACTAATTAATAAAATTAATTTTCTGATTATTAATTTACTTGATTTTATGATATCATTAGCTTATATATTTAATTAGTATTTTCCACTTTTTTTCTTTGAAAAATAGTGTTTATGCTTTTATGAAAATTCATTATGTGAATTAAAAACAAAAATATTCATCATTTGTAAAAAATAAAAAAAGAAGTTGATGGTGAAAAGATGTAAATTGTAATAGACTTCTTAAAATATAGCTATAGGATAAAGGGGAAAGTTTAAGCTAGCATTTGACCATAGATTTCTAAATATTCTTGATAAATATTATTTGGGTGAAATTTTACCATGCGTTTGGTCATAGTATTTGAGAAATATATTTCACTTTCTTTTAAGAAAGATATGATTTATAGCCATAAGTTTTAAAAGCTATCAAAACTAACCATAAATTTGTATTACAAGTCAATTGGATCTTTGTTACAACAAATAACAAATAGTGTACATGACACTAGAGCAACGTGATAGTTTGGAGTGAGTGTAACAAACATCATTTCATACACCATGAAGTAGACGAAGCACATGACTTTGTTAATATGAGCCGATTGTTTATCACTTGCATCAACAATCATATCATCATTTAATATTCACTGAATATTTCATCACTTCTTTTGTGTTCACGTAAAAATTATGTAATACAAACGCAAAAATCTACTATAGAAGGTGTTTTTGCAAAGGATAAAAGTTTGGTGTAAAATTTTAATTTTCAAAAGATCTCAAATAATGAGATTTGACCAAATACTAGAAAAACTAGTATTGAAAATTTGGTATTTGCCAAAAATATTTGTCAAATAATGACAAATTGTGTGGACAAACACTATTTGTCAATTTCGCCCCAAATATTATTTGGAAAATCGTTAGCTTATATATTTAATTATTATTTCTCACTTTTTTTCGTTGCAAAAATAATTTTTATGCTTTTATGAAAATTTATTATGTGAATTAACAAAATAAAAAATATCACCATTTTTAAAAAAGTAAAAAAAAAAAGTTGATGGTGAAAAGATGTAATAGACCTTTTAAAAATATAGCTATAGGATAAAGGGGAAAGTTTAATTAACACATTAGGAAAATGGTAATTTTAGATCCCTTGTTCCCTTAGGATTAGGAAACCTATATCCATGACGAAACTTTCCTCTTCCAAAGTTGAGGGGAGGAGGGGGTTGATTTTAAAAGCAAAAGTTGAAGGGTGGAAACGATTTTCACCCATAATTTTTCTATTCAAATATTCTTGTAGTTTGCATATAATTCATGAATTCATTAATGTGATAATCCTTAATTAATTGCTTTGGGAAATAAATTTTAACAAATTATAAATTTTAATAAATGTATATATCAAATAAAATTAATGGCAAGTAAATCATGAATATTTGGCTAGAGCATCAACTTTATATTTAGAGAAAAGACATAAAGTAACCACTGAAGTTGTTTCAAATTTTTAAAAAGACACCTTAACTTTGCGGGGGTCCTATTATTCCACGAAACTATCTAAATCTACGATAAATATACCTTTTTGACTAATTCTAACACCACTCGTGTTGTCACGAAATTTGGGCGCGTGAAGGACTGTTTATACAGTTTCAGACCAACGTAAAATTGTCAGCACTCCCAATTTGACTTATTTTAAAAAAATACAAAATCCATGTATTAATTTTTTTAAAGCTTTAATAGGAATAGTTTTTAATTTTCTAATCTTTTTTCTCATCTTCCCTACCATTTAGCTTACCCATGTTTCTTGGGCACCTATGTCTTCCTTCAATTTTTTTTTTTTAAAACTAATGTTATTGTGTTCATTCTTGTTCCTTTTTATTTTGAAAAATAAATTAGTTTAGTGATTTTATTCCTCCTACAAATCAAGTTTGAAATTTGGGAATAGTGAAACTATGGAAAACTCGATTTGGGAGTAAGAAGTTGGAGAAGGAGGTGATTTAAATATCAGATTTTGACTTGGTGATATTTTGAATATTAAATTTTGATTATTTGACGATATTTATTTTCATAAATAAATCAATTGATGGTAGTTTGATAAATAATTGATAATGCTGCCGGAAAATTCCGTCCCACAACAGTGGGTTTGGCGACTGTTCTTCTTGACCAAGGAATGGCAGAAGCTACAACATTGAGGTGAAGAAGAAAGAGAACCAGAAAAAAAAAAAGGAAAAAGAAAAAGAAAAGCAAAGAAATTAAATAAAAATAATTAAAAATTACTTTTAACACGTGTCAAGTGACTATTTGTGCGTGACTTACAAATATTTTTGTATAAGTGGTATTGGCTGAAAAATAGGGTATACATACTATTGTGAAATTGTTCAATGGGGTAATAGGACACCCGCAAAGTTAAGATGTCTTTTTAAAAAATCGAGACAACTTCGATGGTAATTTTATGTCTTTTCTCTTATATTTACTATATATAATAATACCTTAAATTGCAAGTGAGAGGTATAAATAGAACTCTTGCTTTACTAGTTTTTCTCAGCTCATCACACATCATCAATACTAATCTTGCTTCTAATTGATAAAGCAAATATGACTTCATCAAAAAGATCTGACAATAGTGCTTCAACTGCGAAAAAATCCTCTTAAAATAAAATATGTAAAATTTGATTATGCAGTGATACAACATACATACATAAGATCTATCAAAAAAATTCTCGTTTTTATCATTTTGTATTTTCAGTTATATCAAATATGGGCAAATTAATTATTTATATTTTCTTCTGCATGTGAACACACATGCGCGCGCCCACACACACTCATAACTCTTTTTATTTATCAAGCATAAAATTCTTATTTATAACTGAGTCTTTATCATATAATGTGACTTGGTTGTTAATCTGCTTATACATGAAGCTCAATTACATCCTTCTCATAAGGTCCAATTTACCGATGATCAAGTATAGAAAGGCGAGTCAGAGAGGGAAAAGAGGATGCAACAATACAATATATGATTAATAAGGAGAAGAGAACATTCGGTCATGGCTAAGTGGTTGTGTTATGTGATTGGTGATGGATGCACACATACATAACATGACATGGATGCTAGCTCTCTTCTACCTATTGTTGTTTTGGAGTAGCCTCTTTTCCTTGTGCTGCTTCATTTTTTCCCTTCGAAACCTCTTCTGGCTCGCCCGCCCTTGTGTGCAAGATATATGACTACAACAACAGAAGGAAGAGAAGATGTTGTTGCTGCTGTGACATCGGAGGAAGGTGTTGGGGACAATATTTTCCAACAACAAACACAAATAGGAGAGACTCCTCATGCTTTTGCAGAATCATGTTCAGCTATACATGACAATGTAGTTACTCTGGTCAATTTTTCCACCAAAGGAAGATGATTATTATTAATCAAAACTTGGACAATGTAATTTAAATTTTGCTTTATATTAAATTTATGTGTAGATGGTGTTGATTATCGACTATTGCCCTACTTTCAAAGTTAAAAAGATCACGACATATATTTGTTTAACAATATATATATTACAACTTATAAATTTACTATTTAATAATTACTAATTATAAATGTTTGATTACAGGCTTTAAAAGATTAGGATTTAATTATACTATTATTTTTGCAATCAATTATGTAAGAGTAAAAACAGAAGGTGTGCGTTTTTTTGTGCAGTACTGTGATATATTGAGTAAAATTTTAATATAATTTAGAAATTTAATTAATTACGCATATCTCCAAAAAAGATAAGAATCAGTCAACCTCTCCCCACATTATTATTTCAAATTCTCTCTATAAAAAAAAAGTAACTTTCACATGTAACAAATATAAAAATTATATTTGTAGTTATAACTATAATTTGTATAATTGTGCTCCATAGTAAACATAAAATGTATATTTCGCTATACATCTTAAAAAAATAGCTGTATAATTCGCTATACATAGCAGCTGTATAATTCGCTATATATATACAATAGAAAGCAGTTGTATACAAAAGATCAATTGTATAATTTGTATATGTATAAAGTGATAAAGAAAGAAAGGCAAAAGAAAACTGCGCAGAGAATATTTGTATTGTATAATTATAAGTGTATAAGACGAAGATATATATATATATATATATATATATATATATATATATATATTTGCATGTGTAGATATACAATTTTCTCTCGCTTTACACAAACAAAAACTCAATTTATACATTTCATTTTTGTTTGTATAAGCGAGAGAGACGAGGGTGGTGAGCGAGATCTGGGAGAGTGGCGAGCAAGATCTAGGCGAGGTGAGAACGAAAATATATGTATATATACAATTTCCTCTCGCTTTATACAAACACAAACACATTTTATACATTTGTGTTTGTATAAAAGCGAGAGAGGCGAGCGAGACTGCCACCAAAACGAGAGTGAGGAGCGAGATTCCACCAGGGAGAGAGGAGAAAATAACAATAGTTTGCCATAAGGTACAATTAAATCAAACTATATTTATAGCATTTAGTTTGAATTAATAGTTTGCTATATACAATTTTTTCCAAAACGAAAAACTCACAACATTCTCTCTCCTTATATTTCTTTGAAACACTTTAAATAATTATAAGTTTGTTTCGTTCAACATTCTTTCACATTTCATCATAGTACATTTTTATTTTAATTCAATTTTTTAATTTTTATTTTATTCTTGTTAACCCCCGAGCCTATACCCAGGGGCGGAGCCAACCTTCTGTAAGGAATAGTGGCGCACACAGGATTTTTTCTAAGTGGTGTCACCATTAAAGAGACAAAAATGGCTCAAGAAGAAAATCAAACAAAGTTTTGTTTTAGGCCTCTAAATTATTTCATTGTAAAAAGTAGATAGTAAAGAAAATTGTTATTATGAACAAATAAAAATAAAAATTCAAGCACATAACAAAAAATACTAACATGATGTGATGATTGGAGATGCCGAATAACAATGGTTGATGAAAAAGAACGAAAGAAAATTGAACAAAATCACAAGTCAGAAATATACAAATACAAGTACAAGGATTTAAGGAGTCAACACTATTTTTATATAACTATAATTCTAATTGATAAACGAGATTTTGAGTTTTATATTAATTCTAACAATAATAATTTTTTTTTTTAGATTTTGAATGAATTAAAGTGGAATTATAATTCTAATTGATATTGGAGATTTTTAGTTTTATATTAATTCTAAAAATAAAAGAAAAATTATTAGATTTTGAAGAATTAAAACGGGTGTGTAGGTTTTTAATTAAGGAACCTATTGTTTTGAATTTTAAACAAAATTTAACAATTTTAAGAAAAGAAAAAATTACGGAGATTTTGAGTTTTATATTAAATCTAAAAGTAAAAAAAATTGTTAGATTTTGATTGAATTAAAGAGGGTGGGTAGGTTTTTAATGAAGGAACCTATTGTTTTGATTTTTTTTTTAAATTAATAATTTTAAGAAAAGAAAAAAATAAAACATGAATTTTCAGAAGAAAGAAATATCCATCCTCTGGGAATCGAACCCTGACGTTGCACACAAAATGTGGTGCAACTGCCACTTAAGCTAGGCGATTTCGATTACAAAGGTTGTTCTTTCAATTGTTTACCCGCTTTTTTATATAGGTATATTCGATAAAAAATTTCGACGAAGCCGTGTCACGTGACACACCTTATATATGCCTAGATCCTCCTAGGAGGTTCATCCGAACCCCTTTTGCCGGAAAATTTTACTTTTTAAAAAGTAAATTTACCACTAGACAGTGTCTAGCGGACTTTTATTAAACATAAGAAAATATCAATACGGATAAGTACAAACAAGGGGGGCTAGACCTTACCTTACTAGTCCTAATGAAGTATCTAACTTCTGCTACCTAACAAGCATGAAGAAAATAAGAACTAGATAGAACTAAGTATTTTCTTATCACCCGCAGAGTCTGTAATACACTCCATATGATAATATTACATGAGGATGCTTAAATAATGTTAAAAAAATATGCCAATCAAGAAGAAAGTTGAGTTATCAACCTCAAACTTTCTATTACAAAAGCCACAAATTAATTTTTTTTTTTGATTGCCCATCAAAAGTAACTTGAAGTAATTTTCTCTTATCTCTTCTTCAAACCTATCTAACAACACCATTACTTATGGATTTATAGGATCTTGTTGAACCTATTGATACTGTAAAATGGTGCTGCTTTGCCTGTCTCATCGGTAGGTGCCTTGGAACAAACTCCTCAGTTATTTTACCGACACAACAATGTTGCCTTCCATGTGTCTTCTTTTTGCTTTTACTGCTTCCACTTCTTTGTTGCCTAAGTGATATATCCCCTTCCAGTGGCGGATCTACTAAGGTTCGTGGGGGTGCCACGCCACCCATGGGCTTCGACGAAAACTCTAATATGTATAGGTATATATCTATAATATAATTACAAATATTAAACATGCCACCCTGGAACCAAAAGGCCTTGTGGCGCGTCTGGCTAAGGGTCATATTCTAACACGAAGATCGCGAGGTTGAATCTCGCTGAGGCCCTGGGAGTTTTGTAATTTGCAATTTTAACTTGCTCGCTGAGGCCCTTTGCAATTTTAACTTGCTTCCTTAATATGATAGCGACACATTATTTTTTTTTGTTTCTAATAGTTGTCTTAATATGAAATAGTAATTTATAAGTACATTCGACTAGCGTGTTACATAAAACGTGATCCATTTATAAATATAAGCATTGATATCGTCATTGATCATTTTCAAAATGTAAAAACTTATCGAGTACAATTATAAATGAATGATGAATATTTATGATATTTATTGTATAATTGAAAGTTTTAACTTTGAATACTTTATGATCTCAATCAAATGTGGCGCGAAAATTTGTATTTAAATATGGAGGTAGGGAAGGGAAGGGAAAATGGTAAGGTGAGAGTTCAAATAGTCAACCAATTGAGCTAAAGTGATTTTTCCCAAATATTATGTGAGAAAAAAAATGTTCCGTTGTCGGTCTTGAATTCGACTTTCAACAAGAGCATCTAAATTAAAACGATGAACTTTTGCTTCGTTGGAGACATCTAATAAAATTGATATAATGCAGAGAAGATTAGCATTACCCATGCACAAAGAATTTGTAGTATATATAATACAAAAATTGTCATCTTATTATTGTTCATATTTTCATAGAAAGAAAAGATGAATAATTCGACTGAAACCTAAAATTAATTTAACCGATGAATCTACTTGGCACCCAGAGACTCGAAATCCTGGATTCGCCTATGTAGACCTTTCCTAGCCACTCTATCAAAGCATATGTCCAACTTATCGTTTTCCTCATATTCATCAAGAGAATCCCCGTCCAAATCAATTGTATTTGGCCTTTAACTCATTCTTCTTTGTAATCACACATTTAGGCACAAATATGAAAGCTTTTGAATTTAATTTTCTATTCAAAGCAGGTGGCGAGACCTGTTTTTCTTTGATCATATCGTTGCCATTCTCTGTTAACCTTACTTTCTTTCTAGTAGTCTTCAATAAAGCTAGTCGAATAAAATAGGTCTCTTGAGGTATTACTATTATCATGCCTTTTCTCACTGTCATAAAAAATACCAGTCACACCCTTTTCATCACATGAAAAATTATTTTGACTAGTCAGAGAAAGAGTACGACTACTATTTGAATTTTTGTGTGCAACCAATGTCCAATTTTTGGTTTCATTCTCATTTTCAACTTGCAAAACATGTTATCCAGAATTTTCAACATTAGATGTATCCATTAGTTGTTGTCCTGAATCCATTAATTTTTCCCGAAAACAACTCGCGGCTCATCAACTATAAATTTAATTTTGGTGTTCCCCTTGCATTTTTAGTTGCATTAGACATCAAATTCAGCCCAACATCTTTCGATTGCACCTCATTAATAGCAGCCTGTTGGTTATTGCAATCGCCATTATTTTCAGTAGTTGTTTGAACACCAATATTACTTGTATCAACATTCATTGAGTCTGCACGATTTTTCTCAGAAGTGACAACAACCAATTGCCGATCTAAAGAAGTACCTTTACTTTGATCGAAATCTACAATCTTTCTCTTTTCATTCAGTATTTCTCTCGCATTATCTTGATACTATTCATTATCGATAGTACCTTTTAAAGCAACTTCAATGACATCATAGATTTATTTGTTATTTTGATTTCTTTTCGAGATTAAACAACAACTATCTTCATCTTGACCTTGGTGCTTACAAAAATTTCAATACAAAGGTAGATTATCATATACAATCTCCTGAAAAGCCTCGATTAACTTACCAGATTTTTCATCCACAAACTGTAACCTTATACGATTTGAAAGCTTTTCCATTAGATCAAGTTTAACCTTGACCCTAGCTGTGCTACGTCTTAAATTGATTTGAGTGGCTTTATCTATTACTATTGATTTTCCAACCGCCGATGCTATAGACAACAGAGAAATCTAGTGATAATTTTAGTAAAGTAATCCAAACCACAACTAATGTCATTTCCTTCTTAGGATTATATCCAATAGACCATGGGAAAACTTATATTGGTGCTCCTCTCCATTGTAGAGAAGATAATTAACTGAGCGAGATAAAACTAGTACATAATCTTCATATTGATCAAACGTCAACAAAATATGTCTTGGAGCAAGTAATCCAATTAAACAATTTCCCTTGGTACCAAGATATTTCAATAAAATTGATCTTAATACCTTCAGATCTGGCGCACCATGGGATAATTTAAGCACCACTGCTTGATGCAATCCCTCTTGAATCATAAAGTCTTGCCTTTTCTCAATTGAAAACGTGATAGTAGGTTCTCCATGTTTCAATTGATTTTACGATTATTTTTGAATTAATTAGGACAAATTGTTTAAGATTTACAGTACTGAAATTGAAAAGGGTGGAGTATGTGGTGGTTTGGGCAGGACAACCTCGAAAGAAGGCCATCCAGTGGCCGTAGCAGTCATGAGAGTTGCGCAACTGCTGCCTATGTAGGAGACACCTGAAGAAACCCTATGCGGCCGTTTTTTATTTTGAATTTTTTTACTATTTATATATGGTTAAAATTATCTTTTATGTATATATAATAGATGTCAAACCCCCTTTGGTTAGTTCGCGTGTTTAGTTCTTCAAATATTAAACCCCTTATTAAAAATTCTAGCTCTGTCACTGCCTATACTTTGAACGTTTTCGACACTCGAGAATCATTGTTGATCCTCATGCGAACCCTTGACTTTACTGATTACTTAGTGCAAGACTGTCTGAACATACTCTAAAAACGATAATAGTATTCAAAACAATTCAAAAGAAATAACGAATGAAACTCAACACTAATTATCTATGAAACCTATTTAGTTCAACATGAATATTAGAACAAGACCCGTGACACCTCAAACTACTAAACTGAAGACAAAAGTGGAGTCCTTCGGAATGCAAGGAAGGCTCACCAATACTAGCAAGAAGCACAACATGATCTCAACAGAGTGCCTATTGATAATCCTGAACACTTGTATCTGCATCATTAGGTAGAGATAACATCATTTAAAAGCTTTACAAATTAAATAACTATTCCAACTTGATGAACTGTACATGTATACAAATATGATATTGAAATAATTTTTAATCTATGGGAGATTCTCAAATCGAATTTGGTAGGTTATGGATCACCTAATTTTATATGTTCAGAGAGAAATGATCGTTTGAAATTAACCTAAGTAGAATTTTATGTAAAAATCTAATTAGTAAGGAAGCTTTTGACTCGACTAGGGAATTCTTGTGACGTTAACTCATATTCAAATCTATTCCCACACTAAACAATTGACCTTAACACCTAAGAACAATTTAAGAATCACACGAAACGACCTTACACACAAATGAAGAATGGTTCGGACATTAGCTTAAAATTTTTTGAGGCGTTACACTAGAGGCCCGTCCTCTACTAACAAGAGAGCCTCCATCTCAAAATTGTCTCCATACTAAGTAAATCCCAATGTTAAAGGCACAATCATAATCATATCATAGTTAAATTATTTAGAATGGAAACAATTAAGACTACCAATTCAGTCGTAGGTTCATATTCGAGTAGCTCCTTCCAAAACAATGATTTCAGAAACTGGTTCATAAAATACTTTTTTTCTAAGCATCTAAATCATTATTTCTTTCATATGTAAGAAAAGATTTCACATATCTTTGATGCATACCTCAGAAACATCCTTCAGTCATAAATTATTTTTTTTCATAAAACATGCATAGATTTAGTCATACTTGATAACTTCATAAGAATAATCAATATTCATAAACTAGGCATAAACACATTCATGTGAAATCAATGAAAATAATGTAACTGTATCAAATAACGCCTAATAATATTGAATATCAGTAGTTAAATCACAATAAATTGAACACATAGAGAATCACATGAAACCGTAAGAGAATTGGGTGAAATTAAGTTGGAAATTGAGTGTTCTTTTGGAACCTAATGGATGAAAGGGATACATTGGTGAATTTCCACATACCTTAGCAATCAAAATCCAGAAGAAATGGAGAAAGAAACCTTGAAGCTCTTGAAATCCAGTTCTTTACCTTGGAGCTTGAGAGAGAATTGAAGAAGAAACCCTTGAGAGAATTTGTGAGTTTTGAGTTAATGAGAGGGAATGAGTTAGGTTCTGAAGAGTAAAAAAAGGATATAGGGGTAGTTATAGAGTCAAAACGACATAGTTCATAGAGTCCAAACGACATAATTTAATTAAGAACTGCTGGAAGACCTTATGGATTGGACCTACAGTCCGCAAGGCATTCTACGGATCGTCTGGTCAATCGTAGAACCAACTATTAGAACCCAAAATCTAGCCAACTTCCACGAAATCTTATTAAGGAACGTTGTCCTTTCTACGACTCATAAAACCAATCTGTAGAATCCCAGTTCAAGTTCAAAAATTCACTAAGTCTGGATCACTTCTACGACCCATAACAAGTCCTATAATTGTCTTATTATTACATATCTTTATTTCTAATTTAGGTATTTATAACTTTTCTCTTTTTAAGTTTATTAATACTGTAAGTAGAATAATATTTTTATCAATTTTTCTTAAAATTTAATATTACTTTTATGACTGTTATTTCAATATAATATGCATTAAGTATATGCATATGCATAAAACACATATATTTTTATCTTTCTCCACTCTCTCACTCCTTGCGTTTTATATTATTTTACCCTTTTTGATATGACACCCTTTTTAAAAAATAATTAGAGACATATTTTACTAAACTAACATTATTAATAATGCTTCAAAACTTTATATTCGACTACTTCTTGTTTATGTAGTTATTTAATTAGAAGGGTCAGAATAAAAAAAAATTAAAAATTCTTTTGATTTCCAACGTGACAAGTAAATTAAGGCAACAATTTTCGATGTGAGAGTCAAGTACTATAAACGGCGGATATATTTCCTATTGTTTATATAAATAAATAATTTTTGATTGACAATAATTAGGGGTGGACATAAACAGCGAAAAATCGAAACACCGAACCGAACCGAATTTTTTTGGTATTTCGGTTTTCGGTTCGATTTTCGATTTACTTTTTTGTATTTTTCGGTATTTCGGTTCGATTTTTGGTACGTATTTTTTTGTTTTTCGGTATTTCGGTTTAAACCGAAATATTATATTATAATTTATAATATATATTTATATTATATTAATTATTTATGTTAAATAATTTTTTAAAAGAAGAAAACAAAATCTGAAAAATGAAAGTAACTTTTTTAACTTTTGTCTTTTTGTCTTTTATACTTTACTAAATACTACTTTTACTTTATAAAAAGTACAAAACCCTAATTTTTTGGGCATTTTAACAAAAATAGCATTTTAACATAAAAATTAGAGTATTACAAAAATTGCATTTTAAAATCTAAATAAATACAATCTTTAAAAATTTGACCCTAATTTAATTAATTATTTTGTATCCTCTACTATCTTTTACTTGTATAAATAAATAATAGACTTCTAACTATTATTCTTAAAATTAATTTTCTCATTATACTAATTTACTTCATTACAGGATATCATTTATTTATATATTTAATTAGTATTTCTCACTTTTTTTGGTTCAAAAATTAATATTTATGCTTTTATGATTTTTTTTTATGTGAATTCAAAAATATATATCATGATTTGAAAGAGTAAAAAAGAGTTGATAATAGAAGTGTTGTAATAGCCATTTTAATATTTTAATTAGGATAAATGGGAAAGTTTGATATTGTCCAAAGTGGAGTGGGGTTTGGGGGGGGGGGGTTGATTTTAAAAACAAAATTGGAGGGTGAAAATGAGTTCCACTCATAATTTTTATATTCAAATATTATTACGAATTGCATCTAATACGTGAATTCATTAATGTAATAATCCTTAATTAATTTCTTTGGGAAATCACTTTTAACAAACTGTAAATTTTAATAAATGTATATATGAAATCAAATTAATTGCAAATAAGTCTTATTAATATTTGGCAAGAGAGTCAACTTTATAATTACTAGATATAATAATACCTTAGATTGCAAGTGGGAGCTATAAATATGACTCTTGCATTACTAATTGTTCTCATCTCATCAGTCATCAACAGTAGTAATTTTGCATCAAATTGATTAAGTAGGTATGACTTCATCAACGCAGAAAATGTCCTCTAATGTAAGTTTTCCTATTTTGGTCATTGCTAGGCGGCTGTGTTATGTGTTTGGTGATGGATCACGCACATACATAACACAATTGTTTAACCATGATTCTTCTACTTGTGCTTCTTTTTGTTATTTTGCAACAACTTCCCTTCAGAAAAGTGCAAGAAGTAAAGCTGAGACAGATGATCAGTTGAAGATTGACAATGCTGATCAAAGTTCATCTGAAAAGACTGATGAAGTTGATAAGCCTGAAGAGGAACCTGTTCCCATTCAGAACTCCAATCAAGATATCACTCACTCTCCACAAAATGAGGATTCCGTCGATGAAGAGGAGAACACTGATCAGTTACATCCGTTGACATCAAGACCAGGATGGAAACATAGTTCATCTCATCCACTTGATAATCTCATTTCACCTCTGAACTCTGGAATCCATACTAGATCAAAAACAAGAAATCTAGTTGCATTTTCAGCTTTTATCTCATCAATTGAGCCTAAGAATGTAAAAGAGGCATTGTGTGATGCAGACTGGGTTAACTCAATGCAAGAAGAACTACGTCAGTTTTGAGAGAAGCAAGGTATGGTACATGGTCCCACGACCTGCTGACAGAACAGTTATAGTAACCAGGTGGGTGTTCAGAAATAAGCTTGATGAAAACGGTGTGATTACAAGGAACAAATCCTGATTAGTTTTTCAAGGATATAATCAAGAAGAGGTCATAGACTATGATGAAACCTTTGCACCAGTTGCGAGAATGGAGGCTATCAGAATTCTTATAGCCTTTGCTGCTTTCATGGGTTTCAAGCTGTATCAAATGGATGTCAAAAGTGCGTTCCTAAATGGAGACTTAAAGAAAGAGGTGTTTGTTAAACAAACTCCTGGTTTTGAAGATGCTGAGCTACCAAATCATGTGTTCAAATTGAATAAGGCCTTGTATGGGTTAAAACAAGCTCCCAGAGTTTGGAATGAAAGATTATCAAAATTCCTGTAGAAAAATGGCTTCAAAAGGGGGAAAATTGACATTACCTTGTTCTTAATGAAAAGAGAACAAGAATTACTTATCATACAGGTATATGTGGATGACATTATCTTTGGAGCTACATCGGAGCACTTGTGTGAATAATTTTCATCATTAATGGGAAAGGAGTTTGAGATGAGCATGATGGGATAACTGACTTTCTTTTTGGGGTTACAAATTAAGCAATCATCAGAGGGAATCTCAATCAGTCAGGAGAAGTATATGAAGGAGTTGTTGAAGAAATTCAACATGTTTGATTCCAAACCTATAGATACTCCTATGGGAACAAATTCCAAGCTTGTAGCAGATGAAACGGATCTTCTTGTGAATCAAAATATGTATAGGGGAATCATTCGATCCTTGTTGTATCTGACTGCTAGCAGACCTGACATCGTATACAATGTTGGAATGTGTGCTAGATTCCAAGCATGCCTTCGAGATTCACATTTAGAGGCTGCCAAACGGATTCTGAGATACTTGAAGAAAATAGGGGACCTGGTCTTTTTCTATCCATCTGGTGACTCTTTTGACCTTGTAGGCTTTGCAGATGCTGATTTTGCAGGATATCAAGTAGACAGGAAGAGCACTTCAGGGATGGCACATTTCCTTGGATCCCCTCTTATTTCTTAGGGAACGAAGAAACAGAATTCAGTGGCTCTTTCAACAGCTGAAGCTGAATATGTAGCAGCAGCTGCATGTTGTTCACAGCTGTTGTGGATTAAGCAACATTTAGAGGACTTCGGAGTAAGCATCAAGTCAATACCTCTTATGTGTGATAATACAAGTGTTGTCAGTATGGAAAAGAATCCGGTTAACCATAAGAGAACCAAGCACATTGATGTGAGACATCATTTCCTGAGAGATAATGTTGAAAAGGGAAATATTGTGCTGACATACTGCCCAACAGAGGAAAAAATTGCAGACATCTTCACCAAGGCTCTCAATAAAGATCAGTTTGAGAGTAACAGGTTGAAGTTGGGCATGCTGAGTTCAAATTAATCTCAAAGTCATTCAAACATGAAATTTCCTTGGTGGATAAAACTTGTAGTGCAGGTATCCTCTTTATTAATAATAATTTGTCTCAGTAAGATCAATGTTCTACCTATTGCAGGTATAAATTCATAAAAGATTGGCAAAAGCAAAAACATGGCCAGAACCATTCAGGAATGGTGCTTAAGTTGCATTAAGGGACCTGGTCCCTACAAAGGTTAGCTTTCTGTACATTAATTTTAAATTGTCTTAAAGAGACCGTTGATATATCCACGTGTCTGTCATCGGTCATTCTGACCGTTAGTCCCATCGCTTAAACTCCAAGCGACGTATCAAATCATAGGGACCTGGAACCGTTTCACTTCTTTTTATACATCCCTTCTCTTTTCTAAACCTCTTCATACTTGTTTGTAATTTCTCTTCTAAAAACCCTAAAATATTCTCTCTCTCTCTTCTCTCTGTTGTTGCTCCTTTACTCTTCTTCTCTCCTTGACTGATAAATATGTCGGAACCATCATCCTCATCAAAGAAGATGCTCGCATCTCTGAGTGAGATTGACCCAGTATCTTTTTACACTCCATCATCTTCAAGGTCAAAATCCAAAGTTCCAACAACCTCCGAAATCAGTCCTTCTTTAGATAATCCTCAACACCACTTTCATTCTATTGATCTAAACAGTCCTAGTCTTCCTCTTGGACCTGGTCCCTATGTAGAAATGCTTTCAGATACCCTTTTTGAGGGCGACTTACCAGAGAGCAAGACATCCAAGTCAAATATTTTGGCTGTGAGTGAATGACTAGTTATTGAGAGTCTCACTATGATGAGAGAAGAAGCCAGACTAGAGGAATGTGAAAACCCCCTGAATGACGACATCAGAGAAACCCAACCCAACCTGTTTTTGACAAAACTCTAGATTTTTGAAGATATCCTTCCTCCGACTCTTCTGACACAGAGGGTGATAATCGTCCTATTCAGTGGTTGCTGCAGAAGAGAGATGAGAATGTCTCTAAAAAGGGAAAGGAAAAGGTAGTTGAAGGTGATTCTGTACGAAGACCGTTTACTAGATCCGACTCGAAAAATGCTGGATGATGCTATGAAAGCCAGTGCAAAATCCACAGCCAGAAATCAAAGTGCAATAACCTTCCGAGTGTCAAAATTCCAAATGCCTTCGTCTGCTGTGGTGGAAGTCTCTGGAGGAGAGCCTGATGGGGGATCTGGTAAGAAAAATTCAGGAAAAATGAAACAAAGTGTACAAAAGAAGTCTGAAAACACGAAACCCACAAAGGTGGCAGTGAAAGGGAAAAGGAAGAGAAAGACATCTGCAACAGGAACTAAGAAGTCTGAACAGGGAGCTGGTCATCAGGTGCATGTGGATGAAAGGTTGGTCAACAAGCAAGAAATTGTTGATAATTTGAGTAAGCTAACTGTCTTGGCTGGAAGGGTGTTTGATATGAACATTGTTAATCAACCTGGAATGGACTCTCTTCATGATATTTTAGAGATTCAATCATGGATGCATTTATTTGACTTTAAGTCTCCCGTTCTTCATGAGGAAGAGGTCCGTGAATTCTATTATAATATTTCATTTAAGGAAGATGGTAGTATACATACAAGAGTGAAAAACATTGATGTTCATCTTGATGAAGACCTACTGGGAACAATTCTTGGGGTACCTCGAGGAGGTATCAGGTTCGTAGTTGGAAAGGCTTGTTCGGTGGATTTTTTAAAGACTTGTTCTAAGCTTCCTACTACCTGATGTGCTGGACTGTTCAAGAAATTGATGAAGAGTGAATTCCAGTTGGTATTTGAGTTTGTCAACAAAATCCTCCTTCCAAGAACTGAAAAAAGGACTTCAGCAACTTCTGCTGATTTGTTTATCATGGAGTCGTTGTCCGAATTTGAATCTCTGGATCTTCCAGGACTTATGCTCGAACACATGTACAAAACTGTCATTGAGCAAAAAGGAAAGCATAGTATGGGTTATGGATACTTTTTAACTAAAGTATTCAAACACTTTAACATTCCGCTTGGTGTTGGAAAAGTTGGTACTGTGAAGCAATCTTTCTCCGAGTCTACTTTGGTTGAATGTGAATGCATAGAAGGGAAGGGAAATCCTAAGAGCAAAGTGACTCATCTTGTTGAAGACCAGGATCAACTGAAGAATAAGGTGGAAGAGATGACTATGAGGTTGAGTAGTAAGGATGCTGAAATTGCTATTCTTAAGGCGGAGCTACTCAAGGTGCAGACTAATGGACCTAGTACCTTTGTAGTTCAAGAACTAAAGCAGGAAAATGCAGAACTGAGGGCCAAGATTGTTGCTTTACAAGAGAAAGCAATCAAGGACAATGATGATGCTAATGCTCGACTTACTCTTATCATCCAGTCCCTTTTTCATCAGCCTCCCCCTTCATAGTCCGTCCTATCATCTCCCTGTATGTCTTTTGTGTGGCTTATCTACCAAGTCTTTTGAATCCTAGTTTGATTTTAATATATTGAATGTTATTTCTGGACTGCTATTAATCTTATTCCTCTTTTGTTCTGGCCAATGTCTATTGTCAAATGCACTCTTTTATGCTTGATTGTCTAAAGGCTATGATCTTACCTGGCTGTATTATTGATAATGTTGGTTTACTGTGACTCTTTTTTATGATGCCAAAAGGGGGAATTTTATGTGTGGGTGATTCAGGGGGAATGGGGAAATATGTGTTTCATGTGGAACAATATTGGTGTGTTGATGTGTGTTACGGTCTCTGGTTTTTGTGAGTTTTCTTCATTTCAGCTGTATGGACAAGCCATTCAGGGGGAACAATAAAAATTGTGATAGTGTGTGATGTTGTCTTGAAGTCTGGATTATAGTTTGTCATCATCAAAAAGGGGGAAAATGTTATTTGAAGTTTTGATGATTTGACAAAACACAGGGACCTTGTGAAGGTACCTGGTTCTTAGCTCAAACTGCTTTTTGACTGCCAGCTGGAGAAAGTACAAATAGTTGGTGCACAGGTTCCAACAGCGTCAGAAGCATCAGAAATATTAACCAATGGCATGGGTTTAAGGATAGTGACCTTTCTATACAAAGACAACCTCTCCATACACTTCACTTAGTTTTTGCAACTTGAAAAAGCACATTCAAGAACTCTTGCAAAGGCTTAGAAAATCAAGAAGAAGAAATATTCCAAACAACTCAAGCTCAAGCGAGCATAGTGTGTAGTTCTTTAAAAATACTTTCTTCCGATCTTACATTGTGAACTGATCCTAAAATTATAAAGGACTCAGTGTGGTTTGATCTGGAAATTCTAAGTTAGTTAGTTAAACTAATTTAGTGGGCAACCTGTGTGTTGCTTAGAAAATTCTAAATCATTAGTAGGTTGATGGTTTAGTGGGCAGTCTGTAAGATTGCTTAGAAAATCCTAAGTTGTCTAGTGTGATAGCTTAGTGGGTAGAGTAATATCTACTTAGGCTCATCAAGCAATAGAGCTATTGCTTGATAGTGAGATTAAAAACTTGTTCTCACATTTTGTGAAACCAGTTTCCTTTTGCTTGTGAAGATTAGTGAAACGGTTTTGAAAATCCTGTGAGACAGATCGTGGTTTTACTCCCTTGAGCAAGGAGGTTTTCACGTAAAACTCCTTGTGTCATTAAACTGCATTTACTTACAACAATTATATTTTTGTGTGTCAAGGGACCTGGTCCATTGACTTGTTGTGAACGCACAGATTCTAATAGTAGTCAATTTGCTCTGTATAGGAGGAGGGGAACTCAATAAGAACCAGTAACATTAATGGATGAAACAAAGCCACAAGGTTAGATTCACTCTTTATAACACATACTAAACAATGCAAACCACTATTATTATTATTTTTTTATAAAAAGAGCAAAGTTCAAAGGATCAAAACCATCACATAAAATTCCTAGACATAAAAGAAACAAAAAAAACAAAAGTTGTGAGATGACAAAAGTGAAATTACTTGGGTTTTTTTCTTGGGTATATCAAAATTGCAATAAGTTCTCCTATATGATTTGATTCTCATTATAGAAAGAACAAAATAAGAACATGTTGTCTGGTGATTATCTCCAAGCAGTGTTGTTCTCTCCAAAACATGATAACAATACTAACTACATCCATTATCTTCCTCAAATTGAAGTTCTAAGCGATTCTCAAAGGAGGGTTCGGACATTCTAAAAAAAAGAGCTATCACATTAGGCATTAAAAAAAAAGAAACATAAAAATATACATATAATTAAGAAATTAACTATGTAAACTACTCTTTTCAAGTGTCTCAATATTTTGAATTTCTTCTAAGAGATCGATTTTCAAGCTTGCACTCTTTAAAAGTTGACTGTAACCATTGTTAACTACAAATAAGAGTTTTAGTTGTCTTAGGCGATAAAGAACTTCAATAACAATCAAGAATTCGACCTTTTGTGCTAAAAGCCAGTCCAGTGTAACTATAGAAACAGAAATAAGAAGCACATCTCTCACAGTCTTGAAGACAATTGGATATCTCTCAGATGAAGGAAGCCTTCCACCAACTCAATATATCAAAATTCTCGCTCTTCCCCAAATCAACACGTAAGTACTTAACAAGATCCGACTTATTATCGATATCATTTTCATTTTCAAAAAACAATTCCCATTTTAATTGCAGACCACAATCTTGCATTACATTACTTTGTTTTATCACATTAGCTTGAAATCCCATATTTTCAGTTAGAGAATTTGTATTGTGAGTATACCAGAAATCTAAAGTATTCACCCCTTTAGTAGACCTATCTATTCCCTGCACAAGATTGTTAATCAGTAGAAATCAAATCCTGTAATCGCGATAATCAGGATCTCACTCAAGGGAGCTGAAACGGCTAAAACTACAACATCCAGAATCAAAGGATTTGTAAACAACTATAAACAATTGGCCTTAATCAAATCTCAAGAAAGGATAAACAATCATCAAGGAGTAATTAAATACAGTGATCAATCTCACTCGAAAAAGGAAGCTCAAGATCACAAAAAGTAAGCTAAAGATTAGCCTTTGTTCTATTCTTAGAAAGAAGGATTTCCAATTACCTCTTTTCCGATGATCAATTCTCTTGGGTTGCTATCTCTTCACAAAAAGAAGATTCAAGTCTCGACTCTCTATAAAAGCTCGAGTCATGCCAAGGAGAGAATCATATATTGAGTCTGACTCTTCACACACTCTCTACTCTACTTTTAACAAGTATGTATTACTTAGTTTTACTGTTTAAACAAAAGAGAGAGGAGAGAAAAAATTGTTGGTAAGGCTGTGCATCGAAAGAGAAATAGAAAGAAAAAGATTGAGTTTAGACATAGGAACTATACTCTAAACTTGTACTTATCACAAAGATTTGAAAGGCTAGAAGAGAACATCCTTGCAACCCAAGGGAACTGGACGTAAGATCCATATTGGATCCCTAACAATATAAAAACATCCCGTGTCAACCTTATTTTCTGCACTTCCATTTTTAGTATTTATTTCTGTATGTAAGTCAACTAGTGAGTCTCACAAGTCAACTAGGCAAAGAGAAAAACGAAAAAGAGCAATTCACCCCCCTTTTGCACCTTCAATGTAAAGTCCTCAAAATTTTCAAAGTGATCTGATAGAAAATTTTAAGAAACTTGATGAAGATCCTCACATTCTTCCAATCATTCAAAGATGAGTGTTTTACCGTTCCTTTCAATTCTAGATAATAATTGAAGTTTTTATGATCATCTTCATACATTCTTGAAAAGACTTTCAAACTTTTCACCCGTGTTTGGCATTAAATATATATCTAGAACTCCACCTCGTCTCAACATCCAAACTCAAAAGTTCATGGATGTCTAGTTTGACTTTCTCAACATATGACTTTAAGGAATCAGTTCTTCAAGGTGAAGACTTCACATATTTCACAGCCAGCCTTACTCAAGAAATAGATTCATTTTGTTCTCTAAGCCTGATAGCTCCATAGTTGGAGCTTAAAGCATTAGAGAAGTGTAGAGAGGAAGAAAGAAACTGTATTTATTAAATTATATAACTTGATACATTGAATCTGTACACTGTGTACATTGTATATTTAAACTACTAACATGAGCTCGTAACTAACCAATGCCAGCTCGGCATATTTCCAACTAACTCTAGCTGATTAGTTAATGTTAGAATGAGAAAGATTTTGATAATTGACAAATACAAGAATGATATGTTGATGTTTTGATGAGTTGACAAACTTTGGGATGATGAAACTCCAGTTACCCTAAGAATTCTTGTTGATATAGGGAACTGGTGAATATGTTTGTCAACATCAAAAAGAGGGAAAAAGCTATATTGATGTTTTGATGATTTGACAAACTGTGGAGATGATTCAACTCCAGTTACCCCAAGAATTCTTGTTGATAGGGGGAACTGGTGAATAAGTATGTTATCATCAAAAAGTGGAAAATGTTAGTTCGAAGCTGAGTTGAGATGTTAGCTCGAACTTGATATGAAGTTTTAATGATTTAACAAACTTATCGATCTAACAAGGAACCAGATCCTTGTTATTGGAACTGCTGACAGTGAGATAAATGATAAACTCCGTGTGATGTATATTTGTGTGCTATCATCAAAAAGGGGGAAAACGTTATATTCTAGATGTTTTGATGATCCTCACAAATGCAGGGACCTGGTCCATGGCAGAGTTCTCTCGTCCAGATACAAATAGGGTACAGTCGTAAAAGCTGTCATGTTAGGTGGTTGGTGAAAAGTGCAGTGTCCTCCACCAATAAGAAGAGCGGATGAGATTGTATGTTTCAGTATCTCACAAATGCAGGGACCTGGTCCCAGGCAGAGTTCTCTCTATCTGATACATAATGGTGTACAACTGTAAAGCTGTCCTGTCAGTGGTAGATGAGGCGCCAGCGTACTGAACCAATCAGAATGGAAGAGGTTGGCCTTTTCAAGAACTCACAAAGAAGTTTGCAAGGGACCTGGTCCCCGCAAGCAAGGGACCTGGTCCCCGCAAGACTGCGATGTGAAAAGGACGAAAAGACAGCTGTCAAAAAGCTGCCAACTCTGAGGAGTTGGTGCACAACTTTTTCAGACAGCAGGTTCTCAGCCAATAGCCTCGTCCCAAGGGTTTGTATCCATTTGAATATAGTCTCTTCTCCAACAACACAAACACAAGTTTTGGCAAACAAAGTTTTGGATTTCAAAAAATCCAAAAGCTCAAAAAGCAAAGGCCATCTTCAAGAAGTGTCATCCTAAGAGCAACAGGGACCGGATAGAGCTGCAAGCCATATAGTTGTCTTAGGATTATATCTTCCGTGCTTACATTGTAAATCTGTTCCTAATCTATAAAGGATTCAGATATTTGTTTCGAGTTTGTAAAAGTCTAAATCAGTTAAGGTTAACTGATTTAGTGGGCAACATTGTTCTATTGCTTAGTCAAATTCTAATTCATCTAGATTTAGGTGGTTTAGTGGGCGGTGTGGTATCCGCTTAGCAAAGTCTATGTTATCTAGGGGTGATAGCTTAGTGGGCGGTGTTGTATCCGCTTAGGCTCTTCAAGTAATAGGTAGATTACTTGATCGTGAGATTAATAACTTTTTCTCACATTGGTTGTAACCGGGTTTCAATTTTGCTTGAGAAGATTAGTGAAGACGGTTGAAACTCCTGTGTGACAGGTCATGGTTTTACTCCCTTGAGCAAGGAGGTTTCCAGGTAAACTGCTTGTGCTGTTTTCTATGTTTTCTTACTTTCTGTTCTTACTTCGAGTGTGTCAAGGGACCTGGTCCGTTGACTGGTAGTGGACGCACGTATTTTAACAATTGGTATCAGAGCGGGTGCTCTCTATCTGGTTAATACCAAGAGAGAGATTCCTGCGAGAAATGGCAGCTCCACTAAGTCTTGAGGGTACTTACGTTCCTACCAAGGAAGTTAGGGATGGAGATCTAACTCAAGAGGTTCCCAAGTCTATAAGAGATTACGACGAAGACAGAAAGAAGGAGAAGTCAGTAGTGCTAAAGGTATCTTAAAATGATTCTTCTGAAGATGAAAAGGAGATGACTTATTTGATTAAAAGTGTTCAAAAAATAGTCAAAAAACATGTAGGGTTTGAAAAGAAGGGAAACTCCAACAGAACAACAAACGTAAACGACCTATGTCATAAGTGCGAAAATCCAGGGCACTTTATGAAAGACTCTCAGAGCCACAAGCATGAATGTCAAGACATCAAAGGAAGGAGAAGGGACCAGATCCCTGGTAATGCTAAGGAAAGGGCTAATGCTGACCGGATAGTGAAGAAAGTCCTTGCTATATGGGAAAATGCCTCTAGTGATTCTGAAGATGAGATACACAACAAAAATGATGGTCTCATTCTCAAGGGCAATGACAAACAGTCAGATCTGATTATTGAAGCTAGTCGGAAGAAAGATGTAAAAAGGGACAAATCACTTGCTCTCAAGGTGTCACAAAGTGAAGTACCTAAAATAAATGAGAACATGGGCTATCTCACTGGAAGATTTCAAAAAATTGTGAGAAAACGTGGAGATCTCATGGAGAAAAGAAATCTTGACAAGGCTAAAAGCTCAAATGACGTGTGTTTCAAGTGTGGTAAACCAGACCACTTCATTAGAGACTGCCCTATGCACAATGGTGAGCACAAAAGATGTGTCAAGTTCGGCGGAGACAAGAACAAAAGTAGGGACCAGGTCCGTGACAAGTCAGGCAAAAGAGAAACTGGTGATCATATTGTGAAAAAGGCTCTTGCTGTCTTGGAAAATTCCTCAAGTGAGTCAGAAGAAGATGCTGAAAACCATGAGGATGTCTCAATGATGGCCGTTGAAGATGATGAAAATGCCTTCAACTCCATTTTCTCACTAATGGCAGAATCTGATATTGAAGAGGATCTAAATGAGGTAAATCTTTTTGACCTTAAAGATGATCTAGATACTCTTTCCATTATAAATTTGAGGAAACTTGTTACCCTGCTTATTGAGTCTGTTGATAAACGAACCACTGAAAATTTAATGTTGAATGAAAAATTAAGTTTGTGTGAGGATGAGAATTCTGCTCTTAAATCTCAAATATCTGAATTGAGCGTTAAGATAGGTATCCTTAAGACTAGTAGTCTGGAGCCCAATGAGGGACCTGGTACCTCTAAGGGTGAAAAGCGAAAGCTTAGTGTCTTTGAGGAGGAACTGGAACAAAAATTTAAGACTTTTGAATCTAAGCTGGTCACCTTTCTTGAAATCAATTCTCAACTGAGGAGAGATCTGACCAAGGTAAGGGAAGAGTTAAATCACTCTTTGAAGTGGACTGACGCCTCCAAAATTCTCTCTAACTTATCTAGTCAGAGTTTTAATGGCAAGAAGGGGTTGGGATGCAGACCGATAGAACCCCCTCATAATCCTCACAGTAAATATCTGTCTGTAGCTGATAATCTCTTGTGCACTCATTGTGGGCGTAATGGTCATCTAAAAGAGAATTGCGAGAAACGGAAAAGAGCTAAAGAAAGGCATGTGAAGTTTGTCTGATCTGAAAATAATCAAAAAAAGAAAGAAAGGGGACCTGGTCTTTGTGCTAAATTTGTCAGATCCGACAGTAATGTGGAAACGGAGCGCAAGCGACCTGGTCCTCGCTATCGTTTTAGCAAGAACACTTTGCCTCCTTGGACTGGAAGGTATCTTGTTAAGCCTTTTGACAGCTATTGGGAACTCTGTTTGAAGTGGGTTCCTAAGTCTAACAAGTAATTCTTGTGCAGAAGAGAGGAAGTAGTCAGTGTTTGTTCATAAATAGCAGATGCTCAAAACACATGAATAATAAGGTTACAAAACTTCCTCTCTCTCAAGGCACTTCAAGGTGGAGGTGTCTCTTTTGGCGAATGACAAGAAATGCTACATTGTTGGTGTAGATTTGTGATGAATGAAATGAAGCTAAGATCTTATCAGATAATTATTTTGTCACAAACTTGCTCTCTCAGGCGATGATCTTGACAGAAAAGAGATGCAAGAACATATTTATTGTTGATCTGTTTATTGCTCGTTATGACAATCTCACTGACTTCAATGCTCGAGGTGAGAATGCTGAGGTATGATTCAAGAGACGTGCTCATAAGTGTTGCTTTCCTGCACAAAGCTGTGTTATAGGACCTGGTCCCAGTCTGCATAAAATGATATTTGCAGATGACAAAGGTTGTTACGATGATGTTAAGGAGAAGCAGATCAAACTATCTTTCAGGTGAAATATGCAGACTTTCAATCTTTCAAGAAACTTTCAGACTGAAGTGATGAATGGTACATGGGTTGTGACCAAAATGGTGATATTGAGAAGCTCAATCTCAATGAGGTTTGAAAGAGTATCTGTGGGATATTCATTCTCCAATAAGTTTCATCTGGTGTATAAAAATGCATACATTGAAAAAACTGTTCATGTGACTTTTGATGAGTCTTGAAAAATTGTGAAGTGAGTTGTAAAACAAAGAAGATTTTGAGATGGAAAAGATGTTTCATAGTCAGAGAGATGATATAAACAATGTGATTGCTATAAAATATCCTCTTCATGAATCCAACAATATCAAGAAAGTTAATGCAGATGATGTACCTAATGAGGGACCCGGTCCTCTAGACAGTGCTGAACAAAGATATGCAGTTTAAACTGATAATGTGAATTCTGAAGGAGAGAATGATGAAGCCGATCAAGCTCAGTTTGAAATAAGCAAAGTATGACAGTCGGCTCCACAACAAGCTGATACGTCGTCCAAGTTCCTCTTCAACAATGGCTTCAAGTGAAAGTTTGTCGCATTCATGGGTAGTCGGTTCTAAATGAGCACGATGAGAGAATTCTTCTCAGAGCTACAGGTTAAGAAAAAACTCAAAAGGTACCGTTGGTTGTAAAAAAAAAAAAGGTACATTTGTGAGCTGCTCAAATGGCTTAATATAATTCAAGTCAAGACAATGTTACATGGGCAATATCATCATGATGTTTTGCAAGCAAAGTGGAAGATCGAGTGTCTTGACAATTTTCACTAAAGTCCTAAGCTAGGACTAGTGTGTACTCACAGTAACTTAGCTGAAGAGAAGAAGATAACACAGCGTAATCAGGGCAATTGCTGTCTGAACAAAGAAAGGGACCTGGTACCAGTTTAAAGAAGCTGCTGAAAAGGTTTCATGTTATGGGTGTCTAGACAATTCATACTTTTTGGGCACTAACTTGAAGCTGTATGTTGATGAACCGGGTTCAAAGACTCTACTCATGTACAAAGAAATCACCTTTGAAGGCTGCTAGTAGAATTCGAAGAATTTTGAAGAAGACAGGGGACCTGGTCCTATTCTGTCCAGCAGGAGACGGTTTGAGTTCGCGTACATGGTGATGCTGTGCTGGGTATCTAGTTGATGGAAAGAGTACCTCAGAAGTGGCTTCTGTTACAGGCTGATCTTTCAATTATGGGGGACTAAAATACAATATTCAGTTGATCTTTCATCAATTGAGGCAGAGAATGTAGCAAGTGCAGCTTGATGGATTTAACTCTTGTTGATCAAACAATATCTTGAAGTTGTTAAAAAGACGTGACTGAGATAATCAATCTGATGTTGGGAATACTGAAACATTCTTGAATGGATCCTGCCTGAAGCAATCAACTCTTTCATGATTATGAAAAGGGAGCAGGTATCCTTGATTTTCAGATACGTTTATTTTAGCAAGTTCAGTTTCATACCTTTTGTAGGTATACACACATGAAAAAGGGGATAAAGGAAAAGAGAGGTCAGGACAGATCTAGTCAATGACATTCAGACTACAGAGAGGGACCTGATCCTTTTTCGAAGGTTAGCACTCTTATCATTGCAATTTGAATTATGCATGAGAACCATTGAAATTGCCACATGTCTGTCATTCAGGAATCTGAATCATCTTTTGAGTACCAAAATGATACTTCCTCTCTCCTTCTTTGTATTCCATATTTCTTTTTATTTCCCCAGAAAAATCAATTTACCTTCCAAATATCAGAGTTCATTTTTAAATTCTCTTTTCTCCTCTCTCAAAACATACTTCAAGTTGTTAAACCCTTTGCTCTTACTGGAGATTTCTCTTATAAAGATGTTTTAAGTGTGAAGAGGGACCAGGTACCCCATGAAATATGAAGAAGTGGAAAAGATGATGTCTGAAAAGGGAGAAGTTGATACTCTGAGAACTCAAAGTATTCTGAATATGAAGGTGTCCGATTGAAAAAAAAAAATTAAAAAAAAAAAATCTTTTTGGTTTCTCAATTGTTGTTCTATTCATCTTGGATGCATTGAGTTATTTGTGTTACCAATCTTTCTGTTATGAGAAACTCAGGCTGGTGTTGGAAGCTATGATAGTTGCTCGTGTTAACTGGAATACTGAAATGGGTTATCTAGAAGTCCAGCTTCTGAAACAACACTATCAGAGGGACCAGGTGCCAAAAAAAAAAAAAATTGGCAGACCTGAAGGTTAAACATACAGGTTAGGCTGCACAACATGCTGAACGTTAAGAGAAAATTCTGATAATCTTATGCTAAGGGATATGTTCTATTAATTCTATTCTTTCAATCCCTTGCCTCTAAGTCATGATCCCTTCTCTTCCTACTCTCTATGTCAGTCCTCATTCTTCTTTTTTGGGCATTGTTCTGGTTTTCATTTGTAATCATATTTGTAATGTTTTGATGGCTGATCTTTTGTTTATGGATGAAAAATGTTTTGTTTCTACTGACTTATCTCATTACTTTATGCCTTTTTACTCATGCTTAGTGTTGCCCAAATGGCCATGAATTTGCTAGACTATATTTCTGTCAACTTGGTTTACTGCTTTAACCCTTTTTTATGATGTCAAAAGGGGGAAAGTTGTTAAGGTAAGGTATGAGATCAATGGTGTTATCACTGCTGGAAGAAGACATGGGTCATGCCGATAGGGGGAATCAATGCTAGCTACCTGAAGAGGACCTGGTCCTGCCGACAGGGGGAAGAAGTTGAACAAGTTTGTCATCATCAAAAAGGGGGAAAATGATATGTTGATGTTTTGATGAGTTGACAAACTTTGGGATGATGAAACTCTAGTTACCCTAAGAATTCTTGTTGATATAGGAAACTGGTGAATATGTTTGTCAACATCAAAAAGAGGGAAAAAGCTATATTGATGTTTTGATGATTTGACAAACTGTGGAGATGATTCAACTCCAGTTACCCCAAGAATTCTTGTTGATAGGGGGAACTGTTGAATAAGTATGTTATCATCAAAAAGGGGGAAAATGTTAGTTCGAAGCTGAGTTGAGATGTTAGCTCGAACTTGATATGAAGTTTTGATGATTTAACAAACTTATCGATCTAACAAGGAACCAGATCCTTGTTATTGGAACTGCTGACAGTGAGATGAATGATAAACTCCGTGTGATGTATATTTGTGTGCTATCATCAAAAAGGGGGAAAATATTATATTCTAGATGTTTTGATGATCCTCACAAATGCGGGGACCTGGTCCCTGGCAGAGTTCTCTCGTCCAGATACAAATGGGGTACAGTCGTAAAAGCTGTCATGTCAGGTGGTTGGTGAAAAGTGTAGTGTCCTACACCAATAAGAAGAGCAGACGAGATTGTATGTTTCAGTATCTCACAAATGCAGGGACCTGGTCCCAGGCAGAGTTCTCTCCATCTGATACATAATGGTGTACAACTGTAAAGTTGTCCTGTCAGTGGTAGGTGAGGCGCCAGTGTACTGAACCAATCAGAATGGAAGAGGTTGGCCTTTTCAAGAACTCACATAGAAGTTTGCAAGGGACTTGGTCCCCGCAAGCAAGGGACCTGGTCCCCGCAAGACTGCGACGTGTAAAGGACGAAAAGACAGCTGTCAACTCTGAGGAGTTGGTGCACAACTTTTTCAGACAGCAGGCTCTCAGCCAATAGCCTCGTCCCAAGGGTTTGTGTCCATTTGAATATAGTCTCTTCTCCAATAACACAAACACAAGTTTTGGCAAACAAAGTTTTGGATTTCAGAAAATCCAAAAGCTCAAAAATCAAAGGCCATCTTCAAGAAGTGTCATCCTAAGAGCAACAGGGACCGGATAGAGCTGCAAGCCATATAGTTGTCTTAGGATTATATCTTCCGTGCTTACATTGTAAATCTGTTCCTAATCTATAAAGGATTCAGATATTTGTTTCGAGTTTGTAAAAGTCTAAATCAGTTAAGGTTAACTGATTTAGTGGGCAACATTGTTCTGTTGCTTAGTCAAATTCTAAGTCATCTAGATTTAGGTGGTTTAGTGGGCGGTGTGGTATCCGCTTAGCAAAGTCTAAGTTATCTAGGGGTGATAGCTTAGTGGGCGGTGTTGTATCCGCTTAGGCTCTTCAAGTAATAGGTAGATTACTTGATCGTGAGATTAATAACTTTTTCTCACATTGGTTGTAACCGGGTTTCAATTTTGCTTGAGAAGATTAGTGAAGACGGTTGAAACTCCTGTGTGACAGGTCATGGTTTTACTCCCTTGAGCAAGGAGGTTTCCACGTAAACTGCTTGTGCTGTTTTCTGTGTTTTCTTTCTTTCTGTTCTTACTTCGAGTGTGTCAAGGGACCTGGTCCGTTGACTGGTAGTGGACGCACGTATTTTAACAAAGAACATATGAAAGAAACAGGTTGCGCGATTTGATCCTTACAAACCGAATCCAACTTGGATAAGGAGAACGTCAACCACGTGAATTAAAAGTTATAAAGCTGTGGAATTATTGTTTTTTCGACAAGCAACCAGTACAAAAAGTTTCCTTTTATAAAGGGGTTCAAAGCCAAGTGAAAGAAGGAAAACTAATTCCTATTTAAGGAACTCTATTTAAGGAAATTATGTTTTCTTACTTATTTAAGGAAATTGTGTTTACTTATTTATTTAAGGAAATTTTGTAGAAAAGGAGTCCAAGTAGAAGTCAACAAGGATTTGTAGAAGGCAAATACAAGTTGAATTATACAAGGAGTTGTTGAAGTTCTGATCTATAAATAGGGAGCTATTTGCATTAGAAAAAATTGCTCACTTACACAGAGAGAAGATCAAAACACGATAAAGAGGTTTGAGATTTATTGGGAATGCTGCAATTTATGAGGAAAAATTGTAAGATTGTATTCAAAAGTCTTGTTTACAATCTGAGTTTTGTGAGTAGGAGTTGTTCAACAAGTTATTGAACTTGAAGAACATTAGAAGATATAAAAGAGGGGGGTTTTGTGTCTTTGGGTAGCTAGAAATTAAAGTTTATAATTTCTTAGCTAGAAATTAGAGTTTATAATTTCTTAGCTAGGAATTAGAGTTTATAATTCCTCTAGGAAATAGAATTTATAATTACTTAGGTTACATAGCTTTGTAATCTTTTGTTGATGTTCAAAGTTAAATAAAGTGGTGTTAAATCCTACAGAGGTGTAGGTAGTTGTTTTTACATTTAAGAGTTGGGGTTTTAAAATATTGTGTTATTATTTTATTTGCTTCACAAAACGTAACTGCTGTAATCTGCATAGGAACATATAGAATAAACCTTATCCTAAGGCTAATTCGAGGGTCAGAATTTCAACAAGTGGTATCAGAGCAGGTTATCTTTGAAGAGTCTAATAACTCAAGATAAGATCATTATGAATTCTGCACCTCCTCTTGGACACGATGAAGGTCAACACATCAAGCATACCACCACTATTCAATGGGCATTATTATGCATGGTGGAAGAAAAAAATGGATGAACAACATTGACAACAAAAAAAAAAAGAAAGAAAGGGAAAGACTGAAAGAAGCATATGAAAGAAACAGGTCCAACCTATGCAGATTCTAACAGTTAGGCGCACTCAGATGATCTAAGGTATGTGCACTACAATTATTTATGATTAAATATAAAGTCAATGCACTTGAACCTATTTCTTCCACTTGTCCCAAAAGATATTCATGCCCTAAATACTACCAAAACAAATATCTTCTTGAAAAGGGCCTTAATCCAATGTGATGGTCTATGGTTGAGATGAATTTGGTGGAGGACGCCTCTACTTTGGTGCCTTATAAAATATAGATTGAGAAAGTAGAGTGTGCTGGTTCTTAGGGGGAATCATTTGTATTTGGTAAAGTTGTGGAGGATTTACTTTGTAAGGGGGAATATGTTTGGGGAGACTACACTTGAACAAAGTTCACTTATTAGGCTCAACTTGGGTTCATCTAGTGAGGGGAAATCGATGAGAGACTTATCTGTTTGAACCTAGTTCTTAATATAAACTCGGATTAAAGATTGATGTCAAAAAGTAGTAGTATAGTTGGTGTTGCACCTGATAGTACCACGTCCAGGGAACAGACTAAGAGAACGTGTTCCTCTACAAATGATGTTCAAGACAATGTGTTCCTCTTACTGACTCTATTGAAATTAAAGATGAGAGAACTATTGTTTCTGTAGAGGGTACACGACGAATTGAACAACTTTTTTTTTTTTAAAAAAAGATTGAACTTGCATAGACCAAGGCTACCTTTGAAATTGAAAAGGATGCTAATTTTGTTAATCTGAAAGAAAATGTTTTGCTGCTGAAAAATTGACTTTTGATATTACTCAGTCACTCTAGCCTTTGACTTCCAATTTTTTTCCCATCACAAGTGCTTGATTCTATATTTAATTTTGATTACATTTGTGGTGTATATGCTTTTTGATTAATGCTAATGTTGGATTTGAGTTTCTTGATTTTTTAAGTGTTTGTGATAGCCCTAGTGGCCATGAGTATCGAATTTGATTCTCTTAGTGTGGTGTATGCCTTCACAGTGTTTTATGATGTCAAAAGGGGGAAGTACATACTTATGTAATGTTTTTAACCCAATTGGTCTAACTTGATCCTCTAATGTGTTTGCTTTGTGTATTCACACAAGAAGCAATGGTTTGTCTTCATCAAAAAGGGGGAATTGGATAGGTACACATGAATATGTATATTTTGAAGAATGACAAAGATTGCATCATGGAACAAGTTTAACAAACATGATATGAGTTAAACAAGGCTTACTAGAAGAAGGATTCGATTCATAAATTAAGTGTAGTTTTGAAATTTGCAGCGTGCATATGAATGCATGTGGTTACTTACCTATTCAATACAAGAACATATTTTCTATTGTCAAAAAGGGGGAAATTGTGAAAAGATGTTATTTTGAAGTATGACAAAGTTAAGGAGTTGTAGTAGTAATATGACAAAAGAAGGAAGATGTGTGTCTTATTTGCTGAGTTCGAAATGTATAATTGTCATCATCAAAAAGGGGAAATTCGTTAGAATGAGAAAGATTTTGATAATTGACAAATACAAGAACATATGAAAGAAACAGGTTGCACGACGTGTTCCTTACAGACCGAATCCGACTTGGATAAGGAGAACGTCAACCACGTGAATTAGAAGTTATAAAGCTGTGGAATTATTATTTTTTCGACAAGCAACCAGTACAAAAAGTTTCCTTCTATAAAGGAGTTCAAAGCCAAGTGAAATAAGGAAAACTAATTCCTATTTAAGGAAATCTATTTTAGGACATTGTGTTTTCTTATTTATATAAGGAAATTGTGCTTTCTTATTTCTTTAAGGAAATTTTGTAGAAAAGGAGTCCAAGTAGAAGTCAACAAGGATTTGTAGAAGGCAAATACAAGTTGAATTATACAAGGAGTTGTTGAAGTTCTGATCTATAAATAGGGAGTTATTTGCATCAGAAAAAATTGCGCACTTACACAGAGAGAAGATCAAAACACGATCAAGAGGTTTGAGATTTATTGGGAGTGTTGCAATTTGTGAGGAAAAATTGTAAGATTGTATTCAAGAGTCTTGTTTACAATCTGAGTTTTGTGAGTAAGAGTTGTTCTACAAGTTATAGAACTTGAAGAACATTAGAATATATAAACCCGGGTTTTTTTATGTCTTTGGGTAGCTAGAAATTAGAGTTTATAATTTCTTAGATAGGAATTATAGTTTATAATTCCTCTAGGAAATAGAATTTATAATTTCTTAGGTTACATAGCTTTGTAATATTTTGTTGATGTTTAAAGTTGAATAAAGTGGAGTTAAATCCTATAGAGGTGTAGGTCGTGGTTTTTACCCTTAAGAGTTGGGGTTTTCCGCGATAAAATATTGTGTTATTATTTTATTTGCTTCACAAAATGTAACTGCTGTAATCTGCAAAGAAACATATAGAATAAACCTGTTCCTAAGGCGAATTTGGGGGTCAGAATTTCAACAGTTAACTAACTCAACCATCTAGATTGCTTAACCATTTACATTGGTTAACACTCCTCCTCGAGCTTATGGTTGGAACACATTAGCCATTCTAAGTCTGCTCATCAGCAAGTTGTGTTGTATCAAAAAGTTTTCATCAACTTCAATTGATTGAATTGACTTGTGCCCACGATTTTTGTATCCCTTGACATATCATCTCCCACCATTGCATCACCGTTGATGTCCAATCCCAAAATCTGAAAATGGAAACCTACATAAAATAGATTAAATGCTCAACGAGTTTTAAAAAGATAATATACATTGAATCCTTATTAAAATAATTTAGAACTTCCACCTGTTACAACCTAAACTTCATTTTTGTATGTCTAACACAAATTCTACTATATAAAACTTTGTATATCTAAAATATTAAGTTTTATACTGGTCACACGATTCAATATAATATAATAAAAAGATGAATGTCATCAGTAATGTCACGTCAATACCCATAAAATATAATCTTATCTCTACGTGAAGGGTAAAGTTTGAGACCTAATGAACTATATAAAAGTGCAGTCTCTCTAATAGTTTAAAGACTTAAATGATATAACTACACAATTAAACATTAGACCATATACTCTGCATGTTATACTGTATTGTAACACATACCTTTCAAAAAAAATCTTTCACACCATTCCTCCTAGAGCATTTGAATCCCATGGATTTAAAAAGCCAAGAACAGCTTCCCAAGGGCCCTGATAGACAATGCATCCATCCAACATTTAAGTTATGTCATCAAACAAATGGTAATTGTTGTATCAGATCAGGCGTACATAATTACTAGTAATTCATAAAACAGCAGTAGTTATATTAAAATTCGATTAGTATCATATTGTTGTTATGTTTATCTCTATTCGTGTTGGCATTCAAACAAAGTCTTGTCGATAAGCCTCAATTGCCCAAGCAATAGCTCTGTGCATTTGATCTACCAACCAGTTCAACAAGAGTGCCCTAAGGGTAGCCAAATTCTGCAGAACAACAACATAACCATCTTAAATAAACAAGCATGCATCTCCAAAGAGTTACAATCACAACCCTTTTTGCTGTCACCAATGCAGAAAAAATAGTTCCTACCATCATTAGGTCCTTTCCAATAAACGGTCTAAGATTTAGACTATAACATATTGCTTCAGATGTTTCACAAAGACACATTTAACTTTAATTATAGTTGAAAAACAGTGTATGTAGCTGATAAACAAATTCATTTAATTTCCTTGAATTGTTTGAAAAATGCCCACTGATTCTCACACTTACTGCAAAACTCAACATCACTGTTGGCCTAAATTTATACTCCATTTTTGCATCTGAATCTGTTGATTCAAACCTGAGACATTTAATCCAACAAGTAATGGGACTGATCTCGACATTAAAAAATGCAAGAGTTACTGGTTCTGTGATAATAAGGAAAAAATCAAACTCATCACTTCGAAATAAAGATGATTTGTTTTTGCCTACATGTGGCATAATACAATAACTTTCATCATTGAATCTTGTTCCAAATTCAAGAGAATGGCAAGCTAAACCCAAGGCTAAAATACATGGCAGTACCAATTTAGGCTTAAAATGTTTTATTGAAACATCCGTCATGAGATAGTTACATGGGTGCCATGAACATAAATAAAAATGTGCACATCCTACAAGCCCCAAGGTGCAATCAAGAAAATATAGTTACATCTAATCTTCCTTCTTTCTCTTCCCTGAAGAAGATCCAACAGTAAGGAAGGAAAAATCTTGTGTTCTTCTTTTTGTCTTAGACTATTTAACAACTGCTGCTTATAGTTTTTTCTTCTTTCTATTTCAACAAGAAATTATATACTAAACACGAAGGCCAGCACAACACTGTATGCTTTATAGTTCCAATACACACTCAGAATCTGAACCAGAAAGAAGAAGAATACAAGCAAGATCAAGTTGATTAAAACACTAAAAGAAATAACTCACAACAAAAATATGGAAGGTAAACCATACCCTAATCAATCCATATCTACATCTTCTCATGTAAGGTATAGAGAATTTTTCAAGAGAAATAATGAAGTTGACAGAGAGACATCAAGTTGTGGTGGATAAATGTATAAATCAAACAATGAAACATATAGAGTGAGCGCTAGTTGCCCAGAACCGATGGTGGGGACTGAGAAGACATCTGGTTTCTTGATAAAGCTACAAGATTCTTCTAAAGTAGACATTCAATTTTTTTTAAAAATCAAAACCCTGATAAAAGAAGAGGAACGAAATGACATCTGCAAAGATAGAGACAGACTTCACAAATTTCAGCAATTTCAATCTTTCAATGAACATTAGAATTTAGAACAGCTGACATTACGAACATTATACAACTAAATACTAACCATTTTCGATCAAAATTATAACAAGTGTAAAATTACGAAAATTAGAAAAAAATTCTAATCGCCATAAGTAAGAACTCGTCATTGTCACTCCAACTGTTAACAAATTCATCAAACAGAACACATCAAAACAAAATTCAAATCGCCATGGCTAAAATTTAACCAATTGCGCTCTAGATAGTACTCACTCGTTCTCATCCATGACCAAAACTTTTAATCATTGAAAACTCATCTATGATTTGCTGGCAATGTGGTCACAAAGGGGTGCTTAGATTCATTTGAGCGTTCAGGAATGCCACGTTCAGTGATAAATATAGCAGATTCACAAACCCATTTTCAATAGATTCACCCCTTGCCAAGCTCTTCACTTTTACTCCAAATATATCCCGTCGTAAGATCTACAAACCTGTATTGTGGCACATTAGAAAATGCGTCAACACAAATACAGTAAGAGGAACAGAATTAAATATGAAGAAATTACCAAGATCACATAGAAAAATGACAATTAGATTCTGAAACGAGCACCAAGGAAGTGGGTACGCCGTACCTCTTACTAGCATTTGAGAGGTTTTTCAAATTTAGGGCAAAAACTGAGAATTGAGGCTTCAACTTCCTCCATGGATTCGAACATGAACTGGCTGCTAAGCTCCTCTGGAGGTGACTGCGGCTAGGGTTTTGAGGATGAAAGGATTCTTTCAGAAACATGGAGTGTTTTTCTATTATTAATTTTATTTTTGGCCAAATAAAAATAGGAGGGAGAGTTAAATTTGTTGGAGGGAATATAATATTTTAATGAAAGTTATAAGGCCACACTTGACAAGTGTTGTTTTTATAATTATAAAAGTAGCACACTTTAAAAGTGTAGTCATATATATAAATAGGTGTGGCTAATTATATCATGACTAGACTATGTTGGGAAAAATACTACAATATTGATATTAGAATGGAATTATAAAATAGTAAATAACTTATCACAAACACTGTGTCGTGGCAAGCCACTTCCTTGAAAGCGATTTCGGCCCGACTCTGGTGCAAATCGTAGTAGCCGGTCGCTCCCCAAGGTTCCACAGTTACTCTCAAACACGTGCACTCGTGGCTGAGAGTTTGGAGTTGCACAAAAATAATTGCCCAGGAATCCACAATAGGATGAAGGATTATTCAAGCCAATAAAAGGAAATTGTTGAGGGAGAGTAAATGGAAGATAGGACTTATTTTATTTTATTTTTTATGTTTTCTTCTCTGTGTTTAGCTCCCAAAATGATAGTCCTTAAATAGGAAAATCATTTACGTTTCATCCATAAAAAAAAATGTAAGAACTAACATATAATTAATGTAATGAAACATAACTCTTACTTTAATGACAAATTTGTCATAATACAAAGTAAGTCTTCTGAATGTTTCTTACGAAGTTAAGAAACTAACACTTGAAATAAATGTGAACCATTAATGAGGAAGTAACTTTCCTCTTTCACAATGTTCACATAGATTAATTACGGAGAGTTAAAAGATGTAACTTATTCTTTGCATTAAAAGAAAATGAATATTATCCACAGACTACACTTCTAAAGTGTAGCTTATATTACTAAAGAACACGCTTTATAAGTGTTGCCAATATAACCGTGCTCAAAAGTTAAAAACTAAGGCTACACTTTTAAAGTGTAGCCTTAAAAGGTTTAGGCAACATTTTACAAGCGTTGCCTAGATTTAGTGTGGCTTTAGGCCAAAAATGGTTTCAAAGCATACTTTCTTTGTGTCATTAAAATACCCCTGTTTGGATCTGGAGAACTTAATACCTAGAAAGAATTTGAGTTCACCTAGATCTTTCATCTTGAAGTTGGTTTGAATTTCGTGTCTAGTCTTGCATAACTGTTGAAGATTGCTCCCAGTAACCAGGAAATCATCCACATACACTAGCACTATCACAATATCTCTATTAGCCTGTATAATGAAAATGAATAGTCAAAGTGACTTTGTGGGAATCCCATCTGCACCAATGCCTCAGTTAGCTTCAAATTCCATTGCCTAGGTGCTTGTTTTAGATCATACAATGACTTATGTAATTTGCACACCTTCTTGCTCTATCCCTGGTTGGAAAATCCATCAGGAATCTGCACGTACACCTATTCATTCAGATCACCATTAAGGAAGGCGTTGTGCACATCCATCTAATATATAGACCAACCTTTAGAGGTAGCCATAGCAACCATAGCCCTCATAGTGACCATCTTAGCTACTGGACTAAATGTATCACCATAATCAGGACTTTCTCTCTAACTAAACCCCTTAGCAACCAGTTTGACCTTGAACCTCTCAACCTATCCTAAGGCTAAAAATTTGATCTTATAGATCCACCTGCACCGAATAGGTACCTTACAAGGTGGAAGGTCAAGAATGCTCCAGGTTTTATAAGCTTCTAAAGCTGCAATCTCCAGATTCATAACTTTTACCTAAGTAGGATCAGAAGCAGCCTCTTTGAAGGATACTAGTTCAGATATAGCTGAATAAGCTTGCAAGGCTTGACTATAAGAGGATGACAGATGAGAGTAAGTGAGATGAGATGAAAGTGGATAAAGACAAGAGCTAGCTTTAGCTTTTGCCTGAGTAACAAAATCCTACAACTACAAAGGAGGTTTACTAAGTCTGCCTAATCTTCTTGAGGAAGCATTTGGCACCTCAGGAGGAATTGACATTGTTCCTTGAGTGAGAGAATGAATCTCTCTGTGCAATTGAAAATTTCTGGATCCATTAATAGTGTCAAACCTTTCTCTCAAATCTAGCCACACCTTTCAAGCATCAGATGCATGCACTACAGAGCTAAGAAAACCAGGTCTCACTGCATTCATAATCCCGCTCAAAACAACTGCATTGCATTTTTCCCAGTGATCATGTAACTCTAGCTCAAACATAGACTTAGGAAACTTTCCATTTACAAATCCTAGCTTACTTCGACCTACTAAACCGATTCAAAAAGACCTACTCCGCAAAGCATAGCTCTCTGATCCTGTTAAATATAGTGAGATTAGAACTACCTGGAATTTCTATATTTTGAAGAAACAGAAGATGATTCTGATCAATCACAGAAAAATAATGTTGTGCGAGTACCACTACCGGTGCTAGTAGTTTCGACTTCAACTCCAACCATTGTAGTTCCTTTCATGGGAACCTTTAAACAATTTCTTTCGATTCACTAGTTTAGGAATGATGAGATCGGAGCACCTAATACTTTATCTGGAATATCCAGTCTCTATGATCGTAGGCTCTGATACCACGATAGCTCCATAACTGGATCTTAAAACATAGAAGAAATGTAGAAAGGAAGAAATAATTCGTATTGATTGAATTATGTAACTTGATACATTGAATATGTACACACTGTATATTTATACTACTAACATGAGCTTGTATCTGAATAATGCCAACTGGGCATATTTGTAACTAACTCTAGTTGAGTTGTTAACTAACTTAACCATCTAGCCTGCTTAACCATTTAGTTGGTGAACAAAGCCCTTCTTTCACAATCAAACTTATAATATGAGCATTACACCTAACATGTAAAAAAAAAATTCGAAGATCATACATTTCCAATCACTAAACCTTGCTTTTAAGTGCTTAATCGAAGAACTATTAGCTTTTGCATTAATCTCTTAAACCCTTCTCCCTCAACGACTTTAAATGGAGTTGTTCATCAAGAATAACAAACTCAATAGTGGCCTTCTTAACCTCAATTACATTATAAACAATCCTTTCCAAAATTCCTTGTCCCCCTTCTTAAACATGTTTATGTTTTAGCATTGATTGCACCCTATCAATGATTTTTAAAAGGGTTTTGGAGCAATTGCTATTTAAATGTGTCAATAGGTTAGAAGTCCCACTACGACAAGAAAATTCTTTAAAGCAATATTTGCATTTTTCTCTCTGTCTACCCTTCTTATCAAGAAATTTCTCAAAGTTCTTCAAAATTTGTGACTTGTTCCCTAAAACTCCCTCTATGGCTAGGATCTTGACCATGTGCTTGAAGTGGTGTTGGCAAGAGTGTAGTTTCAGTGTCAGTCACCTTTGAACCTTCAATATCCATTGTTTTAATCCAAAAAAAAAAAATCCAGATTCAAACGAAATATTATATGTTTTTAAAAATATAAATCCAATCCAAACAAAAACCAAATAAAAATCGTTTATTTAATTGATTTGTCTGTTTTTTTGATTTATGTTGGTTTTAACCCAAACGTGAACACCCCTAGTCAAACCACTAGAAAGGGACATTCTTCTTAGCCAATCTAATCAATGACAATGATGCTATATTAAAGGAAAACCCTCCACAGACCGCCTATAGTAGCCTTCTAACCCAGCAAAGTCACATAACTTCAAACCTTGATAGGAGAAGTAGGTCTAGCCCAAGCACACACTGCCCTGTCTTCATTGGATCCACCATAATAATTAAACATGATAAGTCTGAGGTGTTGAACTGTAAACACATGAGCTGATTCACTAACCAATTAACATGCAACTAATAAATGTTGAGCTGGAATATCTTAAAGTCTAGACTAGACTATGGGAGATACTAAAATCGACATATAACTCTCCAATATTACTTTCTACTGAGACACTATTTAAATGAGTGAGACGACCATTCGGACTCCTTCATGTTCTACTACATCAATAAAGTTTCAGGAATGTTGTAAGAGATAGTTGGAAACTAGATATACAGGGATTTGTATGTATGTGATATGCAAGAGGATGTGATCACAACTTTAAGGGACTACCGAATGGCAGGTCCCTGATATATAGTGATGGTTTCCAAATTGAGTTCTTTGAGGAGTATTGGGACACTGTAGGTGATGATATTGTTACATTTATCTTGCAATTTTTTAAGAATGGGAAATGACTGAAGACTGTTTTTTAAGGTACTAACACAATAGTACCAAAGGTGACTAATCCTTCATATGTCAAGGATTTTAGATATATTCCATGCTGTAATATCCTATACAAGTTGATTGCAAGGATAATTTCTACTAAGCTAAAGTTTGTAGTGGATTATATTGTGGGGCTACTGAGTATGCTTTTATAGAGGAGAGAAGTACTCTTGACAATGTGATTGTTGGAGATGAACCGGTAAAGGGTTATCAACAAAAGAATGTTTCACCTAGGTGCTTCATCAAATTTGATATAAGAAAAGCTTATGATTCTATAGAATGGCCTTTCTTGAAGATGATACTGGCTTAATTTGGAATTCCTTACAGAATGATAGAGCTGATTATGAATTGTATATGTACAGTTGAACTATGAATTGGTACTAAATGGGGGTCTTACGGAGATTTTCCAAGCCAAGAGGGTTAGGAGATCCTATGTATCCTTATCTTTTTGTCTTGGCTATGGAATATCTAAATAGAGCATTGAAATAATAGAAATTTTATCTAAAAGCATCTCGTGCAATAAAACTAAAAATATTGACATGAATTGATCATGAAATGAATATTCGGGACATATTGTATTCTAAGGGTTCATAAAGATATGGTTTAAAAAAACTTACTTAGAATCATGATAAAAATAAATAGACTAATGGTGAAGAGGAACAAAATCACTTCAAAATTCATGCTGATCAGAAGAACCCTGGTATTTTACATATTTTGTGATTGAAGAACTTCAATTTTCTTTGGTTATCAATCGGTGAAAGGATACCCAATGGGGAAATAACACATACCTGTAATGGAGGTAATAGCTTGCTTCCACATAAGCTTTGATGTTGAAGAACCTAGTTCTTGCTTGAGAGTAAACTTGAGTATAAATATTGTGACCTTTTCGAGTGTTAGGCATGGATGGGGAGGTTTTAGTTGACTAAATTTCCATTATTCCCACACAGGATAGGCTAAAATGACTTAGTACAGGGACTAAAAGAGTGGGGCAAGATCAAAATGTCCCTAAAAAAATTAAATTTGACAACTTCCACAAGACCATCAACGGCCATGGATCGATCTACGGGCCGTAGATACCTCTGGTGGGAATCAGGATAGCTTATGAGTTTCTGAAGTTTGATTCACGTCACCCAATTACGTCCTGTAGTTCCTTCTATGGATTGTAAACCCTGTCCGTAAAAGTCAGAAAAAAATTTGAGTTTCAAGACATTAATTTATGAACTAGCCTTCGGCCCATAAATGGTTTTACAATGCGTAAACGTGATTCCTAAATCTCAAGCTAATTTTTCCCATCTAGGAACATTGATCAGCAGTTCCCATCCACGGTCCCTGATTCTTTTTATGACCCGTAGATGGCCTCCATAAAACCCTGAATTTTCGACAGACTTAAATTTCTTAATTACACTATTTGATTTGAATTTTTATAACTTCTGAAGTGTTACAACCTGGGAAGGAATACATTTAGCCGTGTCCACCTTGACCGCCCGACTTACCTGATTGAGGGCCACCTCAAGTGATTAGGTACCACCCTTGTTATTGTGTGTGCCACCTCTAGTCAATTGAACCAAGCCTTAGGGAACTAAACCTTATGATCCTACTGCCTGATAGAATGACCCTACAACATTCTATGACAAAGTGTCCCAACTCGCCACACTCGTAACAACCTCTACCAGAAGAAAGCTGCTCAAATGACTCGACTGAACCCAACTGACCACCAAGGCCCGAATACCCAGAATGTGAACCCCGAGAAGTCTAACCCAAAGCCTGGATTCCCTGACCAATAATACCGTATAACATCTCGAATTTTGAAAATGAAACAATTGAATTAAATTGCAGAATCAGGTTCACGTCTACGAGACCAGTCTACGGTTCGTATGACTTTTTTACCAGTCATAGACCAGTCTCTTAGAAATGGAGGAAAATAATTTTTTAAGAAAATTAAGTTCCAATATTTCCTTAAGATTGACCAATAAGGTTATCTACGAGCCATAGATAGGTCTTGTAGAAAGGTCCCATACTTAGTAATTTTTTGAGGTTTAAGTTGGGTTCTATGGGTTAGGTCTATGGATCATATAAGGTTCTATGGGTCGCATATGAGTCTTGTTGAAAATAGGTGAAATTCATGGTCCCAATACTTGTTCTACGACAGACCAATAAGGACTATAGTAGATCGAGTTCGATTGTTATTTTAAAGCTTTTTGGTATTTTCCTAATTGTTTTAAACCAAAATTAAGTCATTTTGGCCTTCATCCTAAGGCCTATATAAAAATGTTTTTATTCCTAAATTAACTACTTAAACATCCATTCCCCTATTTTTCAAAACCTTACCAAATTCACTCCCTGATTTCCCCTCAACCTAAGGAATAAGAAGAAGAAGAAGAAGAAGAAGAAGGAGAAGAAGAAGAAGCTAGATTTCAATCCAACTCTCCAATTCACCATTTATTTTGGACTTTTATTAGAAAGTCATGTGGGTATTCACCTATGGAGACCATTCCTCCATGGTGTCCCAAAGCTTCTAAATTCAATTCCAATTGAACAAGTTAGGGTTCTTTCTAATCCTAAGTGGGTTTCTTCCAAATTATGATTTGTTATTGTTGATTAATTCTTCTAATGCATAGTTAAATGTTTATACATGATATTTAGTTAATTATATTGGCCCATGCCTAATTTGTGATTTTCAACTATAGACCTATGATGGACCTATGAACTATGAATTTTGAAGAATTGTGCATGCTTTATGAAAATGATGTTTGTAATGGTAGGGTGCTTTAAGATGAACGTATCACTGTTATTGTGAAAGGTTTCTCTCACCTACAAATATGATCATGATTTGTGAAAGGTGTTTCTCACATATGAATTCTCATTGGTGAAAGGTTTTCTCACCCATGATGAATTGCAATTTAAGGAGCAATTCTATATTTTGAGTTTAAAGATATGGATTGGTATTAATCATTGCATTTCCTATGTTATAATGATATATTACTTTTACCTATTCCATTGAGATTTAGACTTAGCATCGAGAAGATTTGAGGTGGAGGATTAAATAGGGTAGTCTCTGGTAGCAACATCTAGTTCCTAAGTACGTGCCCCCGTAAGACTATCTTAAATGACCTAGCTAGTGAATCCATTTAGCAAAAGATGATATTTCAAGATTCAACCTTGGAAAGTAGATTCCCCTTCATTCGGTATAAGGGATATACCAAATTCAGTGATATAACACTCATGTTTTATTTTCAGTTACAACTAATATCCCATGAAATGACTATGTTTCTTAAAAGTTTTTCTTAGGTCTCCAATTTCAATGTATAGGCCATATTTCATGATTTACATATAATTTATTCTTTAAGATTTTAAATGTTCAAATAATGGTCATGCCTACATGTTGTAAGTCATTCATGCTACCATGTCTATTTTTATGCATATTTTTCACATACTTAGTACATTCCATATACTAATGCATACTTGTGCCTACATCATCTCAGTAATGCAGGATCTTATGCTCCAATCTCTCACTCTTGTGGCTAGTTCATTCTTTTAAATTCAAGAGTTTGGTGAGTCCTCATGTTCTGAGGACCGAGATACATTTACCTGTTCATGTTTTTCATCAGTTTTCAGACTTGTAGGTAATGTATGGGTTTACGTCCCAATCACTTTCCATATGATGACAAATAAATGGCTTATTGATACTTATGATTAGACTTCCACTTTGTCAAACTCTTATATGATATATAATTATGACTTTCAATTCTTCACTTAAATTATCTTGTATGATGTACGCTAAGTGGATTGTGTTAGCCCTCTCGGGATCCTACACACTATGTTACTTCTAGGGTACACTTTGGTTCGTGACATACCCACGAAGCCACCATCTTCAATCTACAGTGCCATCCAAATCGACCAACTAAGCTATACTTTTATGGTAACTTTTGCCTAGGAAACCCCTACCTCAACCCTAAGACCCACGAAAACCATCTTGCGGCAGGGCCTCATGTTGTTGACTATATAGGCCTTATGGCGTATAATCTAACTTCAAGAAATGAATAGCCCAATGCTACCATCTACTATATAGCCAAATGAAATTGTAAAGCTAACCCTCCGGCGAACCTACAAACCCGCTTGAGCTCAGTCACCATAATCACAGTTGCATTCTTACCTAGCTTTTGGAATTACATCTCATGCTCCACCATCGACATCGATCCATGCAAAAAGTCTATAAACTCAACTAAAAACCTCTCCATCAAGTTTCAAGGTACATACATCTCCAAGAAGCCCTTCAAAAACCAAGCCCAAGTCATCAGAGGTGACCCATATGGCTTACACTTAATATAACCTCCACCACGACTTTGTTAGTACATCCATCTTGAAAATTATGTAAGAAACTCTATATGACTCAACCAAACAGAGGTTATGAAACCTCTCCTAGTAATTCAAAATAAAATCGTGGGCATCCTAGCGTAAAGAACCGGAGAATCTGAGAGGAACCAACCTAATGAATCATCGCAACATCTTTTTCTCTTCAAAAGACATAACCGGCCTAAGTGCCATAGGCAGAGAAACTGTCGCCAACGACAACTTTTCTAAATGAAGAGTTGCAACGGGTTGTGCTCGTAGTACATGTTCAGATGGTGTTCTTGGTTGGGATGAAGTTTTGGACCCATTACTTACTTGAGGGCTAGAAGATGTACTAGGCAAAGTCCTTAGGGAAATATCCTCCATGAAGTTGAGGATCCTAGCCAAATTATGCTGAGGGACCGACATGGTAATGAATCATGGCAGAGGTTGGATTGTCCCCATACCATCTGGATGGTGTTGGACCTAATCTATCTTATAAAGAGCTCTGGTGTTAGTGCCCATTATTAATCTCGGGGTAGAAGCTCAGACACTACCTCCATCTCTAGATCGTCCTTGGCATCTACACCTAGTCGGGGCTCCCTCTGCAAGCACCTGAGGGTCTCATCCACTTGCAAACAATCTCATATAAGCATCTGAGAAAGAATTAAATAAACAAAATTTAGATATTGCTACTCAAGAACACACGATAATGAACAAGAAAACTAAAGTATTTCTAAGAATGCCCTAAACCCTTTCAAAGATAGGATCGAGGGCATCGTATCGATCTGCGAGACTCTACTAAGAACTTGATCTTGTACTATTAATATAATGAACCTAAACCTCAGATACCGCGCCCTAACCACGGGAAATTGGACTATGATGGCGTTTACCATAAGCCCAGTAGGCAAACCCAAACCTAAATCATAAAGTAATAAGAACTACAAAATAAATAAACCGAAGTAAAATGAAGACATAGAATAGGGCTCATGGCATATATGTGTGTGTGTGTATGTATATATATATATATATATATATATATATATATATATATATATATATATATATATATATATATATATATAATATACAAAATAGTATCAAAAGTGATCGAGAAATAAATAACTATATACAAAACCAATCCGGACTTCATATCATGGGGATAAGAGCATCTAAGTACAAAAAGGTTATATATATCAACTCTTTCTTATAAAATACAAAATACATAGACAATATAAAAAGAAGGAAAACAAAACAATATTCGGATGCCAAGAGTTTACTATGATCTAAATCTATGACGACCATGGGATATCTAAACTCAGCGAGGGTGGCTCAGATTAGGAGCTGCATCAGAAAAAATATAGAAGTATAGTGTGAATACCGTAACACGGGTTCTCAGTAGAAATCATAGGCCGATCGAGCTTAGAAAGACCATATATAATGATGATGATAATGATGATGATAATGATGTGATGACAACGACGACGACAACAACAACAACAACAACAACAACAACAATAATAATAATAATAATAATAATAATAATAATAATAATAATAATAATAATAATTAGCACGATAGCATTGACAAAATGAATGAATCGCTAATTAGATTAAACCGACATCACTAACAATAAAAAAGATGAAAACCAAAAATCTCGCCATACAAGTCAAGCCACTCCCAGATATAAATACAAAATGTGGTGATGCAATGCATATGTAGTTGATGCATGAATAATCAAACAAGTTTCAGAAATGTCTTGCTGGCTACCTCGGGGACTTCTCGGGATTACTATGGAACCCGCCTCAGCTCAACCGCAATAATTACAGTGATCAAAATTTAATCGGCAAGCCATCAGAGATTATCAATATATATATTATACATGAAGTGCAATTCAGAATAATCCTTTGGGCATAAGATGTCAAGTAAAATAGTACCTCTTTCAACAAAACTGCAGAAGTTCGTACATTTAAGGGAAGACCTTCTTTTTATCTGGTTCCTCCTACAAGTGATTTTCCTTCAATTACTAAAGCCTCAACAGTCAACCCTACATGTTTTAAAGTACATATATCTTTAAGGCACATAACTTTGAAAATGATGCATTTTGTTTCCAAAATCTCAAGCTCCTTCAAGTGAAAACGGTAACCCCATCTCTCAAAGCTCAAAACAAGTGGAAACCATTTCAAAAAAAAAATCATGTTCCAAATACATCTTTCTCCTCTCTCTAGATAAAAAAATGGCCACATGCAAGTGTCATGCACATAATCTGATACAAAACACAGTCAAACAATTCATAAATTAATTACAACACACAATCAAACAGAGAGATACCCGTCAGACTACAGTCGTACTAACCTCGAACTCCAGCCAATCCAAATCCAAGGCCTCTGGCCCACAAACACAATATTAATACGACCAAAGCTAAAAAATAACAAAAAAGGCACACATTAATACCAAATTAATTCAAAAAGAATAAATCCAAGTGTAAACAACGAAGAAGCATTTTAAAGACCCTATAACGCCAACCAAGATTAATAATCATCCTAAAATAAGGCTTTACGAATAAAATCTAAACTAATAACTCGAGAGTGGAAAAAATACAACTAAGGATAATGCAACCTGGAATATCACCCTAAGCCCTTCCTAACGATCAGTACTACTCAATATATATAATCTAGCAAATCCAAGTCTATAAAGAAGTGTTATGACCGAAAATAAGCAGTTGTAAACGCGAAGGCTAGCAAAGCAAACCTCGAAAGACTACGAGTAAGAAGACAACCGAGAAATACACAAAAAGACACAAAGATTTAATGTGGTTCGGTCAATCGAACTACGTCCACAAAGGAGATGAGCAATCCAATATAAATATGAGAGTACAAAATACTGAGAGAAACAACCTCAACCAATTCACTCAGAATACATGGGAGGTTCACACAAGTGATAACGTATCAAGCTTGTGACCCACAAATTCTCCCCATAGCCAAAACTCTCAAAGCCCTTAAGACTATATTGTGAATGCTGATTAAGTTCAAAGGAACAAGCCTATATTTATAGAGTCCTAAACCTTTCCTACTAGAAAAAGGATTAGTCAAATACAAAACATTTTTCTAAAAGGAAAACCTATTTATGGTAAGAAATTTAGGGCAAAGAAAACCCAACAAGAAGAAGTGTTAACCTACCTCAGGGTTGGAATCACATTTGAACCTCTATTCTAGAGCTTATCCTTTCTAAGAGCCTCCGGTCGATGTCACACTATCAAATTAGCGAAGAGAGAATATATATGAGTAAAATGATACCTGTCACGATGTCACAACCCCGGGTTACACCCTAGACGTAACATGACATACAAGACCCCGAGAGGTCTCAAATAAGCTACTTAGATTTCATAACATAAAACATTTTCAATCAACATCCGAGTTTTATATCAAAAGATGAAGTCTATTACACTTTGTCTCAAAACATCTAAAATATGAATATCGTAGGGCACAACCCATATGATATTGTTCAAAAACATGAAATGAAAGAACATATGAGAAATAGTGGTCAAATCCTCTAATGCTATGAGAACTTACCAATCTTCAAGTCTTGATCTACTAAGATCCTAGCCACGGGGATGAGAGTCGAGATCGCTGGACCATACTTTTGGAAGAAATGTAGGCAAGAGTATGCATTAGTAAAAATATGTACTAAATATGATAACTAGCATAAATATCAACATAAATATAAGATTTAGACAATATAAGTCATAAGGCATAATCAATGCACCTAATAGACATATCAGCATAAGATTAATACTTCTTGAAGTAACCTCAAATCAAAATTACTCATCATGGAGGAAACTCAATCAACAATCCAAGCTCATCATTCATCATAACATAGTCTAGCTTAAATTTTATAGACATGGAGAATCACCTGTTTCCTTACTATAAAAGAACATGGGTAGTCGCCACTAGTCCTTCTTAACATATGGATCATAGGTATTCGCCTCTAGTCCAACATCATGTGACATGGGTATTTGCCTCTTGTCATTATATAGGTATCATGGGTACTCACCTTTTGTCAAAATCATATCTTAAGAACATAGGGAGTCGCCTCCTGTTCAACTTTGAGGAATAAGGGTAATTGCCTCTTTATTTTATTCTAGGGAATACATGTAATCACCTTATATGCATCTCATTTAGAGGTCATAGGTAATCGCCTCTAGCCTCATCACTTTATTAGTCTTTAACGTTAGATTTATTTTAGGTGATCAATCCTTTCAACATATAATCATTGAATCTGAGAAAGACTTTCACATCCATAACATAAGAAATTCATGTGGGAACTATCTTTTCCATAACAATCACATCAATAATCAACAATTGACAACATAGGCTTTAGTCTCAAAGCACTAATCCTCATAGTCATGCTCTATGCTAAATCTCAAGCAATTCCATATCATAATCATATCATAAACTTCAATATCAAAGTATTCCCAATCATGATTCATCATATAAGCTTCAATTCTAATGTATCTCATCAATCCTATATTGAATACATCTAAACCCACAAATTCTCTTTTCATGACATAAAACCCATTTATATCAATTTCAACCTAGAAACATGGGTTAAACATGGGTACATGTATGTTCATCCTAAAAACATGCACTCCTATCAATTCAATCATAAACAATCATAACTCAATCATTTGAAACATCATTCATCAAGACCCACAACATTATAAGAAAACCCTAACTTAAATTGAGGAATTTAGGGGGCTCCATGATTGAAAAGTCATCATACCTTGGTTACAAATCCCACAAATGCTTGAGTATCAGAGACTTAACCTTATTCCTAGCTCCAACTCTTTCTTCTTCTTTTTCAAGTTCTAGAGAGATAAATATTTGAAAGGAAGACTTTGAGATTTCTTTTGGGTTTTGGAAATAATGACTCGAATGGGTGAATTCTGGAGTTAAAATGACTTATATGGGTGTCCTAGGCTTGGGTAAAACGATATAGTATTAATCTAGTTAAAACCAAAAATGACCCTTGAGCCCTTAACTTACGAAGGCTTGCCCCACCTTAATAATGGGCTCCACGAGTCATGGTCCCACTCATGATCACATACCAGTAGCTTGGAAACCACTCATTTAACCCCTAAAAATCAAGTCACCTTCACGACCCCTCCCACAGCCCGTCAAGGCCTTTAAGAGCTGTGAAGTGACTCGTGTGGAGGAGGCTGTTTTGGGTAGTGTAGCCTAGCTACTGCCTAGCCTACCACGAGCCTCACCACAACCCATGATCCCTAATATGAGGCATCATGGTGGCCTTGGAAGGTTGGACAGTGCATGGTGAAAGATTATCCACACTTCCCTTCCTTGGCTCGTGCCCTCATTTAGCCCTAACTTAGACTACTAGATTTTTGAGGTGTTATACACGATCCGAACCTACGCCTTGGACGTGACCGACATGCGAGAACCATTTATGATCCCCAAGCGAACCCTTGGTCTGGCTGCATGACTTACATAAATCTAAATAATACGCAGAAGCTTAAAATAGATAAACATTTAGACACTCAAGAAGGTCTTTAAATATTGTCTTGCAAATACTCAACATAAGTCATAAGTTAAATAAACATCATGAGAAAACAATGGGACATCTAATTTTATTTGTCGATGAAGATTCTAACGATTCAAGATAGATGTGGGAACCCCAATTTTTTTTCTCAAGTGTTTTTTATGTCCCCCGCCCCAAAACCCACGACACTAAAGCATAATGGGAATGGTGTCTCAAGAAAGCAAGGAGCCCACACTAAATACTGACTACGAATGTGATATGATCTCAATGAAGCACCTATTGATGATCTTGAACTCCTGTACTGTAGCTGCATCATAAAATATGCACATTGAATGAAGTCAGTATATTGAATGTATGAGTATGTAATATAGCTGAGTAAAGCAGAAACTAAACCGAAAGCAACTCAACTAAATCAATACAGGAATAAGACAAGAAAACCCTTTAAGATTTACAATAAGATATGCAATAAAAACAATATGAAATTACCATACTTGTGGGGAGTTTCTCTAATCGACAACAATTACTGAAATTACCATACTTGTGGGGAGTTTCTCTAATAGACAACCATTACTATGAGCCTAACAACAATATAATGTTTCGCGCACGTTGCAAGGGCCATCTTATACCTTGTCAGGGTATATGATGATATTGTGACTGTGGACCCATCTAATAAGCCTTCTTAGAGGCAATGAGGAGTCACATGAAGAATCAATTCTATCCTACACTACACTAGATAGGTAGTTTTATGGGACTTCCGAGTTACAAAAGACTCTAAGTGAAATGAAAATTAAGACGCGTCACCCTTAAGTTTTTATCAAAATAGAGCTTTAAAACTTCCCTTTTAATTTACTCTGACTTTAAGTGAAACAAAAATTAACACACGTGATTAGGACATTTAGGATCTCTCAAGGATTAATGGAACCTTTAGGAGTTAATAGAAAGAAGATAACATAGTCACGATGAAAATAAAACACCGAAAGAAAAGGACCAAGAAACCTTGGTGTACTAAGAAGCATAGGGCTGCACACCCTAAATTATAGGCAGAAGTTTCAGGAGCACTACTAGTGTGGTACGCCAAGCACCAAAATACTTACCAATAGTTCCAGGGTTATGGTGGCACACCACCTCACCCCTATATCTAGAATTCCCACGAATTTTTCTACTCAATTTTAGGTCCTAACTAATCTAGAATCAAGTGATTTCTTCTAAACTTTTTTATAAACCCAACACAAATTCATCGAAATCTCATACAGTCTCGATCAAAAATCACAACACTGTATCCTCCACCCAAGAAACTTAAAACCTCCATTGTTAAAGAATGAAACAACAATCAAGAACTACTCAATAATCTCTTAATATAACGATTTTCATGGACAAATATAGATGTATGGAGTGAGGAAGAACAAGTAAAAAACTATGGACGCCTTACATACATGTAAAGAACAATTATCTTGGCGAATTTCCACAATTCTTGAAGAACGCTTGAACTTAGCCCTTTTTCTCGTCTTGAAACCTCACTCTAAATCCCTAAGTGTTTATGAACGTGAAAAAGTGGTCTAAATCATATTAAACCCTTATTTGGGGTGAAAAAACATTTTAGGCCTAGTGGGAAAAGGCAAAGACCAAAGTACCCTTTCCTAAAACAGATGAAATGCCTTAGAGGCTTCACTCAAACGAGTATAACTTTTTACTTCGAGCTCAAAATTAGGCAAACTTGATGGCGTTGGAAAGAGGACTCAAAGACCTTCAATTTTATAGATCATGATTCACCTAATTTTATGTTTTAAAAGATATGTTTGTTTGGAGTTTACCCAAAACTAAGAACCGATGGGTGACTTGCACAAACTCATTCAGTTGTTTCAAAGTTTGAGGTGTTATAATACCAAAGTTGCAATAAAAGATTTCAGATCAAAATATGACCATGGGACTTGCATATGAAATTCAAAAATTGATTTAGTCACAAGATCTCAACTAGCTCAAGAAACTTGTGCCCTAAAAATGGGCACATTTCGAGCACTGATTGAGCTCAAAATAGTCCCACCAACTTTAAGGTCAATAATGATCAAAATGGATTTTAAAAGCAGAAATCAACGGAATATACATGGTGTAAGGAAGATTAATGATCCACAATATGTTCCCATGTCATCCATAGTCAAAATCCAGCAACTCCCAGCTGATTTCTCCTTCAATTTCTCTCCAAATCTCCACAACAATGGAAATTCACTTGGGGAATATGCATGTTAAAAACGCGAGGAACTGATATAATTGTAACAAAGTTCTTCATCGCGATCACAACTTATTAAACTTTTGAGTGGGTCCATTTCCCTCACATTGCGATGATATGGTCAATGAGCACGCCTATGTTGACTAAGAAATGTGGTTTTCACATTCATGTGTCCCAGCTCATGGTCGTGCTGAGAAAATGTTGGGTGCTGGTCAGCACCAGCTTCATCTGTTCATTTTATAGTTAGGAAAAATGCTTGAACGAGATCTCGTGAATCGTTTGGAACCCCGGGAATGCAAATGTACTATGATACCCCACCAGAAACAACATTCCAAACTAAATAGAGTCGAAGAAACAACCAACAAGGTTGTCTCAATAGAATGTTGACCAAATCAACACTTACAAAAGCAATCAAATAAGCATAACACAAAACAACATAAAAACATCCCAATCACCTTGGGGTCTAAACCAAAGGTCATTCTCTCTCAAACTCGGCATTCAGAGCTAAACATGATGATGGAATTTTCATTTGAGCATATTTACCTAGCATGTTTACCAAAGCCAATCATTTTCCAAACTTTTGGAAACATCTCGCCTAGCGGTTCAAACTCATGCCGAAGACCTAGAGACCTGAACCAACAACACCATTAGTCCTTCAATGTATAGATTTTTCAAATTTAGCTTATATTTAAAAAATTACATGGTCAAACTGTTAATTAAATTTAATGATAGATTTTTGAAACTTTGACCGTAGCATATCAGCGAGCATTTAACATCCGATGCCCATTTTACCCCTTTGTGATTTGTTAATTACAAGGATGTACTTGTATATGTGATAAAATAATAAAGGTTTTAAAGGGTAAATTATTTTAAATTGTTTCCTTTACTTCAAGTATATAATCCTTCTTTCTTCCTCGGAAACTCCACAAGAGGTCTATATTTTTCTTAGTTTCTTCCGCCTGGGTGCTTCTTTATTTTCACATTCGAGCAATTCTAATTAGTAAGTATTTTTTGGTTTCTTCTTTAAAGTAAAACTTTGATGTGTAAGTATGACGTTCAATTATTTTCCTCTTGTAACTAGGGATTTAGACATACGATGAGTTTCATTGGTATACTAGTTTCATGGCTTCAGTTCTTCAATCAATAAAATTACAATGTATTAATGTGTAATTATTTTCTAGTTGATATGGTACAGATATATGGCTTCTATTTTTTTGTTTGCCTAAGATTAAACTTACAGATTTGATGTATTTGCATCTAATATATCTTTTTCTATCTTGCAGTGATCTATGGCTGAACAAAAGGGTAAACTTTCTACCTATAGAAGTGCTAAACAAGAAATGGATCTAAATCTCTCACCTGGTGGCTCTTATAATTGTGAAAAGCCTAATGAAGTTTCAATTCCCCAACCGTTTTCACAGATTATGGCATCAGCTGTCAATAATCCTGCCTTTCAGCGGGCTATTGAGGTTATAAGATCTGATCTGCGCAACAAATTAGAAGATACGTTTAAAATTTGTGGTATGCTGTATATCCCCCTTTCTCCGTTTTGCTGATGTTAAGTGATTTAGGTGGCCACATTGCTTTCATCTTTTTTACGCCTACTTATGTTCTTTCCATTTTTTAAAATCTTTCCCAATATTTACTCTTCTTGTCTTAATCCCTTTAATCTTATTTTTTCAATGCTTTTATCTTGAACTTAGTTAATGTAATTTAGTTTGTTAAAGGATTCATGAAAAACAAAGAACAAGGAAGAACAACAATATTTAATGTGATTAAGATCAGAATGATCCTACTTCCACCGGAGGACAACTGCTTGTATATTAACAAACAAAGGGAAGAGATCCCAAATACATCTAAGAGAATCGCTCTGTTAATTTTCTACTCTTCTGATGTATTTCTCTAGGAGTTTCTGGATGGATTTGTACAACAGAGAATGACCATCCTTTTATAGGTGGCCAAGCTTGAGCTCTAAGCAAGAAAAGAAATACTAAATTTTTCCTCCACAATTTTTGGCTTGCTCTTCAAGTTCAATTCCTAGCCAAGTAAATTGACACATGAAATTTTGTTCCATTGGGTTTGACCCCACAAAGACCAAACCAACTCTTCTAATCTCCACCTTGGTTTGCGTTTTGAGTTTTTTTATGAACAACTCTTGCCAAAACTTCTAACTTCACTGGGAAATTCCGTTGTATGAAACAAGAAGAATTTAACCTTTGTTGAACAAATTAGCTCCACCTAGCATTTGTTTTCTCAGAGTTACATCAGTTGATGCATACTCCCACCAAGTCCTTGCAGTGTGCAAACTTGGCAAGCTAGACTATCTTGGTTAACATGTCTATAGAGTTATCGTCTATGATAACCTTCTCAGCTTTGATAGTTTCCTCTTCAATGACATATCGAATGAAATGAAGTTTGACATCAATGTGTTTGGTGCGTTCATTAAATCTTTGATTTCTAAACAAATCAATAAAACTTTGACTATCATATCATAGAGCTGATTCCAGTTGAACCAAACTCAATTCTGCCACCCAACCTTTTAACCAAATAGATTCTTTCATTACCTCCGTTGTTGCCATATATTCTGCCTCTGTTGTAGACAAAGCGACAATCGATTGTAAGTTTGATTTCCAACTAATGATACTGTCAGTGAGAGTTAGGATATATCAAGTAGTGTACCTTCTTCGATCATATGCATAACCAGAATCTACCTAATCGAGAACTAAAATACCTTCACTTTTCCAAAAGGTCGGTCCAAGATAAGAAGCTCCTTTGAGATATCTCCATATCCAATAGGCAACTTCCCAATGCCTTTTCCTTGGATTTTTCGTGTATCTTCTTACCACACTTACACATTGAGCAATAACTGGATGTGTGCATACCGTTTCATACATAATGCTACTAACTGCGCTAGCATAACGAACCTTTGACATATGCTCCACCCCATCCAAAGACTAAGGAATTTGTAACTCCGAAAGCTTGAAATTAGAAACTAACAGTGTACTTACAGGATTGCTCATATGCATATTGAATCTCTCAAGAACCTTTTTGATGTACCTCTTCTAAGAAAAATGTACAACACCATCTTCTCTTGAAATATCCATTCCAAAATAATTCTTTGCAGCTCCCAAATCCTTCATGTCAAATTCCTTGCTTAACAGTTTCTTCAAAAAATTTATCTCTATGATGTTGTTAGCAGCAATAAGTATATTATCAACCTACAACAATTATAAATCATAGAGTTACCAGACATCTTCTTGTGATACATGCAACTATCAAATGCACACCTCAAAAATCCATGTGTATTCATGGATACATCAAACCTCTTGTACCACTATCTATGGGATTGCTCAAACCATACAAGAAATTCGTCAGTTGACATTTATGATCTTCATTTCCCTCAGCTAGTAAACCTTCAGGCTGGTCCATACAAATTCTCTTTAAGATCACCATGTAAAAAAGATGTTTTTGACACCAATGTTTTCAAGCTCCAGATCAAATCGTGCAATCAATTCTAGTAGCACGTGGATTGGACTATGTTTCATGACTGGAGAAAAGATCTCATTATAGACAATTTTCTCCTTTTGAACGAAACATTTTGCAACAAATCTCGCGTTGAACCTAGAATCTTCCACTTCTCGAATACCCTTTTTCTCTCTATAAACCTATTTGCATCAAACTGTCCTATTCCTCTTTGGCCTTTCAACTAAAACCCATATCTTCCATCATGTCTAGTCCTCAGTATGAAGCATCCTTGCAAGAAGTTTCTTCAACATACGAGGAGGGCTCGAGATTCTTAATCTCTTCTTCTACAACTACGAACACATGTACAATCAAATTCGGTTTCTCTATAACACATTCCAGTTTAATCAATTTCAGTTCAAATTCGACATCCTTAATCTTTTCCTATGCAATTTTGTTTGGTTCATTGACAACAAGTTCTTCAAGATCTACATCGTTTGACACATCAACTTTAGTCTCTCGATGCATTTACTTTGTAATGGCATGACCCAATTCCTCAAATCATGATAGCACCTACTATTACCCACTAGTAGATAAGTCAACTCATAACCTAGAACAACAAGTAATAAGTATAAGGGATGAAACAAACATGATCAATACTTTAAGCAATAAAACTAGACATAAGCGAAAGCAAACCAAAACTATATACATAAAAGATCCCTTCGAGAACCTTAAAGTTACAAGTTCAAAGTTGCTCTCAAAAAAGTACAAGTTTAAAAAGTTGACCTTAAGCAAATCTTGTCTCAAAATACAAAACACTAGCTATACAATATATTGAAGGAGACGTGCAATTCATAACGCCAAGTACTGACTCTCACCTCCAATCCACAAAGCTGCAAGCTCAAACAATCACCGATGATAGGCACTACAAGGTTTTGCATCACAAAATAGATGTAAAGTGTAGCATCAGTACCAAAACAATGGGTACTCACTAGGCATCATATGTTGACCAAGTAAGAAAGCAAAAGACAATATAAAAAGATAGAATCCAGACACAAACAAAGGTCAAAGCGGAATTTAAAGAAAGCACATAGCTGTAACAGAAGTAAAAATTAAGTGCAATTAAACTAAACCTAACTGACCTCATAAGCCCAGAAGGTACACTCGTGCATAACTTTAAGTAAAATCCAAATAGACCCCTATAAGCCTGACAGGTACACAAAATAGTTGAAGTACAAGAGTGAAGTAATTGTGAATCAAGATACCAAAAGTGTAAACCAAGTCTCGAACCCCAAGTAACAACCTCAAACTGTAAGCACTCAATAAAGGGTCCACCTAGCTGGACATTAGACTCTCAGGGGCACCACTCCATATAACAAGAGTAAACTCGAGGCCACCTAACCAGACAATAACTCCTAAGGAATTAGCCCAGCTAACAAATGTAACCCGGAGGCATCAATATGACTATCCGCCAAGCCAGACAGAAAACTCATAGGGGGTACTAACCCAACTAGCAAGAGTAAACTCGGGGGACTAAACAAGAACATCAAAGAACCGTGTATTGTCAACCATTAATATTGTTGTGGAATGACGTCCACTCCCAAAAAATCAATATGAGACTACTAACCTGAACCACTTTAATCCCAAGTCATCTAGTGAAACACAAAAACCTCTGATATCACAATGGCCATAGAAATAGGGAGAGTGAATAGAAGCTCGACAAAGATGAAATAATGCTGAAACTAATGCTCATTTTATCAGGCTCAATTCTTTACACCAGTCTATAGGGAACTAGTTTGTTCGACACGACGTCGGAGAAGAAATAAGGCCTAAAGGAAACAAGTATCGCAAATCTATGGCTAACACTATTCTAATCATAGATTAAGGTCAAATATTCCAAATTACACAACAATCAACAACATAAAGTCTCACCATGACATAAATATTATCACACAACCCCAACTAGCGTGGTACTAATATAAAAAAATATTGAAACAAGCCTAATTAGTTCAATTTAAGATGAATTTACATATTCGAGATCAATCTAGCGAAGGAAGGTCGTAACTGATTTTTTGGATGACTACAAGCACTCCAAATAACTTTTTTAGAGGGTTTCCTTTCCAAACGACCTCAGAACGCTACCACTTTATATATGTAAAAAGGATCACAACATTAATAAGGTCATTTCAACACCAAACGCACATCAATGAAGATGAACCGATTTTGGAGTCAAATTGGGATCATGCGACCTGCACAAGAATTTCCAAAGTTAACTCTGTAAAAAGGTCTAGCACAGTACCCCTAACTTGTGTTCCAAAATTGAATATAATCCAGGTCTCAAAATAAAAATAAAACCACATAAAAAACAATTCATATTTATAGAAAAACAAGGGACAACAATAGTCCATAAACCAATGATAATACCTTCAACAAAATTTCCCCGATGCTCCCCGATCACACGCAAACATAGCCCTAAACCTCTTGATCAACCCATGCTTTGAATCATCCTATTTGAAGCTAAAATAAGCGAGGAATCACCAAAAAAACTTTGAAAAAAAAGCTTAAATTCGATTAAGTCTTTGAAAGATTGGATGAGGGTCGCTTACGCAAATACTTACATCACTTATGCGACCAACCAATAAGAGGCAAGCCTCTCTTCGATGATACCCTGGTCAGTAAAGATAAGCTTGCTAAAGCAGCACCACGGTCGCAAAAGAGACTAGGCCTGGGCTGGTTAGGCTTGCTTGTGCAAGCCCCTATCGCTTAAGCAGAGCCATGGCTACTAAAGAGATTGCCGCCTAAATTGACTAGCTCGCTAAAGATAAACCATGTTCGCTTTAGTGGAGGTCACTTAAGTGAGACCAGGGTTACTAAAGTGACAACACCAACATCAGACTTCAGAAATTTTCAGCTAAGTCCCTTGGGCTCTTCCCAGGGGCTCAAGATTAGTTAGGAACCCTGTGCATGATAAAAAGATATGCAACCCAATCAAATTTGACGTTCTGAACTCAATGGACAAGTGTAATCTTCCGTACGAGGCCATCTCGACTAAAAGTGGATCCCACTCCAAACTCTATTATAAACTAAAATCCATAATGGGTTTGGAATTAGCCTGAGAGCCTTGGGATCCATATGAAGGGTTGTTTTAGACCAAAATAAATCATGCTAACACAATTCTCATCTATGTATGTTTACCAAGAGTATTTATCAAGGTCAAACTTAGGCCATAACTTGAAAGTCAAATTGCCAAATTGCACAAACTCGTGCCGAAAGCTTCGAGAGCCATGCCGACCATGTGACTAGCCTAATATGACCCTTTTAAAGATGATGGAATCATTACAATTAGATTCCCTGATTATCTTCCTGAATGTTTGATCCAAAATGAATGTTTAAGGTTCAAAAGATCTAAAACATAGAAATTCACATAAAACCCAAATAAACGACTAGGTGAACGAACTATCATTCCCAATATGTCATAAATTACTTGGGGTAGATATAGGAACACTTCAAAAGATGAACATAAGTCATTAACACATAAATGACCTGGAGGGTCATTACAAGTAAGCTCCAGTTATAGGTTCACCTGCTCGATGTTCTCGTTTCTTGATAAATCCATAGAAAATTTATGAGGATCAAGTTTAGAGGATTCATTAAAGGTAAAATCTCTATTGAAAACAAATTTGAGTTTAGATAAACACCAAAGCTTGTACCCTTTTACTCCATTATATACCTTACCAATATGGCCTTCTTAGCCTTGGTTCAAGATTTCCTTCATAAACATGATAATAAGCTTGATACCGAAATATTCGCAAGAATAAATAGTTCGAGGGTTCTTCTGGACATACGTTGTTAGAAGACTTAAAGTCAATCATGAGACTGGAGATTTATTGACAATATAAGAAGCAATTTGAACTACTTTAGCCCAAAACACTTTGGATATTTTTTCTTGTAAAAGCATACAATGAGCCTTCTTAAGAAGAGCTCTACTCATACTCTCGACAACTTTATTTTTTTTTGGTGTATGCCTTTCTGTCTTATGTCTTGCGATCCAGACCTTGTAGAAATCATTGAAGTCTTCACTGTAAAACTCCAAGCCATCATTTGTGCAACTTTAAGCCAATTATTTCTCTCATGTGCCATAATATTGACTTATCATCATCATATAATTGTACTATACATGCATTTACATAGCCAACAATTGTACTTCCTGCTAGTGTGTAGAGGCCATCCTCCAGCTTGTCTTTCAGCATGACTAAAGACCCCGTAGTCACTTTCAGAGTTCCTCCTTCACTCATGTACTTGTAGCCATGTTTATCTAGAATACCCTACAGAGATTAATTTCTTCATTAGATTAGGAACATATTGGACTTTGTAATAGTTCTCATGATTCCATCATCGCAGCGAACCCGAGCTGAAAAAATGCCAAATATTCTACAAGTTGCATTATTGCCCATTAATGTGGTTTCTCCACTAGTCCCATAGCTAATGAACCAATCTCTTCCGAATGTCATACGCAGAGTATAACCAAGTTCACATGATGATGTTAGTATATATTCATGATCTGAATCATGTATATGCCTTTTGTTTGGACTTTGACATAGGGCGATCTTTTTAAAATGCCCCTTCTTTTTACCACCCCGACACTTTGCATTTTTCTTGGTCACACAAGAAGTTGATATGTATTTTGATTTGTTCCTTCTCTATTGGCTAGCATGGCCTCACACAAAGAGTCCACTAGTTTCGTCACGTTTGTCTTCTTCATAATGCATGTGCAAATCACAAGAGTTAAGTACTTGCCACACTTGCTCAAGATTAATAGGATCTTTGCTATACATACTTGGATTTTCAATATCATGATATTTTAAATTCAATGAAAGTAGCAAATAACATACAATCTTCTCCTCATTCTTTTTAATTTTGGCAGTAAGTCCATCACAAGTTTATTGAACACATATACATGGTCTTTTAACAAAGTACTTGCCTCCATCTTAAGTGTGTGATGATGCCATTGTAATAACATCATTGTTGTCACCGACCGGCCTTGGTTAGTCCCTTCCAGCTTTTACTAACATTGTTTGGTTGTCTCCTTGATACTTGTAGTCACTTCACAAAGAACGTTAGGTATAAGGAACAGTTGGATTACACTCACTGCATCTCCTTCAATCTTTTCCTTTTAGAAATTAGATGTGTCATTCGAATACTTTCTGCAAATAGTATGGATTGAACCTTCCCTCCACAGTAACACCATCATCCAGGTATGAAAGTTGTTGGGCCCACTAAATCTATCAATTTAAAATTTCATGGAACTCATCCTTACTTTTTCTTCCTCTTGTACCACAAAGTATTTGGATATGTAGAAATCAAAATAATTCTTTTCTGATGTGAAAGTTGAGATTGTGCTGCAACTGAAGTTGAGATTATGCTTTAACCGTAGAGGATAAGTAGACAGAACCTTGGCTCTAATGCTAATTGTTAATAGAAATGCGAAGGATAAAAAATGAAGTAAGAACAACAATATTTGACGTGGTTCGGATCAGTGTGATCCTACAACCACCAGAGAACAATTGTTTGTATCTTATTAAAGAAAGGAGAGAGATGCCAAATACATCTTAGAGAATTACTCTTTTAATTCTCTACTCTTCTAATGTATTTGAATGTTAGTTTCTTGATGAATTTTAACAATGGAAAATGACCACCCTTTTATAGGTGGCCAAACTCTGGCTCCAAGCAAGAAAAGAAATACGAAATTTGTCCTCCAATATTTCAGCTTGTTCCCCAAGTTCAATTCTAAGCCAAGTAAATTGGCACATGAAATTTTCTTCCATTTGATTTGATCCCACAAAGATTAAACAAATAGTACTTTTTTCCTAAAAAAGTAGTACTTTTCATATGTTTGATCTCTCTTAGGTAAGAAAGAAATATGTCGATCCACTAAAGATGAACAATCAAACTAGAATGATTTTTCAAGTATTTATGACATCTTATAATAATGATAATTAATTTCAAATAGTTACTAACTTTATTTAATTTCTTTTTCAATTTTCTTGATGTATTAGAGTCTACACCATACACTACTGCAAAAGGTAACTCAATAGTTGTTCCTTCAAAAACTATAGAGAAAAAAAACCAACTACTCTATCTTTTGTTCCTATCCCCTCAACCATGACTAAAAGTAAGGTAATTGTGCTTACATGCCCTTAAAATGTTATTTCAATTAACAAATCTCTCTTTTATTCTAATTTATCAGAAAAAAAGGAATCTGCTATCAAATCCAATACGGAAAAAGGCAAGTCAATTGTATTTCCAGAAAGTAATGGTGAAAAACCATTGAAGAAAGTTAAGAATCCTCATTATGCTATTACATCAATGGATACAAGTGACCTGCTAAGGATTATGCCTTCTGTGACAACTTCTGGTGGAATCATAAATGGAAAACTGACAGAAGGGTTCCTTTACAAGTATGGAAAAGGAAAGAAAACTTCAATAGTTTGCATTTGCCATGGGAGGTTCTTCTCACCAGCTGAATTTGTGAAGCATGGCGGTGGAAAAGAGGTTGATAACCCGATGGAATTTATTAACATAGTTGATGATGCATCAATGGGCAATGCTTGATTTCTTATGTGTTACAAATATTGTCAAATTGTTGAAATGCAACTTTAAACTTTAGTTTGTTGTTTTTCGTTTCATGTGGTAGACAATTCTTCGGTTTTTCAAACTGAACTTGCAAATGAGGTTTGATATTGCAAGGACTTATTATATATATAATCATCATTGATGCACAAGAATCCTTCTAATCATTTATGCTTTTAGCAAATGTTGATACATAAAATAGGAAAATATAGAACCTTACGTCAATATATACATTAATTAGTTTAGCGTAGCATTCCTAACTTTCGGTAATGTATTTAAAGTATAATAACTTAGAAATGACGACCTCCTAAGTTTGATATTGTTTAAAAAACAAAACATATTTAGTTATACTGAGCTCAAGAGGTCAATTTATTTAGTCAACACAGTCAATTGTTTATTAAAACGTTGATAGGAGATCGATTTTCTTTAATATAACATCTAGAAACTATTTTCAATCTCATGAGTACTACCTTGGTGTTACCCTCCTCTCCCCAATCTCAAGCGGTGGGAGAGACTGGATTCAGATGCACAACAATGAAGCATATACAAAAAGCAAAAGGAACTGAAGAGAGTCAATACGGTGAAATTTTCAGAGCTCTTTTCTGATTATTTTAGTACTCTGCAAATTTTTATTAGCACAATAGTTAACAACGTTAATGTTAGCTACTTGAACTCTTCTGTTATGTCAATACCCATCAACCTCCTCAACTTTTGGAAAGGGACAAATCTGAGAGGTTTAGTAAAAATGTCCGCCAACTGATATTCACTTCGGCAGTAGTACATCAGCTCTGTTGTTCCTTCATTATTGAGATCTAGTAGGAAATAATATTTCACATCAATATTCTTGATTCTTCCATGGTTCACAGGATTCATAGACATCTTGATGGCAGAATTATTGTCGCAAAATATTGTAGTGGCTCTTCCCCTCTTGAACTGCAACTCTTCAGGGATTCTCCTAAGCCAAAAAGCTTGACAGGCACAAGCTGTAGCATCAATAAATTCTGCTTTTGTACTTGATAATGTGACAATTGTTTGCTTTTTGGAGGACCACGATACAACCCCTGTCCCTAGCATAAAGGCATAACCTGATTCCATATAGAAAATTCCAAAATCCCTGGTTCCATGCAAGTAACGAAGAATTCTCTTTGCAGCTAAGAGGTGCATTTCAGTTGGACAGCCCATATATCTATGTAACATTTTACAAATTTGAATTAGCTAGGAATAAGCTAAGTATCTATAAATAATCACTTTTGGAAAGAAAGGGGAAAATCTGGAAACAATTTCTAAGTTAAGGAAGTGAGTTTTGGTCATTTGCAAATGACCATAACTCCTATCTCAAATGAGTTAGAGGTAGTTCTTGATATGGTTGGAAATCCCTTGGAGAGAGCTTTCCAACGTTGCCGAGTTTGTGCGTTTTCAATGTCGTATGAGGTAGATATGCCTATTGGAAGTTGGGTTGTTGACGTGAGGAAAGTCCAATTCTGGATTTAAGGAAGGGCAAACTAGTCTTTTTACCACTTATTTTCCTAATTCGTTTTAGGGGTTTATTAGGGGTAAAAATAAGCCTTAATTTAGTTTTGGAAAATCAAATTCACGCTTAGGGCTTGAAGAAGAGAGAAAAGAAGAAGAGAAGGGAGAAAAGTCAAGAATTCGCCAAGAACGCCAAGAACTTTGAGTGGATTTCATCGGGGGTGATCCCTATCGAGGTATATGAGATCTTTTGTGTTGGGTAGTTCACCCACACACAAATTTGTTTCAATTCAGCAATTTATGAGTTATATACATGTTAGAAGGTGAAGTTCTTGAAGAACAATGTCGAATTCTTGTTGATTGAATTGTTGGATGCCTATTGTTGTTTGATTCTTGTTTCTCCAGGTTTTTTCCAAGTTGAATCCAGTGGGTATTGAGGGTACCAATAGTCTCAAGTGTTTGGTGAAAGAATTAGGGAGGTTTGGAGGTTTTGGAGATGAAAAACGAGTTGAAAAATTTGTCAGACGCACCTGGGCAACGCAAGGCGCGTCGCACTGCAGTGCACCAAAAACTGGCCTCAGTCACTAAGGGTCTGGTGCGGCGCTCCAGAACCAAGCCTCAGTTAATTGAGGCTGGCGCGGCACCTCGAACGCTCTTAGATATGTGTTTTTCGTCCAGTTTTAGTTGTTTAGCCCTTTTAAGTCCTTCTAAGGTACATTAACACCTCCCAATGATTCTAATAACTTCAATTGATTTCTAAACACCTCAAAATTATCAAAAAACTCAAATCATAACCTTGAATCCATAATCCAATTCAAGGAAAATTAAGATCAAAGTTAGAGAAATTAAGAGTCAAGTCTAAAGTTAAGAAGTAAGTCAAAGCAATGTTCTTAAAGATTTTCAAGAGTCTTCATTAAATGTTTTTAACTTCATTTTAAGGCTCAAGATTCAAGTTAAACTGAAGAGTAAAAAGTTGAAGTGTTTCCTTCAAAGAATATAAGGGAACTAAGTAAACCATAAGAGTTGATTAATACTCAAGTTTTTAAGTTACACAAAGAGTAAATAGTTGAGTTCCTTTCTCAAAAGTTATAAGGAAAATTATTCTCTAAAAGTTTATATATGTTTTCACATTTAAGTTAAGAGGAAACTAAGATTTCCCAAAAGAGATTTGAACAAGAAAAGGGAACATTGATTCCAAGAGAGCTTTTTAAAGCTAAGTGTTGAGCAATTATCTCAACCCAAAGAAAGGAAGTTGTTTTAAAAGCATGAGCTAAAGTATATTTTGGGAGTAGTATTGAGCACCGATGTGGGGATGCGTGTTTGTATTAACTCAAGTCTCTATGTAAACCATGAAACCATATGGGTGTTAACGCTTCATACTTTTTAGATGATCACTTAAGTTAAGCTAGTGGATCCACTAATTTGAGGAGTTCTATGTGACGGCAAAGTATAGGACAGTTCTGGCAGTGTGGGCAAGACGTTGTATCACCACTTAGGCTCATAATGGTGATTGTCGGTTAGAGAATCTCCCACAGAAACTATATTACTTTCATATATAAGTAAAGTTGAGTTTGTTTTTGCATTTTATTTAATGAAATAAGTTGTTTACATTGTTTTACAAGCTTTATATATATATTGCGTGTGTCATTATTGCTTTATTATAAGTTCAGCATTTCATGAGTTGAGCGGAGCCAATGTAAGTGTTTCTTCTTATTCTTTTCGAGCTTAAGTCGTTTAACATTCCAACTCGCATACTCGTACATTCAATGTACTGATGCCAGTTGACCTGCATTGTCTTATGATGCAGACGCAGGTAACCAGGATCATCACCATCCAGCGCCTCGTTGATCCAGTTGAGCACTCAGAGTCAGTGGTGAGCCTTCTTGCATTCCGGAGGACTCTTTTATTATTTTCCAGTTTTTAATTATAGGGTGTTGTAGGGTCTATCCCAAAATCCATCCTAGTATCATAGAGGCTTCATAGACAGATAGTCAGGCAGATAGTTCACTTTTGAGTCTCTCTTTATTTGCATTTCAGATATTTTATTATGAGACTTTAGTGTCATTTTGGCCAAGACATTTATTTATCTTTGTGAGAATGTTTCTTGTGTTATATTGAGTTAAGTCTTCTGCTGAGTTACGTAAGTAAGGCCAAGGGTTCGCGTCTTCTGCTGAGTTACGTAAGTAAGGCCAAGGGTTCGCTCACGGCCAGCAATGGTCATGGGTGCCGGCCACGTCCATGGTGTAGGCTTGGGGCGTGACAATCTACTTACAAGACTAACAGCGTAGATATATAATGTATGGTCTTGTAGCAGTTCGATGCATTAAACTACCCACAATTTGCTTGTAAAATGTGCTATCTACCTTCTTTCCGCTCCCAACTTTGTTTAGTTTTAAGCCAAACTCAACTAGAATGTTGGTTGAATTGTAAATCTGCATCTTAAACCTGTTTAAAATTTCTCGCAACTTCTTTTGAGAAACAAATATCCTATCATCAGATTGCACCACTTCTAAACCAAGAAAATAATTCATCTTACCAAGATTAGACATCTCGAATTCATTCATCATACACTTCTTAAATTCAGCCTTAAATTCAGCAAACATGACACTACTATTCCCCGTGAATATAAGATCATCAACATATAAGCACACAATGAGCATTTTCCCATTCTCCCCAATTTTCACAAAAAGTGTATGTTCGTATTGACACTTTTGAAAACCCATTTTTTGAAAATAAGCCTTCATACGGCTATACCAAGCCCGTGGGGCTTGTTTTAGTCAATAAAGAGCTTTTTTTAATCAATAAACCTTTTGCTCATTATCAGTCAAGGGGTTGTTTGATAAATACCTCTTCCTCCAATATCCATGTAGGAAAGTCGATTTGACATCCAATGGAAGATAGACCAAACATTTTTTGCCGCCAAGGCAATTAGCATTCTGATAGTGTCATGCCTTGCAACTGGAGAAAAAACTTCAGTATAATCAACACCATACTCCTGCTTGTATCCCTTAGCCACCAATCGCGCCTTATACTTATTATTTTTACCATTTTCTTTCAGCTTTGTCTTATAGACCCATTTGACACCAATGGTTTTTCTTCTCAGGAAGATCAACAAGCTCCCAAGTATCGTTCCTTTCAGTAGCTTCAATTGCAGCATCCATAGCCTTTCTCCATTTTTCTTCTCTAACAACGCATTCAAAAGTTATCAGGTCACAATCTGTAAACAATGCAAAATGAGTAATTGCATCATCATTTACCTTAATTTCTATTACCTTATAGTTCCCCATCTACGCGGGCTTTCTGTGAGCACGACGAACAGACTGAGTTGTTGCATCAGTTTCTTCTAAAGTTGTTGGTAAAGTTTCAGCAGTTGGTCAAATTTCATCAAAAGTTTGTAGAGTTTCAGCAACTATTGGAGTTGAATTCTCTGCACTTTCAGGCATTTCTGCCACTTCATCGACTTCACTGTTAAATACAATTGGAGTAGACTGCTGCACACTCCAGTCCCAAGTGTTTTCTTCATTACAAATAACATCTTTACTGATCACAATCTTCTTTTTTTGTTGATTAAGCAATTTATATGCCTTTGATGCTTCACTAACACTGAGAAAGGTACACTTTTCGCTTTTGTTATCAAGTTTCTTTCTCTTCTCGTCTGAAACATGTGCATAGGCAATGCAACCATAAATTTGAAAGTGATCGACATATGGATTTCTTCCACTCCAAGCCACTTCTGGAGTCATGTTTTGAAAAACATATGTTGGGCTTCTATTCAATACATGAATGCTCCAATTTATCGCTTCCGGCTAGAAAGTCTTTTCCATTCTTCCTCTTGCTAGCAAACTCCGCACCATATTAAAAATGGTTCTTTTCTTTGTTTCCGATACACCATTTTATTGTGGTGTATAATTAGCAGTGGTGATCTCTCTTCGAATTCCATTAGATTCACAAAAATCTTTAAAGACTTTTTAGCAATAATCGCCACCTCGATCAGTTCTAAAAGTCTTTATGGCCTTTCCAGTTTCATTTTCTACATGAGCTTTGAAGGTTATAAACACTCCAAAAGCTTCTGATTTTTCATGCAAAAAATTCACCAAAGTTTTCCGAGAGTAATCATCCGTGAAGGTTATGAAATACGTTTTACCTCCAATAGAAATTGGATTAATTGGGCCACATATATCAGAATGCACCAGCTCCAAAAGATCCTTCGCCCTCCACGACTTTCCTTTTGGAAATTGACAATGATGTTGTTTGCCAACAACAAATTCTTCACAAACTTGGGAAGGGATGAGAATTTCAGGAAGACGTATCACCATATTTTTCTGTTGGAGAGTTTTTAATCCACTAAAACCCAAGTGACCATACCTAAAATGCCACAACCATGAAGAATCTTTTGGTTTTGTTGTTAAACAAGATTGAATACTCTCAATATTTAAGGAAAATAATCTTTTTCAATTCATTTTCACAATGGCAATAGCTCCTTTAGTAGGACTATAAATCTCACAAAGACTTTTCCCAATGAGAATAAAATATCCCTTTTCTTGCAATTGTCCAACACTCAATAAGTTACTTTTTAAATCAAGAACATATAGCACATTGGATATTATTTCTTCAAAACCATTCTTTGCTTTGATTTTAATATCACCTCTGCCCATTGCATCTACGGTAGAGAAATCACCAAAACTAACTTTAGAATGAAAGCTTTCCTCTAAATTAGAAAAACAAGACTTACTTCCACTCATGTGATTAGTGCAGACTGTGTCCAGATACCAAACGTCTTGCATGAGTTCTTCTTGTGCTTGTACTTCCATCAACAAAGTCTCTGTTTCCTTGCTTTCAACAAAACTTTACTTCTCACCCTTCTCATTAGACAGCCTAGTATAACATTCGAATTTATAATGACCAAATTTATGACCTCGATAACATTCTACCTTTGATTTGTCAAAATTCTTTCCTCAGCCTATGCCGTAGTCATCATTGACCCTAAAATTTCTGCCTCCATCTCTGTTTCCCTGATCTCCTCTCCCTCTTCTCTTCCTCTACCTCTACCTCTTCCTCTATAACTGGAAGAAATAAACGTAGAAGCTTTTAGGGCCTTCTCTTCAGAAGTTGAATTGCAATTCATCTTCTGTTTATGCACTAGTAAGAAACTTTACAGTTCGTCAAGAGACAGCTCATTTATATCTTTTGACTCTTCAATGGAGACAACAACATAATCATACTTCAGCGTCAAAGAGCGTATTATCATTTAAAAAATTATGACATCATTCATCTTGTCACTATGGAATCACATTTTGTTGCTGATCTCCATTGTTCTAACACAATAACTCATTACACACTCTCCTTCCTTCATCTATAAGGTCTGAAATCCCTTCTCAAGGCTTGAAGTTATGCACGCTTCACTCTGACAGTGCCTTGATATTTTTTCTTCATAGAATCCCAAATATCCTTAGAAGTTTCTTTATAAAGAATAGTTTATAGGATGGAACGATCGATAGCCTGAAAGAGAAGTTCTTCGCTTTCAGATTTTTCAACTTTTTTGCTTTCAATTCTGCCTTTTGAGCATTCGCCAAAGTTTCACCTTCCGCCATAGTGTTGATCCATCCTCAAAAATTTGCCAATACTCCTTTGACCGTAGGAAATTTTCCATTAGCATTCTCCAATGGACATAATAACCATCAAAGGGTGGAATTGCTGCTGGTAGAAAGTACTATCTGATGCCATGAGTTAAAATGAAAAGACGAAAAAAAGGTTTAGCTGCTGCTATTTTCTTTTCACTCTAGATTCACTGCTTCTTTCGTATTACTACAGAATCTCACACTCGCTCTGACACCACTGTAAACAGCTACACAACAATGAAAATGGGATGCAACTTGGCAACTGAAAAGGGGATGCAAGAGCTTTTTTGAATGCAAAGAGGGATGGAAACCAAATGGTGAAGTATCATCCACAAAGGAATTAGGTTCATCTAATTTAAATGTCTTCAAGGTTATGGAAAATGCTACATCTGAAGTTAATAATTATGCTACTAATTTGATCAATGAGTTGATTGTCGAATTGGGACAACAACTATCTCAAAACAGAGGTGTTACAAGTGAGAAATCCAACTTAGCTACTATTGTAACGTTAAAGTTAAAATCAACGCTGGTATATTCTAGCGGTGAAAGAAACATCAATAGCTGATTCTGGCAGAAACTAATTAGTACACATGATGGTTAAGTTGCTAAAAGTTTTGAGTTGTGTAAGGCCAACTCTTTTTGACGGGAAAATGTTGAACAAGGTGGCTAACAAATGATAAATATAATGATTTTCAAGCTGGAAATTGGACACTTTCAGTTGGTTTTCATATATGTTCCCATACTAGTCAAAGTAATTCTACAGAACGTGAAAAGGGTGATATTGGAAACTTTCAGTTGCATGTCGATCCTAAATTTACTAACTCGGAATGCTTCAGAACCATTGTTGATAACTAATAAAAGACAATTGGACCGATGCATGATGAGGATTATGTCAAGCCCCGAGCCTACACCTTGGATGTGGCTGACACTCGAGAACCATTGTTGATCCCCAAAAGAACTCTTAGCATGGTTGACTACTTAGCAAAAGCCTAACTCAAGCAAATTTAAGCTTTAAAACAGAATTTAACTTTAAAAGTATCAAAACTTCTATAAAGTCAAAATATCTCAAATAATAAACTCAAAACTTTCTGAGGATACTCTGAAAACAATAATAGTTTGTCAAATAATTCAAAGGAAATACCAGAAGAAACTCAACACTAACTACCTATATGAAGCCTCTATAGTTCAACATGGATGTCGGGACAAGACCCATGACACCTTAAAACTACTAAAATAAAAAAAAAAAAGTAAAAGTCCTTTGGAATGCAAGCAAGGCTCATAAACGCTAACAAAGCGCTTCCTGATGATCCTAAACACTTGTATCTGCATCATGAAAAATTACAGGTCGAATGAATCAATACATAGGACGTACGAGTATGTAATATAGTTGATGAATATAAATAACTAAATGGAAGAAGCTGAAATAGGATACTCAACTGAATGTAAAGCATAAGTAGAGATTAAAACATTTAAAAGCTTTAAAAATAAAAATGCTACCTCAATGAACTGTATATATATAAATATGATAATGAAATATTCTCTACTTTATCTCGGAGATTCTCTTACCAACAACCATAGCGATGAGCATCGTGATGATATAGTGACTCGTGCGCACTGTCAGAACTATCATATACCTTGTCGCGGTATAAAACATACTTAACTCATGGATCTTCTCAAAGGTAGTGTGGAATCACTCGAATGTTGGTACACTCTATGGTTGAGATAAGTTCTCAAAAAGGACATCTTTAATAGGTAACTGTTCAATACTCAATCTTTCTGAAAACTCTTTACTTTTCTAAAAATAATACTCCTCTATGTAAAAACGAAACAATTTGGGAATCATAAAGTTTCCTTCAACTCTTCTCAAAATTAGGCTTAAACTTTACTCTTGAACTTACTTTTAGCTTCTCAAAATTCATTTATGACAAAAGATGCTTCTTCAAAAGACTCTCAATCAAAACTCAGAAATTAGGCGTCACGTGGAATATAAACATGAACAACAATTAAAGGATATCAATATATAATATATAATAACTCAAGATCAAGAACCCTTGAAACTAAGGGTATAACTGTAGATTAACTTATACGGACTGAATTGAGATGTAGAGCATGAAGATAAACTAGTCCATCAATATTATTAGTCTTACATAACTAGAAGAACGAAGTTCTTGGTAAAACTAGAAGAACTTTTGAAAACCATAGTTTTCTCCTCTTGGTCCTTGCTCTTAGACTTGGAAGCGTTAATGAGAGTCATAGGGTCGGATTATACGATTTACAACATTATTAAGGTGTTAAAATGTTGGGGTTTAGGCTTAGAAAAGGTGGGAAAAAACTCAACTACCCTTCATAAAAAGTTTTCGAAAACCTTCCATGGGGCTATCTACAATTTGTGGTTTGATCTACGGATTGTAGATGTACCATATTCATATTAAATTTTAAGGCTCAAAATTTCATTCTATGAAAGAGTTGGTTTTGGTTCTTGTAGAATCAAACTAAATGGAAAATGACTTAACATGAATATTTGGTAGGAAGATAATTAGTACAAAATAAAAGTCAAAGATTGTGTCTTGGTAGGTGAAATTTAGGCAAACCATAAAATGGTTTCATATTCTTAACCTTCACAATTTTGACACATAGTGATGTCATGGATGACATCAATAGGATGAATTTATTCCTCTAAATAGGTAGCTCTTAATTCATTTTCAAATCATCCTCTCACTTGCCTTCTCACCTTCTAAGGCATTTGTGTTGTCTCTCTTGTAGTATTTTACTTGTATTCTTTGTAGAGTGAAATAAATATTGGTGCAGTTGTTCTTTGGTGGACGTAGGATCATTTTGATCCGAACCACGTTAAATATTGTTGTTCTTCCTTGTTCTTTAGTTTCACATTTCCTCTAACAATTGGTATCAGAGCCAAGGTTCTGTCTCAGTATGCTCTGTGGTTGCAGCACAGTCTGATCTTCCACATCAGAAAAGGATTATTTTGTTTTCTGTAGTTCCAAATGCATTGTAGTAGAAAAGGAAGAATATGTAAAAAAAAATGAGTTCCATGAAGTTTGAAATTGATAGATTTAGTGGCCGCAACAACTTCAATATCTGGAAAATCCAGATGATAGCGTTAATGCAGAGGGAAGGTTCAATCCATGCTATTGACGGAAAGTACCCCGATAAGATATCGGATTCCGACAAGGAAAAGATTGAAGGAGATGCATTGAGTGCAATCCAACTGTCCCTTGCACATAACGTACTTTGTGAAGTGACTACAAGTACCGAAGAGACGACCAAAGAGTTATGGGAAAAGCTGGAAGGGCTTTACCAGGACCAGTCAGTGACAACAAGGATGTTGTTACAACGGCGTCTTCATACATTTAAGATGGATTCAGGTACTTTGTTGCAAGACCATCTAGATGCGTTCAATAAACTTGTGATGGACTTACAAACTGCTGGAATTAAAAAGGACGAGGAGATGCTTGCATGTTCTTTGCTATTTTTATTGACTTCAAAATATCGTGATATTGAGAATTCAATGATGTATAGCAAACAACCTATTAAACTTGAGCAAGTGTGGCAAGCACTAAACTCTTGTGATGTGCGGATGTATTTTAACGGAGACAAAAGTGACGAAGCTAGTGGACTCTTTGTAAGAGGTCGTACTAGCCAACAGGGAAGGAGCAAACCGAAGTACAGATCAAAGTCTCTTGTGATCAAGAAGAATGCGGAATGTTGGGGCTGTCACAAGAAGGGGCACTTTGAACGAGATTGTCCTATGTCGAAGTCCAAAGAAAAGGCGAGCGCATCCATTATTGAGCAAGTACATGATAATGATGATGATTATGTACTAACAACATCATGCAATAGTGGAGTCTATGACAACAAATGGGTCTTAGACTCTGGTTGTACTCTGCATATGATATTCCGAAAAGATTGGTTCAGCAGCTATGAAATAAGCAGAGGAACTGTATTAATGGGCAATAATGCAACTTGTAAAATAGTTGGCATTGGTTCAGTTCATGTTCACTGCCATGATGGAATCGTGAGGACTATTACAGAACTCCGTCATGTTCCTGATCTAAAGAAGAATTTGATCTCCCTGGGTACTTTAGATAAACAAGGCTATAAGTACATGAGTGAAGGAGGAACTATGAAAGTGACTAAAGGGTCTTTAGTCATGTTGAAGGCCAAGCTGGAGGATGGTCTCTACACACTTGCGGGAAGCACCATTATTAGCTCTGTAAATGCATCTACAGTGCAGTTATCTAATGATGACAAGGCAAAATTATGGCACATGAGACTAGGCCATATGAGCGCACGAGGATTGGAGATGTTGAGCAACCACAACCTTTTGAATGGTGAGAAGATCAGCACACTTGAATTTTGTGAGCGCCGCATCTTAGGGAAGCAAAAAAAGGTCAGCTTCAGCACTAGCAAGCACAAGACGGGAGGGGTCCTAGACTACATACATTCAGATTTATGGGGTCTCTCTAATCTTCCATCGAAGGGAGGAAAGAGGTATCTTCTCACATTCATTGATGATTTTTCACGAAAGGTTTGGGTGCGTTTCCTGAAGACAAAAGGTAATGCTTTTGAAGCATTTAAAGAGTGGAAAATTTTGGTTGAAAATCAAATGGAAAGGAAAATCATGTATCTTCACACGGACAATGGCTTGGAGTTTTGCAGTGAAGAGTTCAATGATTTCTGCAGGGTTCATGGGATCGAAAGGCATAAGACGGTCAGGCACACACCACAGCAGAATGGAGTTGCCGAGAGAATGAACAGAACTCTTCTTGAGAAGGCTCATTGTATGCTGTTACAAGCTAAGATGTCCAAAGTATTTTGGGCTGAAGCAGTTCATACTGCTTCTCATATTGTCAATCAGTCTCCAGCATCAGCGATCGACTTTAAGACTCCGAATGAGGTCTGGTCAGGTGAACCCTCTAACTATTCATACTTACGAATATTTGGGTGTCCAACTTATTATCATGTTAATGTACGAAAGGTTGAACCAAGGGCTAAAAAGTCCATATTCGTAGGGTATGTAGATGGAGTAAAAGGGTACAAACTATGGTGTTTGTCTTTACCCAAATTTGTAGTTAGTAGAGATGTTACCTTTGATGAATCCTCTATACTTGATCCTCGTAAAGGAGTTATCAAAAAATGAGAACAACGAGCAGGTGGAGCTACCGGTGGAGCTTACCAAGGAACGGGATCAAGAGACTCAAATTGATGAGTCAAAAGATGCAGATCTTGAAGAACTTGCTTCCAATGAACCATACACAATTGCGAAGGGAAGGGACAAAAGGCAGATACGGAAACCGGAACGTGTTATAGAGCGAGAAAATCTTATTGAACATGCGTTCGTAGCTGCAAAAGAAGAGATTAAGGATCTCGAGCCCTCTTCGTATGTTGAAGAAACTTCTTGCAAAGATGCTGCACAATGGAAGTTAGCCATGATGGAAGAGATGGAGTCTCTTCACAAAAATGAGACATGGGTCTTAGTTAAAAGGCCAAAGGGGATGAGGACAGTTGGATGCAAATGGGTCTACAGAAAGAAAGAATGTATTCCAGAAGTGGAAGATGTTAGGTTCAAGGTGAGATTGGTTGCAAAGGGTTTCAGTCAGAAGGAGGAATTGACTACAATGAGATCTTTTCTCCAGTCGTGAAACATAGCTCAATTCGCGTGCTACTAGCATTGGTTGCACAATTTTATTTAGAGCTTCAACAGCTTGACGTCAAAACTGCTTTCTTACATGGTGATCTAGAAGAGACAATCTATATGGATCAGCCTGAAGGTTTCCTAGATGAAGGAAAAGAAGATCGTGTATGCCAACTGAAGAAGTCTTTGTATGGTTTGAAGCAATCCCCTAGACAGTGGTACAAGAGGTTTGATGCATTCATGACTACACATGGATTTTCGAGGAGTGCATTTGATAGTTGTGTGTATCACAAGAAGATGTCTGGTAACTCTATGATTTATCTATTGTTGTATGTTGATGATATGCTTATTCCTGCTAACAACATCACAGAGATAAATATTTTGAAGAAACTGTTGAGCAAGGAATTTGACATGAAGGAGCTAGGAGTTGCAAAGAAAATCCTTGGAATGGAAATTTCAAGAGAAAATGGTGTTGTACATCTTTCTCAGAAGAGGTACATCGGAAAAGTTCTTGAAAGATTCAATATGCATATGAGCAAGCCTGTAAGTACACCGTTAGCTTCTCATTTCAAGCTTTCAGAGTTACAAATGCCTCAATCTATGGATGCGGTTGAGCATATGTCAAATGTTCCTTATGCGAGTGCAGTTGGTAGCATTATGTATGCTATGGTATGCACACGTCCAGATATTGCCCAATCTGTAAGTGTGGTAAGCAAGTACATGGTAAATCCAGGAAAAAGGCACTGGGAAGCTGTCAAGTGGATATTGAGATATCTCAAAGGAGCTCCTGATGTTGGCCTAACCTTCCGAAAAAGTGAAGGTATTTCAATTCTCGGTTATGTAGATTCTGACTATGCAGGGGATCTTGATCTAAGTAGGTCCACAACTGGATACATCTTTACTCTCGTTGGCAGTGCCGTTAGTCGGAAATCGACTTTACAGTCGATTGTCGCTTGGTTTACAACAGAGGCAGAATATATGGCAGCAACGGAGGCAGTGAAAGAAGCTATCTGGTTGAAAGGTTTGGTGGCAGAATTGAGTTCGGTTCAGCTTGAATCAATTCTAAAATGTGATAGTCAAAGTGCTATTCATTTGATTAAAAATCAAAGATTTCATGAGCGCACCAAACACATTGATGTTAGATTTCATTTTATTTGAGATATCGTATAAAAGGGAGCTATCAAGGTTGAGAAGGTTATCACAGACGATAACGCTGCAGACATGTTGACCAAAATAGTCCCGCTTGCCAAGTTTGCACACTGCAAGGACTTGGCGGGAGTATGCATCAATTGATGCAACTCTAAGAGAACAACTGCTAGGTGGAGCTGGTATGTTCAACAAAGGTTTGATTCTTCTTGTTTCTTACAATGGGATTGCCCAGTAAGCTTAAAAGTTTTGGCCGGAGTTGTTTATACGCATGCTTGGGACACAAACCAAGGTGGAGATTGAAAGAGTTGGTTTTGGTTCTTGTATAATCAAAATAAATGGAAGATGAATTAACATGAATATTTGGTAGGAAGATAATTAGTACAAAATAAAAGTCAAAGATTGTATCTTGGTTAAGTGAAATTTAGGCAAACCATAAAATGATTTCATATTCTTAACCTTGACAATTTTGACACATAGTGATGTCATGGATGACATCAATAGGATGAATTTATTACTATAAATAGGTAGCTCTTAATACATTTTCAAATCATCCTCTCACTTGCCTTCTCACCTTCTAAGGCATTTGTTTTCTCTCTCTCTTGTAGTATTTCACTTGTATTCTTTGTAGAGTAAAATAAATATTGGTGCAGTTGTTCTTTGGTGGACGTAGGATCATTTTGATCCGAACCACGTTAAATATTGTTGTTCTTCCTTGTTCTTTAGTTTCACGTTACCGTTAACATTCTACATGTCCAAACTATAACTAGTAGAAGTTGTTATGAACCGTAGCTCCAATCTGTAGAATTCATATTGAATTTTAAGACTGAAAAGTTCATTCTACGAGTCAAAACTATGACCATAGATGTTTCTACGACATGTAGGAATTGGACCAAAAACTTAACTATCTGAATTTTTTCCACGAGTTGACATTACGGGTCGTAGTTCAATCTACGACCCATAGAAGGGATTCATTTTTCATGACTCACAAAACTGTATTGTGGTAGTGTCTAGCTAGTAAAATGGTGATATTCTATTACTCTAAACTCGAAATGAAGCAAACAAGTTGTAGTTAGAAGAGGACATATAAACCTTCAATTTTATAGGTTATGGGACACCCAATTCCATGTGTGCTGAGAGATATGGACATTTCAATTTGACTTAAGTAGAACTTTTTGTCAAAACATAATCGGTAAGGACACTTCAACTCAACTTTGTGCTAGCATAGGGATTCTTGTGACATTAATTGATATCGAAATCCATTCACATACTAAATAATTGACTTTAACACCTTATAACAATTTAATGAATCCTCTGATATTATCTTACACACAGATAAAGAATAGTTTGTGCCTTAGCTTAGAAATTTTTAGAATGTTACAATATCTGCCCCTTGATATCATTTGTCCTCGAATAATGCCTTAACTGATCATGGAAGGGTAGGAAAATGTTTAACAATCCAATTTATTGCAAAATACACATATAAACTCATGAACTCAAAACACTGAAGGAGAAACTGAATTGAATGATTACATAAGGAAGAGTTAATACTTGGACTGGAACTGAATTATAGGAAAAGAAAAGAGGGTATCTTGTTTTCATATCCTCTTCGGCTTCCTATTCTCTTCATTTGGTGTTTTTTGGTTATATTATTAAAGATTTATTTATAATTGTTGTATTATATTACTCATTACCTGCTCTTTACATCTATGTTTCCATAGCATTTTAGTCATTCTAACATATCTATAAAAACTCACATGGAACACACGTGCCAAACATGTGTCCAGAAATGAGTATACATTTACATTCATGCATCTTGAATAGTCAAACTATGTGATTGGAGAACTACTCATACAATATACATATATAATGACTGATTATTCACTCCATGAACTTTTACAGATCTAACTCGGATGGAGAGTATATTGTTAGCTTAAGTCAAGTGAAAATCAAAATCCTAGTAACATCAATGCAATCATATATTACTCAGTTTTGAAGAATTAATGCAGATTATCAAACTAATCATTAAATACATAATAACTTGTATTAAATTCATCCGATAGGGAGAAAGGTCTAATCAAACACATAAACTTAATATTTTATTACAATCAAGAACTGTGGCAGCTATCATTCTTTAGAGTAAAAGATTCCAATAATTATTAGGAGGATTGCTCACTATTGCGTTTAGAGTTGTCAATAGGGGCTAGCTTATACAGATGTTAGAATTTGACGGGTAAGGCTGGGCTGACTCATTTTTTCCAGGCCAGAAGTCAGCCCAACCCACCAGCACGTGGATTGCGGGTCGTGTTGGGTCAGTTCAATTTTTTTAAAGGGAAAATTTTCAAAACAACAATATTTTAGTATTTAATAGGATCTCTTATCAACACTTTCATTATTTATTTAAAATGACAATATTTTGATTTGCTATAAGACTGACTTTTGTATTTATTTAATTATAAAGAACACAAATCTTTAACTTCAGAATGGAGAAAATCATGGGAGAAAATATTTCAAAAAGGTAAATCGCTTAAGTCTCTAATTACTAATTAGTTACAATTGGAAAAAGATGAAGTGTCATCTCTCTCTTGTTCTTTCGAATAGCTTTCACCATTGTTCTACATATTTTCAATATCCATTTCGAAAAACTCCATTAAAATTGAATTTTTGTTTCTGTTGATTTGCCCCACTTTTCGTTGGATAATTTTTTTTGAATTAATCAATTGTTATTCAAACCCCTTTATCGATTTTCGATTCTCCATTAATCCTCATGCTTCGTAGAAGTCAAGTCGATTGATCATCATTTATGGACAAATCTCCTGTAAGAATTTTTATTTTTATTTGTCAAGAGTCATGGATCAGTTATAAAAAAAAAATCATCATCCTTCTCTCCTAAAAAATACAAAATTGCATAACGATAAAAAAATATGTGCATCATCATTAAATTCAACATTGTATCTGCTCATCAGCGTTTTTCTTGGAAAATTCAAAATTGTTGATAGATTTGGGAAGCAATTTTGAAATACAAAAGTGAAGCAATTCATCATCGGTGTTCCTACAAAACTAGAAATTGACGATTGATCAAAGAAATTAATTGAAATGTACAATAAAAATATCACATTTATTTTTCAAGATATGATTGATCTCGTATTATCTCAAATAATTCATCAAAATTAGTGGTGATGCAGCGTGAGAGTAGATTTTTGAAATTTTATTCAAATACAATTTTATTGTTGTAATATCGTATATCGAATAATCGGAATACAAATTAGTTTAGATACAAATTAGATGATACTATGTATTGGATTATTAGGATATAAATTTATTTTGAATATAATTTTGATGATGTTACGTTATCCCTATTCTATGTTGAATTATTATGGTTTTATATATTGAATTATTGAAGTATAAATTTGATTGGAATACAAATTTGTTTAACAACTATAGTATCAACTTATAAAATAAAATTTTTAAAATACAAATTTTGGAATGGAAATCAGGTTAGAATACAACTTTTTCTTAAATAGAAAGTTAGAAATAAAAGTGAATAACGAATTTAATCAACAGTTAGGAAACAACTTTTTGAATACAATTTTTGAAATACAACTTTTAAAATATAAAATCAGTTTAGAATATAATTTTTGCTTAGTCAAAAGCTAAAAATAAAATTACACGAGTACAGATAATTGATATACAACATACAAAATACTTTTATTTTAAATACAATACATATAACTGAATTTAAACATAGCATGCAAAATGATTAATTTGAATTCACATGGATACAATATGCTCAAATAAATATAATATTGCTGAAAATATAATTAAAATATAAAAAATACATTATATGTATATATACTAATATGAATACAATTTAAGTAAGAACATATATCATTTTAGTCGTCTATAATTTCATTCAAATAAATACAATATTCTGAAAATACAATTGACATATAAAAAATACAACTGACAATATTAATATGATAATAAATTAAGTATGCAATTAAATAAATTAAATATTAACTAAAATTGAAAAAATGTAAACACCAAAATACAAACCTACCCTAAACAGTAACGAGATCTACTTAAAAAATCAAACTCAAAAGGAAATTTACTAAATAAATAATTATGAAGTTGAATAAATTTGAACACAAAAATACATAAATGGTCAAAGAAAATACAAATCAAAACTAAAAATTTCTGATATCAACCCAATAAATACAAATCAAATGAAAGTTAATCCAATTAAATGAGTATATGATGCAAATATTTTATTTAATCTTTTTCCATTTTAATTAAAAAAAAGAAGAAGAAAGAATCTGAAAGCACAAGAAGAGGAATAAAATTAATGAACAGAGAGAAAGTGGAATTGATGAGGAGTGACAATATACTGTATTTTAGGAGGATAATTATAAATATATATAATTTGCTATTAAAACAATATATGAGAGACAACATGTGATTAATGTGAAATCAATCAATCAATCAATATATATATATATATATATATATATATATATATATATATATATATATATAAAGGAGGACCATAGACAAGGTGATGTGGCACTTCTCTATGGCCTCCATTTGCATTTAGCTTTTTCCTTTTTTTAAAAAAAATAAATTAATTATTATATCATACAAAAATTACTTAAATTTATCACAAATAAATATTTTATTAATGGAGGATCATCTATAACAAAAACTCTTCATATTTTTTTATTTATTTATCTCACTTATAATAAAAGGAGAAACATAATTTATTTATTTATGACTTTTTTTAATTTAAATTAATTATTCTATTGTAAAAATATATTACTTTATTTTTACAATAAATATTTTATTAATATAGGAACATTTATTTAAAAAAAACTCTCTATAATTTTTTTCTATTTGTTTATCTCACTTCTAATCATGAAATCATAATATATTTTTTTTACATTTTAAGTATTTTTATTTTTATTTTTTAATTTATTCACTAGGAGTTACTACCCATGACTTGCCCCTCTTTAATTTTTACTTTTAATAATATTCATAACTCTCATAATTTTTATGTCCATAACTTTCAAATTAAATTTGTAAGTTTATGATGTCTTATGGTATTCCTTTATTTTGCCTATAAATTCATATTAGTTTCATGAAGATTCACATTCACAATTATCCTTTCTCTTTTCATCATATTGATTTGGTTTGTAACAAAAAAGAAGTATATGAAGGTAAGAAATGTTTCATTGCAAATTTTTATTTTTTATTTCCTCTATTTTTGTCTATATAAATTCGTATTTGGTTTGAGAATGAAACTAACATGTAACAAAAAAAAAGTACATGAAGTTAATAAATATATCATTCTCAAGTCCTAATTTTTTCATTTCCTTTATTTTGTCTATATAACTTCATATTTATTTTCGTGAAGATTCACATACAAAGTTATAATTTTTCTTCTTCATCATACTTGTTTGCGAATTAAGTAACATGTAACAAAAAAATATATATATGAAGGTAATATATATTTTATTATAAAGTCTTTCTTTTTATTTTTATGTACTTAGACATGCTTTCTTAATATTGTTTTTATTATATTTGTATTATCATTTATCAAGTAAGTATGATTTAAAATATCTCTGTAATTCTTAACAATGTGTTGTCCGTATGCAATTGTTCTTTCTAATAGTTAATTTTCTAGATATGATATAGTTTGATTATAATATTTGTTAGATTTCAAGAAATAATTATTATTTAGTATTGTTAGTACTATTGAAAAGATAATATATAACTATATTGCATATAGTTTATATTTCGTTCTTTCTTTTGACATAATTATTTTTAATTGGTATATGATTTTTTTTTTCCAGATGGTTGCATATAATGAAGAGTTTGACATATTGATAAAACATGATGGCGGATCTCTTTGCAAAGGAAGATGGTAGAAGGAAAAAAATGAAGCATAATTATAGATTATTTTTTCACTTTGAATTGTATTAGCAACTTAGTTACTTTTGCTAGAGTTTTTAAATTTTGATTTATATAAATAATTTAGCTAAATGTATTATATTTCAATACTAATCATTTGATCCTTTAGTATCCTACTTTCTCTTTGTTATGAAGAAAAAATACTATAATTATTTTATTTTAACAACAATAAATTTTTTTATGATGATTAGGAGTTTCATTTTTATTCTAATCATAAAAAAGTAATTGAAAAATAAAATTTATTTTCATGATGTCATTTTTCGCGTATGTAACAATCTGTCGCCGTTCTTTTTTCTTTGAAATGTGTTTATAATTTTTATGTAGTCACTAATTATTATATTTTCTCTGTTCATTTTTTGTATTTTCACCCCTTATTTTCATTTATTTATTTTACAAATAAAATCAATACATAATTAGTAATACATTTAATGTCTAATAAAATTACACATTTGAATTATGTATAACTCATGTCTCTTCATCTTACTTGTAACGTTTAATATTAAATATTATTCATAACTTTATATGTTTCATTTTTCGTAAGTCTTAGAAATATTTAATTAATGTTTAAAAAATATAATAACAAATGCAATAATAAGGAAATAACAAAAAAATCAATTTTATTTTGACGAAATCAGAGTTTGAATAGAACATTAGTACTCCAAAAGATAGAGAAAATCAAAGCATATAAATATTTTCAACCTAATACAATATATTGTTATTTCAACAATATTATCTCTTATTTCATTTACTTCACCACGGTGAATATTTTGTTCTAATATATACATATACAAAATAAATTAATATATTTTATATGTTTTAAAAAAATCTATGATATCACAGACGAGGAGAAAATTAATATTATCTATATATTCGATACTGACCTAAATATTACATATTTCATATTATCATCTTATAAATATTTTATATAGTCGCGCGAAGCGCGAATAGTTTCATTAGTTAGGAACTAAACTAGGATACATTATATTTTTAAAATATTGACATAATGACATTTTTAATAATTATTTAAAGTGTTGTTGTTATTAACAATTATGTTTGAAATTTTGACTAGTTAGCTAATTTTCCCTTTTTAAAAAGTATATATTTGTATAGTTTTTTTAAATTAAATTACAATTCAATAATATTAACATAAATATCGACAAGACAATATTACGATATTACATTATGTTACGTTTATAATTACTTGCTAACCAAATCCACAATTAAAATAATTTTTATAGTACTTATTACGTTTACTGTCAAGTAAAAATAAATATAGCTAAATAGAAATATTAACCTAATTGTTTTCTAACGATCACAATAAAAAACACACAAAAAAAATGAAAATATTCCCAACCATTAAAAGGTGGAAAATGAACTTCTTAAAAAAAAATCATGGAACTTATGGCGTATCCAACACCAACACATCATTTTCATTTAGCACATATAAATCAGTTTGTGGCAAGGTTGTTTTGACATCTTCATTTCATATACTGTTTATATGCAATATCAGTTAGTTGGACATTAACAAAATACTCCCTCTGTCCCATTTTATGTGGAACTTTTCAGATTTCAAGATTTTAAAAAGTCTATCTATGATTATAAATTTTTCATAGATGTGTTAAACATTTTGAATTATCAATTACAGTGACTTATAATACCTATTACGTAGTTTACCAATAGATAAATTTTACTTCAAAAAATTTGACGATTCCATGCGCAAACACCCGACCAGTCTTAAGTTGTTTGACGTTCGAAAAATGAAAAGTGTCATATAAATTGGGACATGTGGAGTAACTAAATTTATGAACTAGTTATAACATTTAAATGTAAACAAAAAAATATTACCAGTTTGAGAAAAACAATGCAACTAATTGCGAGAAGCAACAAGTGTTCGGATATTTTCGTGATAGATGCAACTTTTACACTTGGTTAGAACACATCCACCAATGTTGAATGATGCTTCTGATGATACGTGACGTACACAGGTTTTTTGCATAAGCAGTGTCACATTTTAAAATAAAAATAAATAGTTAAAAAATTATAATATTATATTTAAAAATTAAGAATTTTTTTTAGCATTTTTATGTGTGTAGCGAAATATATTTAGATTAAAAGATTAACCAAGAAAGAAAAAGGCGGTATAGAGGTACGAAGGCCCAAAATTCAAACAAGAAGTGAAATATCCTGACCAATAGAGCTACACTCCTATTTGGTTTACACTGTATTTGGATCATTGTTACTCATTGTTTTATAATGTATTGTATTGTATTGTATTGTATGTTGGAAAACTATATGCACAGCGGAATCATATCAAGGATCTTTACTACTTACATGAATAATAGACAATCAATACCGTTTATGCTAGAACACATTAATCATGCTAGAACACATAAACAAACTAAAAGTTAATTCGATAAATACCTCTTGAAGCGTGAGCGGATACCTTCAAGCGAATCTCCAAGTTAAACGGATCTTCAAGCGAATCTACAAGATAGCTATGGTCTTCTACAGTGATCCCAAGTCACATCCGAACTCTCTCAATACTTAGGTGGGCAAGCATTGAATAGAATACCAATCATCACTTTTCTAGGTTAGGAGATCCCTATTTATAGAGATGTCTTCCTAATCCAAAAAGGACTAGAAAACCTAGTTTTTCTAGAAGACTAGAAAAATCCATATTATTCTTCCTTTTTGCATAGAAATAGGATTCTGAGTTCTAGTTAAATATGGGCACTATAGGGACCACATAATTAATTATCGAGGCTTCCTATTATGGAAATAATTCCAAATAATTAATTTGAATTATTCTTACCATAATAAATTACAAATCATTCCACTAGAAATTCGTAATTGCACTCCTCTATTTCGTAATTCCCCATTAAACACTTATGTAATTCTCCATGTTAAGATTTCAGATACTAATCAATAAATTAAATTACTGACGAATTTAACTTAATGATTAATTTTCTTTAGAGCACTACTTAACTTATTTCATGTGTCGGATTCATAAATCCACTTGCAAGATTTGACACAATGAAAACTTATAAGTTTCTCAAAAAGGCATATCAATCAATCTCTATAACGAGACATGGATTCCATCAACTAACTTATTATTTCACCAATATATATTATTATCATCCAACTTACCAGGCATATTGACCCATCTCAGAATCTCACCTTTTAATAAATCAAAACGATAATTAATATATACAGATCATAATAGTTATATCAGGATTAAGAATATAAGTACATTTAATAGTTTAGAAAAAATGTTTTTGTCAGTCAGTCTAAAACAACTATCTCTACTCGGTCTCGTTCAATACATACAAAATGTACTAGCACAAGAAGTTGGAACTATACCGTTCCCATAATCAGGACAAATTACATATAATCTTGTGCTACAATCGTACCCGATGGCATGTCCAATTTCCATCCTAGATTGTGAACCAAAACTTTATACTTATAAGAACCGATGATTTAATCCTCTATGTATAAGCTAAAACTCTACACACTAAATCATGTACTATATAAGTAAATAGACACCATAAACGAATATATGATCTATTGAAATTGAGCAAATATTTATTCTCTAATAAATATTATTTCTTAACACATGGTTAATAGTATATATCCCAACAATCTCCCACTTAGACTTTTAACCATCACAATTGTTATAATGTACTATATCCAAATGCATGGTTAATAGTATATACCCTAACAATCTCCCACTTAGATGTTTAATCTTGAAAATTGTTAGAATACTATGTCAAAACACATGACTAATAGTATATACCCTAACAATCTCCCACTTAGACTCTTAACTATCCATTTACAACTTTCGCAGGCATTCCTTTATTTCTTATCGAAACAAAATTTATCAAGCTATTTTCTCATGCAATTTTGTCTAGTAGTGCTTCGTCGTAACAAATCGATTTTGTACTAGATCTTTAGAGACCTTATCATGAAACTCTCCAAGAGTGTACTTCTTTTCAGGAGCTCTATCATAAAAGTTCTCTCAATCATACAAAATAACTCAATCTTTGTTATGATTCTCCCACTACGACTAAGTACTACTATTATAATCACACTTTCATGTTCTTGAGTTTTAATATTTTCTTCAAAATCTTTCGATAATGAAACATTAACAACTTCTCATGAAGTGTTCTTTTAATTTGCTCAACATCACTCCAACTACTTGATATAGTAGTTTTCTTATGTCTAGTAACGTTTCTCCCACTACTTAAGTGCAATGGGACGTCAATTCTGACATACCCATTAGATGTTCTTGAGCGTATGAATTTACAATTGACTTATTTGTTATTTTTTTGTTCAATTCCCGTAAAGATAATTTACTTCTAGGAACATGGTTTACTAAAATTAGCCTTTTTCAGAAATCAGAAAGTTGTGTTAACAATTGACTTATTTTCTTTAGGACATTATAATAAACCTTGTTTCATTCTTTAGGATATCTAATTAAACCACACATTTCGTTCTTAATTTCAATTTTTCTTATTCTCCCACTCAGAACATGTGCTGGACAATCCTATATCTGAACATGTCACAGATTAGACTTACGTCAAAACCAACTAGTTCTATAGTTGCTCAAGGTACTAATATGAAAGAAACTGAATTCAAAATGTAATATGTAGTTTATAACCTATCCCAAAGAAATAAAATAACTAATAATAAGTCAATAATTAATCTCATCATCTTCATAAGCGTCTAATTCTTTTCTCTTCTACACCAATTTATTATAGAGTGTCTAGTGTAGACAATTATTCTATAAGATAAGTGACTTATGAGCTAAGAGGTTTACGCCACTACAATCAGATTGTAGTGACTTTATATATTTTTCATGATAATACTTTCATGTGTTTTAAATATCTTGAGTTTATCAAGACATTTAGACTTATAAAACATCAAAAAATATATTCATATCACGAGTAATTTTCTTGAAAACTCAAAAACTCAACTTCACCTCTTGCCCATGTGCTCATTTATTACACAAATCAGAATAGATTAATTATAACTTATCACTACCTCTTAAATCCTTTTTAAGAGGAAACCTAAGGTCTCTTAGTCATTTTTCCTTCTAAACAAAACGTACATGTTGGTAGTGACTTCAGTTTCAATGAACAGTTATGTCCATCCATTAATCAACCTCAAAATTCTATTCAGAATAAATGACTTAGACCCTAATGTACAGATAAGTCTCATTTAATTTAAAAGATGTTTTCCCTTATGAGACAGATTAGTATAATTTAATTCTCTCATACTTATAAAATAATCATGTATCAATATATCACAAGAAATAAAATATTTATCAAACTCAATGGTAGAAGAGTTAATAAAATATATTATATACTCATCTCTTATTTGGTTAGAAACTGAAAAAATAATTTCTTCTAACATAAGGTACATACACAATGCATTCATTAATATCTTATCTCTACCAAGAGAAAATCTTAAGTAGTACTAAGTGGGTGTTAAAGTCTATTGAGAATATGAGACACAATACTTTAAATAGATCATAATATTTCGAATAATCCCGAATAACAAAATCCAGGGCTCATTTATACATATATATCCATGCATCTCGAGTATCCAATCGTTGAGATTGTAGAACTACTCATGCAATACACATGTACAATGACCGATTATTCACTCCATAAACTTATACAGACCTAATCCAGTTGGAGAATCTACTGTTAGTTTAAGTCAAGTGAAAATCCTCTAGCTACATTGATCCAATCTTATATTACTCAGTTTAGGAGAGTTAATATAAATTATCAAAACTAGACAATTAAATACATAGTGACTTGTATCAATTTCATCCGTTAGGGAGGAAGGTCTAAGCCAGCACATAAAACTAATACTTCACTACTATTTAATCAATTATGACCAAAAAATCATATAACGATCCAAAAAAAAATTAATTTCTTACTAGGTCGTTCTTATAAATCTATCAAATTTCAGATCAATTAGAGTTCTTTTTTTTTTTGAATTCCAAAACTATGATCAATTTGGTTGAAAACGTTGTTTGGTCATAATAGAATTTAAGATTTTTCCGCTCAGTAATTCTTATCATATATCATCATTTTGTGAAATAGATAAATGAATTAAGAAAAAAGAACAAAATTCTAAAATTCCAAAAGGTAAGCATGTTTATGTAAACATTGAATATTAAAATTCAAAACACGCCTTTTAGATATCTATGCATCTTGAACAATAAATTTTGATAAAAAAAATGACTATTCATGCAACATACATATATGGTGTCAGATATTCACTTCAAACAATTTAGAACAAAAGCCAACTCAGATGGAGAGTATATGTTAATTTAAGTCAAGTGAATATCATTATCCCTAGATCCATTGATCCAATCAAATATTACTCAGTTTAGTAGAGTCAATAGATATAATCAAAACTAGAGATTATTATTTAATGACTTGTATTAATTTCATCCGTTATGGAGGAAGGTCTAAGCCAACACATGAACTTAATACTTCACTAAAATTTAGTCATCAAGACCATAGAGAACAAACTCTATCACCACTATATCATAGTCGAGTAATTTTTCGCTAAAATTAATTTTTCAAGATACAAAAGTTATCTAAAAACATCATCTGAACTATCTCAAATTACCTAATCACTGCATAATAATGAGTATTTTAAATTTGATAGTTTCTGATGAACCTACTGAATTTCTGATCAATTGGAGTTCAAAAACAATATTTATCTCCAAATCTATGATCAAATTCAGATTCAAACGATTTAAGAAAAAATGAATAGATCTACATCCTTATCATATATCAATTTATGTTAACTCATCATCTCTGATCATATACCACATATAACATAAATAAAACCAATATAAAGAATGTCATTCATACTAAATCATATTTTAATTCCAAAGAACAACTTTAAAATCATTCTAACGACCTCAAAGAAAAATATAATCACATAACAATGACTACTTTTTACTAGACCTTTATTAATAAACTTTCCAAATTTCAGGTCAATTGGAGTCTATAAAAATATTTATTTCCAAAATCTATGACCAAATTCAAATTCAAGTGATTTAAGCATCTTTATGAATTAAAACAATATGACTTACATTCTTATATCAATTCATGTTAAATAACCATATGCAACCATTTTCCAAATTTAACATAAACATAATTGGTATAAAGAATGATCTTATCAAATATTCAAATTAAATTTTAATCTGACAAACTACCTAAACCCATTAGAACGATCTTTTTTATGGGACCATCAAATTTCAAGTCAATCAGAGATCATAAAATTCAAGACCACCTAAACTATGACCAAATTTGAAAAAGTAATTATTTTAGGCATAGTTAAAGATTAAAATAACTTGATTCATATTTCTATTTTGTTCTAATTATTTTCTCATGAGCATAAGGCCTACCATGTGTCTTTCCTTTACCTAAGACACACAACACCTCCTTATATCAAAATTGTTCCTTCAATTAATACACTTGAGATTTCAAGATATTATGTTTTCTCCCTTTTAGACCGGTGAAACCCTTTAATATCTCTCCTCATGAATTAATTAAGTGTTACTAGTATTTACTTAGAACAATTTAGATATGATACATTGAAAATATTTCAAAAAATCAAATAAATAGATTACTTTCGTGAATCCTATTTATTAATCAAAATCTTCAATTCATGTATTGTAATCTCACATAAATAGAATATTAAGGACTTCTCATAATCTCAAATAAATAAACCATAATGGTAACTATTTATTAATATAATATTCTTAATATATATGAGTTAATCACGTGAGAAAGAGAAAAAATTATGGCCGAACAATAAATTCGTTAGGTCAAAGATCATTTTAACTTAAAGTATAAACCTCACGATAAAATTTATCCCATCAGTTAAACCAAAATTATAGGCCTAACTGTCAGGCATCATAATCCAAACCCTAATGGGTTGATGATGTCGAGTAATCCAATTAGCTCAATCAAAAATTGTTGCATAAACAACAACCTCATGAAGTAATTTATATTACATTGTCAAGACCAACTCATTCTATTAGCTAAAGTCAAATTTCACCCTTTACCTTTTATGATTCACATTACTGCCTCTTATTGATTTATTTATTTATAATATAATGTATAAAAAAAAAATAAGTTAGCCGCTTTAGTGAGGAAACACAATCATAAGGTAAAAGTATTTGATTTTGACACGCGAATATGTCACAATTGGACCATCCATGTTCTTGCCACAATTATGGCTTAACAAATTCCTTAAATGTCACACATGATATTTCAAAAAAAATTACTAATCATGAACGTCGTGTATATGATAAAATATATACACATATCATCTTAATTATCTATTTAGATGCAAGCATGGCTCTGATACCAATTGTTGGAAAACTATATGCACAGCGGAAGCATATCAAGGATCTTTACTACTTACATGAATAATAGACAATCAATACCGTTTATGCTAGAACACATTAATCATGCTAGAACACAAACAAACTAAAAGTTAATTCGATAAATATCTCTTGAAGCGTGAGCGGATACCTTCAAGCGTATCTCCAAGTGAAACGGATCTTCAAGCGAATCTACAAGATAGCTATGGTCTTCTACAGTGATCCCAAATCACATCCGAACTCTCTCAATACTTGGGTGGGCAATCATTGAATAGAATACCAATCATCACTTTTCTAGGTTAAGAGAATCCCTATTTATAGAGATGTCTTCCTAATCCAAAAAGGACTAGAAAACCTAGTTTTTCTAGAAGACTAGAAAAAATCATATTATTCTTCCTTTTTGCATAGAAATAGGATTCTGAGTTCTAGTTAAATATGGGCACTATAGGGACCACAAAATTAATTACCGAGGCTTCCTATTATGGAAATAATTCCAAATAATTAATTTGACTTATTCTTACCATAATAAATTACAAATCATTCCACTAGAAATTCGTAATTGCACTCCTCTATTTCGTAATTCCCCATTAAACACTTATGTAATTCTCCATGTTAAGATTTCAGATACTAATCAATAAATTAAATAACTGACGAATTTAACTTAATGATTAATTTCCTTTAGAGCACTACTTAACTTATTTCATGTGTCGGATTCATAAACCCACTTGCAAGATTTGACACAATGAAAACTTATAAGTTTCTCAAAAAGGCATATCAATCAATCTCTATAACGAGACATGGATTCCATCAACTAACTTATTATTTCACCAATATATATTATTATCATCCAACTTACCAGGCATATTGACCCATCTCAGAATCTCACCTTTTAATAAATCAAAACGATAATTAATATATACAGATCATAATAGTTATATCAGGATTAAGAATATAAGTACATTTAATAGTTTAGAGAATATATTTTTGTCAGTCAGTCTAAAACAACTATCTCTACTCGGTCTCGTTCAATACATACAAAATGTACTAGCACAAGAAGTTGGAACTATACCGTTCCCATAATCAGGACAAATTACATATAATCTTGTGCTACAATCGTACCCGATGGCATATCCAATTTCCATCCTAGATTGTGAACCAAAACTTTATACTTATAAGAACCGAAGATTTAATCCTCTATGTATAAGCTAAAACTCTACACACTAAATCATGTACTATATAAGTAAATAGACACCATAAACGAATATATGATCTATTGAAATTGAGAAAATATTTATTCTCTAATAAATATTATTTTATAAAACATGGTTAATAGTATATGTCCCAACACTGTATTGTATGGTAGATACAATGTTTGGCTAGACTGTATTGTTTGTTGTTTAATAACATTTTTATTATTTGGTTTGATTGTATCGTACTGTATTGTAACTTATAAATTTATCAAAATATCCTTAATCATTCTAGGATAGGAGGTTTGACTGGAATTAAATAATATAGGGTAAAGGGTAAAAACATATTATGAAATATTATAAAAGGATAGAATTGGAAAAAAAATTAAGTAACAATGGGAACACACCAAATCGGTTGTTCCATAAAATGAGGGTTTTCATTGTTACGTAACAACGAAATTTAACAATACAATACAATACATTTTAAGTAACAATCAAAACAAACATTGTAGGTATGGTAATGATACAATACAATACAATAGGTAACAATGATCCAAACAGAGTGTTAAGGAACTTTACTTTATTCTATTTGTTGTTTATTTACAGTTTGCTTTTCAGTTATTTATAATTATTTATTAAAAAAATTCGACGAAGCCGTGTCACGTGACACACCTTCACCAAAGGTATATCCGCCCCTGCAATAGTATAAGAATACCAAGTACGTCATATTTGATATTTCAAAATTTTAATATTTTAAATTTTAAATAGACTTTGTGTTTGGACTTCTGTTATTTTAAAATTTTAAAAAATACTCTATTTTATTTTTAATTTTTAATTTTTTTATTTAGCCCACGGGGCAGCCCAACCAATATTATTGAAGCCCAACAGATCAACGGGATTATCTGGACAGAAATAAAAAAATTCTTCTCTTTAATGAGCTCAAAAAATATTAGCCTAACTCTATTAAATCATGAGTTAAGCCAGACCGGCTCAAGGGGACACTACTCATTTCTTTGATTTTTTTTAACCAAAACCAGTCATATCATATATTTATATAAAAGAGAATCTTAGGCTCACCTACGTGGCGACACCACAAGCAAAATTTTTTCTTTAAAATTAATTTATTTTCAAAACTAGCTTTTTTCTTTCATGAGAAGATGTGATTTTTATGAAAAGTTGCTACTTTTATGAAAAGTAGTGACTTTAAGAAGAGTTACGACTTTTATTAAAAGTTTTGACTTTTATGAAAAGTTGCGACCTTAATAAAGAGTTGCGACTTTATGAAAAGTTGTGATTTTTATGAAAGGTTGCGAACTTTCCGAAGGGTTGCAACTTTTTCAAATAGTTGTAACCTTTCTGATAAGGCACAATAAACATTTGTTCACACTACTCTTTATTGTCTATAAATAGAGAGATTTCCTCTCATTTTAAAACAATTATGATCTTCTTCTACTTCCGGAAAATTAAATATTCATGTATTTTGCTCCTGTTGAGTGACTTACTGACACCACTGTTTTTGTATCAATAAGTTTGTGAATAACATTGTTCCATCCTGAGAGGATGTAATTCTTTAAACTTCTGGTATTGGAGGGTAATAGTTTTCTTAAGGGGACATTGTGCATTCAGTGGATTCGAATATTCCTTTCTATTTCATTCTATTTTTTCATATCCTGTTATATTTTTTTACACTCATTAATTTATGCTTATGATATAAATTGTTATTTTTGGGTACATGTTTTAAATTCTGTTGTTTATGTTTGTGCAAAGTTATTGTGTCTGGTTAAATTGAATATATATACATATAGTACGCATATTCATTTTGCAGAAAATAATTATTGTACTTAGTTCGAAGAACTCATGTTTTGATATTCTATATTAAATTCTATAACTTAAAAGTACTATATATAAGTTTATGTAATATCTATTTTTACATAGATATGAAAATCTAACTTATCAATTGAAGAAATTCATTATGAAAGTTCAAAAGTTATAGTTGCTTTCATGTTTAAGCGTAATTGTTTTTTTTGAATATGTTAACAAATTTTTAAATTTTCTCCCAAGACATATATCACAATTGTATGATCAATGCTACTTAAATGTTTCTTTTTATTATGAAATGCCTTTGTGTATATATATATATATATATATTCTTTTTTTTCTTCTTTATTTTCCTTTTAATGTTGATTAAAGAACAAATGAATTATTATTTCTTGAATAATTCATTCATTAGAGGTTCTTGAGTTATGTGATAATGACAACTAATCAAATTAATGTTGGAATATTGCTAATATTTTTTAAGAAACTCTTTCTCCATTATTTTTAATGTATGGATATTAGTATAAAATTATTTGCAAGTTCAATGCAATTATTATTTATTACCGCGCAAAGCATGGGTAAATTACCTAGTATCAAATATAGAATCACCGAGCCAAAATGAATTGACGTGACACCTGCGATAACGGCTAGCATGAGACAAAAACTCAGAAATCTCCCTAAAAATCCTCATTATGCAAAACACCTTCATGCCTTGATATTTCAAACTTACCCCTTAATACCAAGTTCGATATCAAGAGTTCTACTCATCCAAAATCGATTTCGAAAAGCCCTACAGACTCGATAATGTCTTAACTAATAGGAAAATCTACCCTTTCACCCAATCCTTTCTCGGATTTTCCTAGACCTTACCTTGCTTCTGTTAACCTCAGATTCAAACATTTTTAATAATGACAATATTGACCAGTTTCTTGGTGCAGAAAAGGGAACAAGATACAACACAAAGTACATGGGTATCTAGATGACAATCTGGATGATTGCAGGGATCACATTGATGATTGGCAAAACCAGTTAAGAATGAAAAGTAAATAGTTGATTAACTAGATCAAATCTCACAGCTTGTGAAATCAAAGTTGCATACAAGGAAAATCAACCAAATCAATCAAGGATATCGAAGATAAAATCAAGGGACAAATTAAGGAAATATCATCAGACCAACATCTACAAAGAGTACAAGACAAATTAACTTAAGGAAATAATCAAATCAAAGACGACTATCAAGCCAAGACTCAAGACCAACTCAAGATCTTCACGGAAGGAAAGAATTGATCTATCATGCACATATCTAATATGGACATGATTCGGTAGATCAATCACAAATGAATCAAGGATAAGATCAAAGATCCTTGATTCAAACACCCTTGGGTTTCTCATAAGAGCTTACATTGTATAATCCTCCTCTGTCATTAGTGTGAAGTACGCAACTTCACTTGAACTTATTTGTAATCTTCTTTCATCTTTGATAAAGCTTTGTACACGTGAGTGAACCAATTGTAAAAGAAAAAGAGAAGAAAAGATTCCGAGAGTAGGTTATACAAGTAGAGGTGTGTCAAAAGTAGAAAATCTGATTTGCATATTAGATAGATTTGAAAGACTACTCATTCTGTACAATCAGTATAAACGAGCTCTGAAGGAAACCCTTGAAACCCAAGGTGACTGGTTTAGACACCACATTGGTGATCCGAACCACTATAAAATTTCCCGTATTCATTTACTTTCAGTCAGTTACTTTGTTTTACTCTGTTGAACTAACTTGCAGGATTAGTCAACTGTCGGTGAAGTCGACTATCTTACACCGACAGTCGACTGGACAAATATTTCAATTCACCCCCCCGGCCCCCCTTCTTTACTTTCAGCTTCTAATTTGAAAATTTTAACTCACAACTCCAAAAATTTCCTCCCGCAATTTTATTCAAGATTATTTCACTTATAATGGCAGAATGGCCCCTTACAAAAATGATAATAATTAAAGAAATTTTGAAAAAAATTTCCATGTAACTACTAACAATATTAAATTTAATTTTCAATTTTCTTCTCTGTACACCGTTGAAGAAGGTAAGTCAATAGTTTTTCCTCCAAAATCTATTGAGAAGAGAAAGCAACTACTCCAATTTTTGTTCCTACTCCTTTAACCATGACTAAAATTAAGGAAATTGTGCTTATATAACCTTAAAATGTTATTTCAATTAACAAATCTCTCGTTCATTCTAAATTATCACAAAATAGATGATTGTCTATCAAATCCAATACGGAAAAGGGCAAGTAAATGTAATTCCATAAAGCAAATGGAGAAAAGTTATTGAAAAAGTTAAGAATCTTCAAAATGTTGTCACATTGATGGATACTAGTGACCTACTAAGGACTAAGCCTTGTGTAAAAACTTCTGGTAGAATCATAAATAAAAGATTGGCAGAAGGGATCCTTTATAGTTTTGGACAATAAAAGCAAATTTCAATAGTTCGCATTTGACATTGGAGATTCTTTACGAAACTTAATTTGTGAAGCATGTTAGTGGGAAATAGGTTGATAATTCATGTGAAATTTATTTTAAAAGTTGATGATGCGTAAATAGGTAATGTTTAATTTCTTATCTTACAAATGTTGTCAAGTTGTTTAGGTGAAACTTTAAATTTTAATTTGATGTTTTTCGTTTCTAATGGAGTTTTAACTGATTTCTCATTATATATTTTCACTAGTAAAGCAAAACAACATATTCTTAAAATAACTTGGCAATGTATTACACAATTCATTAATAGATCATATACAATGTACAAAATCGGTAGAGTTCTCCAGTTTTTCAAACTATGTAAGTATCTATCAAGATCTATAGGAAAGAATGCGGCAACCCTAGGAAATGAAGAATCAGTGTGATGTTATGTGCCGAGTATGAAAAACAATAAAATAATTGAGCATGAATCATAATCTGAAAGTAATCAGAAGGAGTGAAGAATAAACTGAGTGTAATGACCTACTCTTGAATCTAGCAAGCAAACACTGATAAAACAACAACCTACCCCTCCCCCCCCCACCCCCACATAAGATCGGCACATGCAAACAATAAACAATACTACCTACTTGATCCCTCATAAGCTCGACATGTGCAATTCAATATATATACCCTATATTGTTAATACTATATCCTCATAGACAATCAAAACGTCTCAAGAACCCCTTAGGCACTCCGTGTATCACCCCGAAGGCAATCATTAACCATTTTTATCCCCTTAGGCATAACATAAAGGCATTTCTGTGTCTAACACATGAATAACATAACATGGAAATTATGATGACACTCGTATCATATAAAAAGATTGATATCATTTAATCTATAACTTTCATGAAGCATCCATGCATACATATTGTAACATCTCGCTAACTAAAAGAACCAGAAAGATTTATAGTCATTTTTGGAAAGAATATAAAAATCAGAAAACTTGTTTAAAATAAGAATGAGGTTTTGGTCAACTTCAAATGATCATAACTCCAATCTCAGGATGAGTTAGGTGTGTTTCCAATATCGTAGGAAATATCTTAGATTTATCTTTCCAACGGCGCCAAGTTTGTGCGATTCTGAGTTCATATAAGTGAGATACGACTTTTGAAAGTCGGGTTGTTCGGATAAGAAAAGTTCAATCCGGATTTTCAATTGGTGTTTTGGTCTTTTTCATACTTTATTATTTTAGTTTCTTTTTTATTAATTAAGTTAGGGTCTAATCAGCAATAGTTTAGTTTATGCTTTTACCAAAATACTCTAGGACTTGAAGAAAAGAGAAAAGAAATGAAAGAAGAATAAAAGTTCGTAGTTCGTCGAGTTCTTGGAGATTTTTCGTGTTGATTTCGCCAAAGGTTAATCTCTACAAGGTATGTGAGACTTTCGTAGCGTTGTGTTCGTTCACTCACGCACCAATCATGTTTGTTTCAACGAAATTCGTTTCTAGAAAGTTTAAAGTATGATGTTTTTGAACTATGTTCTTGAAGTTTGCTTTAGTTCTTGAGATTTGGTGGGATTGTGGAGTTCTTGATGAAATCGTATCGGTTTAAGGGTTGCTTTGAGTTAGATTCTTGTGTATATATGTTGTGTAGTTGAATCTAAAAAGAAATTGAAGAAAGAATCGTATTTAGGCGAATTGGGGTGAAAAAATGAAAAAGGAAAAAGTCGAGCAGGTTTTGGCACGCGGACTCCTCTTTTTCACATAAATCACCTCCGCGTCACGGTTAGGAAGCGGATTCCTCTGTTTCAAAATTGAATTTCACAAACAAATATTTTAAATACATTTATGTGTCGTGGATTTGCTCTAAGATGGTGATTTCTTGATTGTTTCTCATGTTTAACTATCTAAAAACATTCATAAACATCACGAGATCCTTCCTATCACAAATCACATTTCTTGAATCCATAATTCAATTCAAGGAAAGTTAAGAGTCAAGCCAAGTAAAGTTAAGAGTCAAGTCTAGAAGTTAAGAAGCAAGTCATGAGAAGTTCTTAAGGTTTTCAAAAGTCTTTCACAAACGTTTTAACTTTCTTTTAAGATTTGAAGTTCAAGTTAAGTAAAGAATAAACAATTGAAGTTCATTTCTTCAAAGAAGTATATGTGGACTAGGTATTCCCAAAGACTTTAAAATATTTTTTTTCATTTGATCAAGAAAGGGAACATCGATTCCAAGAGAGCTTTTAAGTTAAGTTTTGAGTAGTTATCTCAAACCAAAGAAAGAGTTTTGTTTTTTACAAACATATGAGCTAATAATATTTTGGGAGTAGTATTGAACACCGATATGGGGACGCGAGTTCAAGGTAACTCAAGTATCCATAAACCATTACCCATCATGAGTAGCAAATCATCATACTTTTTAGATGACTCCTTAAGTGCTTTTTAGCATAAACCAGTGGATCCATTTAGTTAAGGCGTTCTATATGACGAAAAAGTATAGGATAGTTCTGGCAGCGTGGTCAAGACATTGTATGACCACTTAGGTTGTTAGTAGTGATTTTCGGTTAGAGAATCTCTCACAGAAACTATATTACTTTATTATATGAGTAAAGTTGAGTTTGTTATCACATTTTCTTTAACGAACTAAGTTGTTTTCTAATATTTTAAAAGGTTTCTATATAATACGTATGTTTTATTGATTTATATTGAGTTGCGTATTCATGAGTTGAGTAGACCCAAGGTAAGTAGAGTTTCTTTCAGATTCTTTTCAAGCCTATGTTATGTTTAACATTCCAACTCACACACTCGTACATTTAATGTACTGATGCCAGTTGACCTGCATCGTCTTATGATGTAGACGTAGGTAACCATGATCAATATCCAACGCCTCGTTGATCAGGTTGAGCACTCAGATTCAGTAGGTGAGCCTCCTTGCTTTCTGGAGGGCTCCGTTTTACATTGCTTTATAGTTTTTAGTTGTTAGGATGATCGGGGTTCTTGTCCTGACATCCCGCTTTGTTTTAGAGGTTTCATAGGCAGATAATTATAGTTCTTTAGTCTTATTCTGTTTTAGTTATATATGTTTAAGACTTGAGTTGCCATTTTTGGCTAAGTCATTAAATGAAGTTATTGCATGAGTTTTATTTCTTATGTTTCAGTCTTCCGCTGAGTAACTAAGTCAGACCAAGGGTTCACTTGGGGCAAAAAATGATTCTCGAGTGCTAGTCCCGCCTAGGGTGTAGGCTTGCGGTGTGACATATATATTAAAAACATCTTGTTACCTTACCTTTTACATTAATCTATTTTAAACAAATATTATTTCTCGAACATAAGCTAACATACTCAATGTACATAACACAATTTATTTTTGATATGTTAGTATTTTAATTTGAATAAAACCGGACATACTAAAACATTGATTGCAAGTCATATTAGTTGAACACTCTAATTTTTATCATAAATCATATTCAATGATTCAATATATGGTACTTATCAAGTTATTGGAGTCATTAGTGATAATATCGAACTCATTCTTAATCCATTCCCCTATTTATCATTCAACCCATTGATTAATTTATATTTCTAATTCATAATTTATTACAAAATCTCATGTCACTGTCATAACTTAAGGTGGCGCTAAAATGGCCACTTTACCACTTAAATACTGTCACGACCCAAAACGATCTCGTGAGTGGCACCCACCCTTACTACTAGGTGAGCGAACCAACAAATCTAAACTCCAATATTTACCAATAGTTCAACTGTAAATAACAAAATAATGCGGAAGACTCAAAATCTCATTTAAGGTAACTAAGTAAATAAGCTTCTAAGTTTACACTTATCGTCCCCAAAATCTGGAAGTCATCACATCAAGAACATCTATCCTCAAATTACAAAGTCTAAGAATGTTTGAGAAACAAAATAAGTAAGAAAATGGTCCATGTCCGAAATTCAAAGACATCAAGACTTGAAGAAGAGAATCCAGCACGAGCTAAGAATAATAGCTCACCCCGAACTCTGATATGCTGAAGACTGGCTAGAACTGAGGGCGAGTCGAAGACGATGGCACACTTGCTGCACTCCACAAAATAACAAAGAAGAAAATACAAGTAGGGGGTCAGTACAAGAAACACGTACTGAGTAGGTATCATCGGCCAACTCAAAATAGAAAACAATATATACCGAATAATAATATACAGTCAACCACAATACTTAACAGATAGCAAGTAACAATTACATAAACCATTGGCAACAACACCATAATAAGTACACCATCAATCACAACATCAAGCACACCCTTGAGGACTCATGCCTCCACACCATACTCATTTGGGAAAATAGTTTCTTTGAATTTGAGTAAAATAATATAATTCAAGATTCTTTTCATTTAAAAATACCGTGTCGGAACGTGACACTCCGATCCAAAATACCGTGTCGGAACGTGACACTCCGATCCAAAATATACCGTGTCGGAACGTGACACTCCGATCCAAAAATACCGTGTCGGAACGTGACACTCCGATCCAAAAATACCGTGTCGGAACGTGACACTCCGATCCAAAAATACCGTGTCGGAACGTGACACTCCGATCCAAAAATACCGTGTCGGAACGTGACACTCCGATCCAAAAATACCGTGTCGGAACGTGACACTCCGATCCAAAAATGTATTTAATTTATTTAAACTATTTTCAAACCATTTTATTTCCACCAAGCCTTCTTTATTCAAGGCATCACTTCAAAAGAGAGTTTTCAAGAATAAGATTCAATAGTCTCAATATTTTAGGCAAAACACAAACCACACAATCATAATATACAACCACAAAATCAAGTAATAGGAGACTTTACAATATCATCCAATACATATCAATCGCTATTTAGAGTTTATCTATCACATAGAAATAAACCATAACCTACCTCCACCGAAGAACCGAAATCAAGCAAGCTACCTCTCCAATGCCTTTGCCTTTCTTATTGCCTAAGAACCCTTTCAATCCGAAGTCCAAAATGCCTGTTCTCCTCTCCCTTTCACGTTTTTCTCTCACTGCTTCCCAGCTGATCAGTTCTTCCCTCTCTCAATTCAAGACTCCCTCCTCTAATAATAATGCAAGACTATACTTATTGTAAAAGTAATCCCCCATTAGTCTAAAGTTACTTTCTTTAATACCCACTAACTCCATTATAAAAGCTAGTCCACTAAATACATAAATAATAGCCCCAAACATCCATTAAAATAATTAGTGGAAGCTGACATCGTGTGGGGTTACGCTGCGTGTGACGGTCCGTCGTGTCTGTGACGGTCCGTCCTGCAGGTCCGTCACGAAGTTCAGAGAGTCGATTTCAGCATGTCAATTTTCAAGAGTTGAAGTGTTTTGGAACGAGACCTCCTCGACGGTCCGTCGTGTCTGTGACGGTCCGTCCTGCATGTCCGTCATAGAGTTCAGAGAGTCGATTTCTGCACTCAATTTCAGAATTCTAAGTGTTTTGGAACGAGACCTCCTCGACGGTCCGTCGTGTCTGTGACGGTCCGTCCTGCAGGTCCGTCACAGAGTTCAGAGAGTCGATTTTCAGCACTCAATTTCAGAATTCTAAGACAGTTATTTCCAGAATGAACTCTACTGCTCAAAACAACTAAACAGGTCGTTACAATAGATACCAATTTACCCATCGTTCGCCCTCGAACGATCTAAAGAAGAAAAACAAGGACGAGAACGAGTACCTGAATCTGGGAACAGGTGTGGATATTTTTCTTGCATATCAGCCTCCTTCTCCCAGGTGGACTCTTCAACTGGTCGATTCTTCCATTGAACTTTGATGGATGCAATCTCCCTTGATCTCAACTTGTGAATTTCTCTATCTAGAATGGCAACAGGCTCCTCCTCATAAGACAATTTCTCATCAAGCAGAACCGAATCCCAACGAATGATGTAGTTTCCATCCCCATGGTATCTTTTCAACATAGACACATGAAATACCGGATGCACTCCTGAAAGCCCTGGAGGCAAGGCTAATTCATAAGCCACCTCTCCTACTCGCTTAAGTACTTCAAATGGTCCAATATACCTTGGGCTTAGCTTACCTCTTTTACCAAACCGCATCACCCCTTTCATGGGTGAGACCTTCAGCAAGACCTGTTCACCCTCCATGAACTCCAAGTCTCTAACCTTTCGATCTGCATATTCCTTTTGCCTACTTTGAGCCGCTAAAAGCTTTTCTTGAATAAATTTCACCTTCTCTAATGAATCCCTCAAAAGATCAGTACCCCAAGGTCTAACCTCAAATGCATCAAACCAACCAATGGGAGACCTACATCTCCTCCCATACAATGCTTCGAATGGAGCCATAGCAATACTGGAGTGATAGCTATTGTTGTAGGAGAACTCTGCCAAGGGTAAAAAGTTATCCCAATGACCACCAAATTCTATCACACATGTCCGAAGCATATCTTCCAATACCTGAATCGTTCGCTCAGATTGTCCATCTGCCTGAGGGTGAAATGCAGTACTAAGATCCAACTTAGTACCTAACTCAGCATGTAATGTTCTCCAAAACTTAGAAGTAAATTGCGTACCTCTATCTGATATGATCGAAAGTGGAACCCCATGCAATCGAACAACCTCTGAGATATAGATTTTGGCTAACTTCTCTGCATTCTAGGTCACCTTGACTGGAATGAAGTGAGCAGACTTAGTCAATCTGTCCACAATTACCCAAATAGAATCAAACTTACCCAATGTTTTTGGAAGACCAACCACAAAGTCCATTGCAATTCTCTCCCACTTCCATTCAGGAATGGGCATTCTCTGAAGTGTTCCTCCAGGTCTCTGGTGTTCATACTTTACTTGCTGGTAATTTGGACATTTGGCAACAAAATCAACAATGTCGCGCTTCATTCTACTCCACCAAAAGTGTTGCTTTAGGTCACGGTACATCTTGGTTGCATCAGGATGTATAGAATATCCGGAACTATGAGCCTCTGTAAGGATAGTGTGGATCAAATGATCAACACGAGGCACACATACCCTTCCCTTAATCCTCAAAACACCTTCCTCATCAATTATTGCCTCTTTAGACTCTTCTCGCAACACCGTATCCCGAATTCGGCTTAGCTTCTCATCATCAAACTGTTTTCCCTTGATCTTGTCAAGAAAAGAAGATCTTGCCTCCACACTGGCCAAAAATCCTCCTTTCTCTAGTATTTCCAGTCTCATAAGGTCGTTAGCCAAGTTTTGGACTTCTCTAGCCAATGGGCGTCTAGAAACTTGTAAGTGGGCTAAACTACCCATGCTACCTGCTTTTCTACTTAAAGCTTCAGCCACCACATTTGCCTTTCGTGGGTGATACAGAATAGTAATATCATAGTCCTTCAACAGTTCCATCCACCTCCTCTGCCTCAAATTCAAGTCTTTCTGGGTAAAAACATACTGTAGACTATGATGATCTGTGTAGACCTCACACTTGACCCCATATAGATAGTGTCTCCATTGCTTTAATGCAAACACTACCGCAGCCAACTCCAAATCATGGGTCGGATAGTTACGTTCATGCACCTTTAATTGCCTCGAAGCATAAGCAATTACATTCTTCTCTTGCATTAGCACTGCACCCAAACCAGAATAGGATGCATCACAATAAACAATGAAGTTCTTACCCTCTACTGGCAAGGTAAGGATAGGTGCAGTCGTCAGCAAGGTCTTGAGTTTCTGAAAGCTTTCATCACATTCATCCGACCATACAAATGGAACATTCTGCTTAGTCAAGTTCGTCAATTGGAAGCAATAGAAGAGAATCCCTTGACAAATCGACGGTAGTAGCTGGCTAAACCAACAAAGCTCCTTACTTCTGACACATTAGTAGGTCTTACCCAATTCTTCACTGTTTCAATCTTAGAAGGATCCACCATCACCCCATCCTTAGAAACCACGTGCCCCAAGAAGGACACTGAATCCAGCCAAAACTCACACTTGGAGAATTTGGCATAAAGCTTTTTCTCCCTCAATACTTCCAACACAATTCTCAAGTGCTCCTCATGTTCCTTCTTGCTCTTTGAGTATATCAGTATATCATCAATAAATACAATAACAAAAAGATCCAGATATGGCTTAAAAATCCCGTTCATTAGGCTCATGAAAGCAGCAGGGGCATTCGTAAGCCCAAAAGACATTACTAAGAATTCATAATGCCCATACCTGGTTCGAAAAGCAGTCCTTGGCACATCTGCTGTCCGTATTTTCAATTGATGATAACCGGACCTCAAATCAATTTTAGAGAAGACACAAGCACCTTGTAACTGATCGAACAAATCATCAATGTGAGGAATAGGATACTTGTTCTTAATAGTTACCTTATTCAGCTGCCTGTAGTCTATGCACATCCGAAGACTTCCATCTTTCTTCTTCACAAATAAAACAGGAGCACCCCAAGGGGATGCACTTGGCCTAATAAAACCTTTACCTAACAGCTCCTGAAGTTGGGCCTTTAACTCCCTTAACTCAGCTGGCCATCCTATAAGGGGGTATGGAAATGGGTCGAGTACCCGGCTCCAGATCAATGCAAAAGTCGATATCCCTATCCGGTGGCATACCAGGAAGATCTGCAGGAAACACATCCAGAAACTCACAGACTATTGAAACCGACTCAATTGTAGGTACTTGGGTAGTATCATCCCTGAGGTGTGCCAAGAAAGCTAAACATCCTTTACTAACCATTCTCTTAGCATGAAGAAAAGAGATAATACGAACTGGGGTAGAAATATAGTCACCCTCCCACACTATTGGGTCTATCCCAGGCTTGGCCAATGTCACAGTTTTAGCATTACAATCTAAGATTGCAAAATTTGGAGAAAGCCAAGTCATACCCAGAATTACATCAAAATCAACCATTTCTAGAATGATCAAATCCACGTAAGTGTTACTCCCCACAAAAGTCACAAGGCAAGACCTATACACCTTCTCAACTATCACAGACTCACCCACGGGTGTAGAGACACGAATAGGCATATCAAGTAAATCACAACTTAACTCAAGACCAGCACCAAATGAGGAAGATACATATGAAAAAGTGGATCCAGGATCAAATAATACTGAAGCCATGCAATCACAGACCAAAAGAGTACCTGTGATAACAGCATCAGATGCCTCTGCCTCAGACCTCCTGGGGAAAGCATAACAATGAGCCTTATCACCTGTCTGTCCATTGCCCCTACCAAGCTGCGCTGCAGTAGTTCCAACTTGCCCGCCACTCCTACTGGTTTGGTGACCACCATTACCTTGGCCACTACGTCCTCCAGAATGGCGGCCTCTACCATGACCACCTCTACCTCTAACTATTGGGAGTCTGTAACTCTGTTTTGGACAATATCTCTTAATATGTCCAGTCTCTCCACATCCATAACAATTTCTGGAGTCTAGCATAGGTCTCTGTGAAAATGACGAAGTCTGGGGATAACCTCCAAACTCAGAAAAATGTTGACTGGTCTGCGATGGACTCCCAGTTAAAGCCTGCAGTGAAGACTGAATAGGACGGGCTGGGTAACCTCCTGAACTCTGCCCTCTGGAGTAAGAACCTCTAAACTCACCTTCCTTACGGAACTTCTTAAATGTTGACATCATGGTGAAGTTGTCTGGTTTCACCCCCTCTACCTCTATCACAAAATCAACCACTTCCTGAAAGGATTTTGCTACAGCAACTACTTGTAAGGCTGGGATCTGCAATTCTGACCTCAATCCTTTCACAAAGCGGCGAATCCGCTCTTGTGGACTGAAGTAAAGCTGAGTGGCATACCTTGATAGTGCACAAAATTTGGCCTCATAAGCAGCAACGGACATCCTTCCTTGCTCTAGGCTCAGGAACTCATCTCTCCTCCTATCCCTTACAGTCCGGGGTATATACTTCTCCATAAACAGGCTAGAAAATGATGCCCAAGTCATGGGTGGTACCTGTGCTGATTGACACTCAACATACGACCGCCACCACATTTTGGCATCCCCCTGAAACTGATAGGTCACAAACTCAACACCGAATCGTTCTACTATGTCCATCTTATGTAGCAGCTCATGACAATCAACCAGAAATTCATAGGTGTCCTCAGATTCAGCACCCTTGAAGACTGGAGGTCTCAACTTTAAGAACTTAATGAAAAGTTCATGTTGATCACCTGTCATTATAGACCCTGTGGTCAATCGAGGGAATGTGCCTACTTCCAATGATGTCTCCATGCGGGGAGCCACAGCAGCTGCATGTTGTACTCCCGGAATCGGAGGTGCTGGTGCAGAAAACACTGGAGGTGTCTGGCCCTGATCAGATAACCCGCTAAGATAAGCAAGAACCTGATTAATCATCTCTGGGGTAGGCTGGGGTGGTAATTCCTCATCTTGAACCTGCTCATTTTCCCCTTCCTCACCCTCTCTTACTACCTCATCATTTGGTGGAGGAGTCACTGCCCTATTCCTAGCTGGACCAGGTGCTCGTCCTCTACCTCTAGTGGGCATCCTCCTGCGACCTCTACCACGGCCTCTTGCTACTGCTCCTCTTCGAGCTACAGTCCCAGTGGCTGGCTCAGCTGCATCTTGTCTTGCCGGGGTTGGTGTTGGCGCAGTCGTTGCTCTAGTTCTAACCATCTGCGAAATAAAGTGAAGATGGTCAGATACCAATTTGTATCACCCAGATACCAATTGGATCCAAGTAATAGCACGAAAGGAAGAAAGAAAGAAAGAAAGGAATTTTCCTAAAGTCTTATAGCCTCTCAAAGAAAAGTAAAGGCGCCCCCTACCGTTCCTTAAGACTCTATTAAACTCGTTCTTGTGTGATGAGACCGACGAACCTAACGCTCTGATACCAACTTTGTCACGATCCAAAACGATCTCGTGAGTGGTACCCACCCTTATACTACTAGGTGAGCGAACCAACAAATTTAAACTCCAATATTTACCAATAGTTCAACTGTAAATAACAAAATAATGCGGAAGACTCAAAATCTCATTTAAGGTAACTAAGTAAATAAGCTTCTAAGTTTACACTTATCGTCCCCAAAATCTGGAAGTCATCACATCAAGAACATCTATCCTCAAATTACAAAGTCTAAGAATGTTTGAGAAACAAAATACGTAAGAAAATGGTCCATGTCCGAAATTTAAAGACATCAAGACTTGAAGAAGAGAATCCAGCACGAGCTAAGAATAATAGCTCACCCCGAACTCTGATATGCTGAAGACTGGCTAGAACTGAGGGCGAGTCGAAGACGATGGCACAGTTGCTGCACTCCACAAAATAACAAAGAAGAAAATACAAGTAGGGGGTCAGTACAAGGAACACGTACTGAGTAGGTATCATCGGCCAACTCAAAATAGAAAACAATATATACCGAATAATAATATACAGTCAACCACAATACTTAACAGATAGCAAGTAACAATTACATAAACCATTGGAAACAACACCATAATAAGTACACCATCAATCACAACATCAAGCACACCCTTGAGGACTTATGCCTCCACACCATACTCATTTGGGAAAATAGTTTCTTTGAATTTGAGTAAAATAATATAATTCAAGATTCTTTTCATTTAAAAATACCGTGTCGGAACGTGACACTCCGATCCAAAATATACCGTGGAACGTGACACTCCGATCCAAAATATACCGTGTCGGAACGTGACACTCCGATCCAAAAATACCGTGTCGGAACGTGACACTCCGATCCAAAAATACCGTGTCGGAACGTGACACTCCGATCCAAAAATACCGTGTCGGAACGTGACACTCCGATCCAAAAATACCGTGTCGGAACGTGACACTCCGATCCAAAAATACCGTGTCGGAACGTGACACTCCGATCCAAAAATACCGTATTGACACTCCGATCCAAAAATGTATTTAATTTATTTAACTATTTTCAAACCATTTTATTTCCACCAAGCCTTCTTTATTCAAGGCATCACTTCAAAAGAGAGTTTTCAAGAATAAGATTCAATAGTCTCAATATTTTAGGCAAAACACAAACCACACAATCATAATATACAACCACAAAATCAAGTAATAGGAGACTTTACAATATCATCCAATACATATCAATCGCTATTTAGAGTTTATCTATCACATAGAAATAAACCATAACCTACCTCCACCGAAAAACCGAAATCAAGCAAGCTACCTCTCCAATGCCTTTGCCTTTCTTATTGCCTAAGAACCCTTTCAATCCGAAGTCCAAAATGCCTGTTCTCCTCTCCCTTTCATGTTTTTCTCTCACTGCTTCCCAGCTGATCAGTTCTTCCCTCTCTCAATTCAAGACTCCCTCCTCTAATAATAATGCAAGACTATACTTATTGTAAAAGTAATCCCCCATTAGTCTAAAGTTACTTTCTTTAATACCCACTAACTCCATTATAAAAGCTAGTCCACTAAATACATAAATAATAGCCCCAAACATCCATTAAAATAATTAGTGGAAGCTGACATCGTGTGGGGTTACGCTGCGTGTGACGGTCCGTCGTGTCTGTGACGGTCCGTCCTGCAGGTCCGTCACGAAGTTCAGAGAGTCGATTTCAGCATGTCAATTATCAAGAGTTGAAGTGTTTTGGAACGAGACCTCCTCGACGGTCCGTCGTGTCTGTGACGGTCCGTCCTGCATGTCCGTCATAGAGTTCAGAGAGTCGATTTCTGCACTCAATTTCAGAATTCTAAGTGTTTTGGAACGAGACCTCCTCGACGGTCCGTCGTGTCTGTGACGGTCCGTCCTGCAGGTCCGTCACAGAGTTCAGAGAGTCGATTTTCAGCACTCAATTTCAGAATTCTAAGACAGTTATTTCCAGAATGAACTCTACTGCTCAAAACAACTAAACAGGTCGTTACAAATACACTTCTATATCACACCATCTTTATGTTATAGTTTCAGTCACCTCTACATCATCTTGTTTGTTGATTCAGTTATTAAGGATATTTAAATAATATAGTTAATTTATATTAACTCCTAAAAGTTAGGCTTATAAAAAAAATTCCAAAAAAACTTTTCTACAATAATATTTTCCTTTTATTTAAGTGTTTTATAATAATCGATCAAACTACTATACACCTGAAGTGGTTTATTTAAAAACTAAACGGTAATAGAAAAAAACTGTTGTCTTAAATTTTATAGGTTCAGTATCGACTCATTGTTAAGTTTATCTTGACGAATTTAAACGTAATCAAAGTATAGTCTAACTAGGTTACAAGTACCCTTCATTTACTGATATGTTGGACACATTGTACTATTCTAATGTTTATTCAACTCAACCCTCATTTGAATCTTCTACCTAAAACAAAGTAAATTAGAATTAATATGATTATATGATATACAGAATAGCACAATAACATCATTTTCTAGATAAGTGAATACCTACCATGGCACCATTCTAGTAAATTTAACATGTTTATAATGTGAAAGTCTCAATTGTGTCATAGTCTAAGTCCTCTTCATTAAATGTAGATTGTATTAACTTAAATAATCTTAGACCATTTTTATATTTAGGCCATTCTATTAAATGAATACATTGTTTAAATTCAACTTAAAATTAAAAATCAACATGGTCAAACAATGCATTAAATTCAACTTAAATTTGTAAAACGCATTTAATATTACATACCTATTGTACCCCTTTGTGACTTGTTAATTACAAAGATGTATATGTAGAGGTTGATAAAAAAATAAAGATTGTAAGGGTAAATAAGTTACTATTTCCTTCACTTCTACTATATAATCCTTACTCCATTCTTTGACACTGCATAACATATGTACATTTTTCTTAGTTTCTTCCGCCTGCTTCTTCTTCATTTTGTGAGTACGACTTAACTTAGACATATGATGTGTTTTATTAGTGCACTAATTCCATGTTTCTAGTTCTTCAATAAATAAACTTAACATGTCTATATATAGCTATTTTCTAGGTTGATATGGTGCATATATATATAAACAATATGTATTATATGTTTTCCCTAAAGTTAAACATATTATTTTTTCAGTATTTGCATCTTATGTATTTGTTTGTTTTTCTTGTAGTGATCTATGGATACACCAAAGGGTAAAACTTCTACCTATAGAAGTGATGAACAAGAAATTGATCTCAATCTCACACTTGGTGGCATTTATAATACTGGAAATTCTAATGAAATTTCAGTTCCTCAACATTTTTCACAAATTATAGCATCAGTTGCCAACAATCGTGCATTTCAGCGGGCTATTGAGATTATAAGATCTGAGACGAATAACAACTCAAAAGATAGGGAAGAGATGCCTGAAATTTATGGTATGATGTATATCCATTTTTCTACATTTTGTTAGTCTTACATGATTTTAGGTTGTTGCATTGTTTTTTTAGATCTTGTTTATGCCTTCATATGCTCTTTCAATTTTTTCTTTTTTAAATTCCCCCCTTCTGCTTTTTTGGGGGTAGAAGGCAAAAAGAAAATGTGGTGAGGGATAGAAGATTGAATTTAGCTGACAACCATAGTTAGCGAGCTTAAAAACTTTCTCCTTTCTCCAATTGCTTTTTATTGCTCGTCAACCATCAACTAAATCTATACATTTTAAGTACTCGTACATGCTTGACCTAGTTAAATTGAATTGAGGAAATTGATTTTTTTTCTATTAATCAAGAATGCCTTCCCTATATTTCACATATCTATTTACTCTATAGGTCTTAATCCCTTTATTTTTTTTATTCTCTTGTAATATTGGAGTCTACACCGTACATCCATGAGAAAGGAAACTCAATAGTTGCTCCTCCGAAAATTACAGAGAAGAGAAAAGCAACTAATCCAACTTTTGTTCCAGAAAGCAATGGAGAATTTGCTATCAAATTCAATGCGGAAAAGGGTAAGTCAATTCTCTTACCAGAGATCAATGGAGAAAAGCCATCAAAGAAAGTTAAGAATTCTGATGAAGTATTGAATAAGGGTAAGTCAATTGTATTACCAGAAAGCAATCGAGAAAAGCTATAAAAGAAAGTTAAGAATTCCGATAATGTTGTCACTTTGATTATGCCTTGTGTTACAACTTATGGTGGTATCATAAATGAGAGGTTCTTCACGGCAGTTGAATTTGTGAAGCATGGCGGTGAGAAAGAGTTTGTTAATCCCATGAAGTTTATTGAAGTAGTTGATGAGGCATAAATCAATGTATCTTACAAAATGTTGTCAAATTTTTAAAAATTCAACCTTAAACTTTATTTTGATGTATTTCATTTTACATGAAGTCTTAATTAATAATCCATTATATATTTTCATTCGTGAGGGCCTCCTCACTATGAACTGATGTACTGAGTATGAAACGAAACAAAATAACTCAGTAGATATAATAATATAAAGGAATCTGGTAACGGAGTCAAGAACAAGTTGAGCATTGTGACAAACTCCTAAATCTAGAAAATGAACACTAATCAAACAACAACTTACCTAGGGCCCTATAAGCTCGATAGATAAAAAACAACAACAAATATTACCTACTTTATCTCCCATAAGCTCAGTAGATGCAAATCAACATATATACCCACATTGATAATACTATATCCCCATAAACAATCACTATGTCTTAATAACCCCTTAGACACTACATTTATCACCCGAAGGCAATCATTATGCCCTGATAGCCCCTTAGGCATAATAATCATAAAGACATTTCTTTTGTTAACACATGGATAACTTAACATGAAAATCAGTATACATATTGTATAAAAAGATCAATATGATTTAATATATAACTTGTATGACACGTGAAAAACGCATGAATACATTTACATTAAAAACATCTTGCTATATAATGGAGATTCTTGGTGTAAAGAAAAGATTTGAGAAAGGTATATCTCACCTTACCTTTTCTATTAACTTTTTTTAAACAACTGTTCTTACTCGAACACAAGCTAACATACTCTATCTACATAATACAACTAATTTTTCTATGTTAGTATATATATTCAATCTCAACAAACCCTAATCTACTAAAACATTGATTGCGAGTCATATAAGTCGCGTTGCCTCCATTTATACCATAAATCATATCCATTGATTTAATATATATGGCACATATCGAGTTATTAGAGACTTAGGGATAATACCAAACTCATCCTTAATCCATTTCTATATTTATCATCTTTTTGCATGATCTTTCAACCCATTGATTAATTTATATTTTTAACTCATAAAATGACTATAGAAGCTAGTGTCACCATCATAATTGAATATGGAATTTAGAATTTCTATATTGAAAGAATCGTTAAAATCTCATCTTTGATTCTTTGAGTTCTTGGGTGTTTTCCAAAAAGTATTGATATCCTAAGGGTTCAATGTTAAGTAAGCATTACACACTTAAAATCTACCCAAAATATCTTTTAATTCATACCTTAGAAGTTACTTTACGTTCATTTTTTTGAGGAAAACACTTGATTGCATTACTGTAAAACATATTTCAGATGTCCATAAGACACCGTTGCATCCTTTACAATACAACTTGGGAAGGCAGAATCCCAAGAAATCCTGTTTATACATTAAATAGAATATTTTGCTAGATTATGGGCTAATACATTCCATATTGTTCGAGGAATATATATAGTTTCAATTTCTTCAAAAGACTTCATCAATCGCCAGACATCTTCACAAATGTTCTCTATTTTCGAAGAGGTTATCAAATTCTTTTGCAACATTAATTGTATGAAATTGTCAATTCCAGCTGAGATAAATCCCTAGATTCGTCCTCCTTGCTCATATACCATGTAAAATTCAATGAACTGAGGAAGAAACTTCGATTTTGTTTCCGCACAATCAATATGAATTACAAACTCAGAAAAGAGATAACTGCTTTTATGAATTAACTTCCGTACATATATATGAAAGAAAGCCTTTCACTTAACGACTTAATACATTTTTTACAGAATTACATATATTTAATTTAACTAACACATTGGTTATCAAAAAACAGTTGTATCTGAAACTAACTTCTCAATAGATAATTCATGTGAAATTTATTTTAAAAGTTGCTGATGTGTTAATAGGTAATGTTTAATTTGTTATCTTACAAATGTTGTTGAGTTGTTTAGGTGAAACTTTAAATTTTAATTTGATGTTTTTCGTTTCTCATGGAGTTTTAACTGATTTATCATTACATATTTTCACAAGTAAAGCAAAACAACATATTCTTAAAATGACTTGGCAATGTATTACACAATGCATTAGATCATAACAATGTACAAAATCGGTAAAGAATTCTCCAGTTTTTCAAACTATATATGTACGTATCATGCAAGATCTATAGGAGAGAATGCAACAACCCTAAGCAATGAAGAATCATTGTGAAGTAATGTACCAAGTATGAAATAAAATAAGATAATAGAGTATGAATCATAATCTGAAAGTAATCATATAAAGGAGTGAAGAATAAACTGATTGTAATGACCTACTCTTGAATCTAGCAAGCAAACACTAATAAAACAATAACCTACCCGCCCCCCTAAGCTCGGAAAATATAAACAATAAACAATACTACCTACTTGATCCCTTAAAAGCTCTACATGTGCAATTCAACATCTATACCCTATATTGTTTACACTATATCCTCTTAGACAATCAGTACGTCTTAATAACCCCTTTGGCATTGCGTATATCACCCCATAGGCAATCATTAAGCATTGATACCCTTAGGCATAGCATAAAGACATTTCTCTATCTAAAGTATGAATAACTTAATATATAGAAATTATGATGATATACATATCATATAAAAAGATCGATATCGTTTCATATATAACTTGCATGAAGCATGCATGCATACATATAAATTAAAAACATCTTGTCACCTTACTTTTTACATTAAACTATTTTAAAGAACTATCTCGAACAGAAGCTAACATACTCAATTTACATAACATAATTTATTTTTTATATGTTAGTATTTATTCAATTTCAACAAAATCGGACATATTAAAACATTGAGCAAGTCATATAAGTTGCACACTCTCATTTGTATCATAAATTATACTCATTGATTCAATATATGGTACTTATCAAGTTATTGATTGATTAGTGATAATATTGAACTCATTCTTAATCAATTTCCCTTTTTATCATGCAACCCATTGATTAATTTATATTTCTAATTCATAATTTGATCTCAAACTCTCATGTCACTATCATAACTTAAGTTGGAGTTATTTTGGCTATTTTACCACTTAAACACACTTCTAAGTCACACCATCTTTATGTTATAGTTTCAGTCACCTCTACATCATCTTGTTTGATGATCCAGTTATTAAGAATATTAAAATAATATAGTTAATTTATATTAATTCCTAAAGGTTAGTATTTATAAAAAAAAATCCCAATAATAACTTTTCAACAATACTATTTTCCTTTTATTACATAGTATTATCATAATCCATCAAACTACTATGCACCTGAAACGGTTTAGTTAAAAACAAAATGGTAATTGAAAAATAAACTATTATCTTAAATTGATATAGGCTCAATATCAACTCATTGTTAAGTTTACCTTGACATATTTAAATGTAATCAAAGTATAGTCTAACTAGGTTACAAGCCCCCTTCATTTACTTATATGTTAAACACATTATATTATTCTCATGTTAATTCAACTAAACCCTCATTTTAATTTTCTACCTAAAACAAAGTAACTTAGAATATGATCATATGATATTTATAAACGAGTAGCACAAAAACATAATTTTCTAGATCAATATGAATACCCACACCATGGCACCATTCTAGTAATTTAACATGTTTATGATGTAAAGTCTCAATTGTGTCATAGTCTAAGTCCTCTTCATTAAATGTAGATTGTATTAACTTAAATAATCTAAGACCATTTTTATATTTAAGCCATTCTATTAAATGTATACATTGTTTAAATTCAACTTAAATTTACAAAATAACATGGTTAAACAAATTAAATTTGAGGATAGATTTTCATAGCTTCGAGCGTATCATCAAATAAAAAAGCATTTAATATTTCATACCGATAGTACCCCTTTGTGACTTGTTAATTACAAGGTTGTATGTGTAGAGGTTGATAAAATAATAAAGAATGTAAGGTTAAATAAGTTATTATTTCCTTTACTTCTACTATATAATCCTTACTTCATTCTTTTACACTACACAAGAGATGTACATTTTTCTTAGTTTCTTCCGCCTGGTTCTTCTTTATTTAGTGAGTACAATTTAATTTAGACATATGATGTGTTTTATTAGTGAACTATTTCCATGTTTCAAATTCTTCAATCAATAAACTTAACATGTCTATATATATATAATCAATCTCTATTATATGTTTCTCCTAAAATTGAACATATAATTTTTCAATATTTGCATCTTAGGTAAGAATTTTTTCTTGTAGTGATCTATGGATACACCAAAGGGTAAAACTACAACCAATAGAAGTGATGAAGAAGGAATTGATCTCAATCTCACACTTGGTGGTATTTATAATGATGGAAATTCTAATGAAATTTCAGTGCCTCAGCCTTTTTCGCAAATTATAGCCTCAGTTGCCAACAATCCTGCATTTCAGCGGGCTATTGAGATTATAACATCTGAGATGAATAACAACTCAAAAGATAGGGAAGAGATGCCTCAAATTTATGGTATGATGTATATCAATTTTTCTACATTTTGTTAGTCTTACATGATTTTAGGTTGTTGCATTTTTTTTAGATCTTGTTTATGCCTTCTTATGCTCTTTCAATTTTTTTTAAATTCCCCCCTTCTGCTTTTTTGGGGTAGAAGGCAAAACGAAAATGTAGGGGAGGGATAGAAGATTGAATTTAGCTGACAAACCTAGTTAGCGAGCTTAAAAACTTTCTCCTTTCTCCAATTGCTTTCTATTGCTCGTCAACCACCAACTAAATCTATACATTTTAAGTACTCTTTCATGCTTGACCTAGTTAAATTGTATTGAGAAAATTGTTTTGTTTCTATCCATCAAGAATGCCTTCCCTATATTTCACATATTTATTTACTCTATAGGTCTTAATCCCTTTAATTTTTTTTATTCTCTTGTAATATTGGAGTCTACACTGTACATCCATGAGAAAGGTAACTCAATAGTTGTTCCTCTGAAAATTACAGAGAAGAGAAAAGCGACTAATCCAACTTTTGTTCCAGAAAGCAATGGAGAATCTGCTATCAAATTCAATGCGAAAAAGGGTAAGTCAACTCTCTTAACAGAGATCAATGGAGAAAAGCCATCAAAGAAAGTTAAGAATTCTGATGAAGTATTTTATAAGGGTAAGTCAATTGTATTACCAGAAAGCAATGGAGAAAAGCTGTAAAAGAAAGTTAAGAATTCCGATAATGTTGTCACTTTGATTGTGCCTTGTGTTACATTTTATGGTGGTATCATAAATGAGAGGTTCTTCACGGTAGCTGAATTTGTGAAGCATGGCGGTGGGAAATAGTTTGTTAATCCCATGAAGTTTATTGAAGTAGTTGATGATGCATAAATCAATGCATCTTACAAAATGTAGTCAAATTTTAGAAAATTCAACCTTAAACTTTATTTTGATGTTTTTTATTTTACATGAAGTCTTAATTAATTATCCATTATATATTTTCATTCGTGAGGGCCTCCTCACTGTGAACTGATGTACTGAGTATGAAACGAAACAAAATAACTCAGTAGATATCATAATATGAAAGAAATCTGGTAACGGAGTAAAGAACAAGTTGAGCATTGTGACAAACTCCTAAATCTAGAAAATAAACAGTAATCAAATAACAACTTACCTAGGGCCCTATAAGCTCGATTGTAACGACCTGCTTAGTCGTTTTGAGCAGCAGATTTTATTTCTGGAAAAACTGTCTGAGACGACGTATCCAACGACGGACCGTCATGGGCACGACGGACCGTCGAGGGTGTCTCGTTCCAAACACTTGGAATTTTTATATTTGAGTGCTGAAATCGATTCTCTGAAGTCTGTGACGGACCTGCAGGACGGACCGTCACAGACATGACGGACCGTTGTGAGGTTCCGTTTCAAAACACTTCAACTCTTGAGAATTGGGTACTGAGAGCAATTCTCTGAAGTCTGTGACGGACCTGCAGGACGGACCGTCACAGACATGACGGACCGTTGTGAGGTTCCGTTTCAAAACACTTTCAACTCTTGAGAATTGGGTACTGAGAGCAATTCTCTGTCCGTCGTTGACGGAAGTGCAGGACGGAACTCGTAGTCACACTACCGTCACATGTTGCGTAATCCCAGTCTGGGTCGGTTTCTTGGGTAAGTTTTAAAAGGGGCGTTTTGGACTATTCCTGCTATAATTATGAACTTCGTGGGTTAATATTAAAACTCAAATCCTTGGGGATGTAAAGGAGATGACCTTGAGTTTATACTTATTAGTGGTGTTTTCCTCATCTTTTAATACCTAATTAATTTGCTGAATTAGGAAAAGAGAGGATAGTTTGGAAGAAGAAAAAATAGAGAGAAGGAAGGAGAAGAAACGATCGATAGAGAGAACAAACAAGGAGGAAAAAAAACAAAAACCTTAGAGATTGCTTGCTTGATCAAGAATCCTTGTGAAGGTAGGTTATGGTTTGATACATTCGTATAAACTCTTAAATAGTGAATGGATAGTATTGTAGTATTGTAAACGCCTTCTATATGCTTATTGTAGGCTTGCAGAATTGATTATTATTGTGATAAAAATAACAATGAAGCTNTAGAATTAGGGGATCGGAGTGTCACGTTCCGACACATAGAATTAGGGGATCGGAGTGTCACGTACCGACACAAGAGGAAGAAAGATAATAAATCTTGAGAGATGTTTATATACTCAATGTAATGAACCTAATTCCCAAATGAGTGTGGTATTGAGGCTTGAGTCCTCATGGATGAACTTGGTAGTACTTATTGATGATTATAGTACTTGTTACTACATGTTGAGTATTGTAGTTGATTTATGATATGAACTGATATATACTGTTTTCTATTTTGAGTTGGCCGATGATACCTACTCAGTACTTGTGTTTGTACTGACCCCCTACTTGTTGTTTCTTTCTTTGTTATTTGGGGAATGCAGCAAACGTACCGTCGTCTTCAACTCAGCAGCACTTCTAGCCAGTCGTCACTACACCGGATTTCAGGGTGAGCTAATGCTTCTAGCTTGGACTGGATCTTCTCTTCCATGTCTTGATGCCTTGAACTTCCGGCATGGACTAGCCTTTTATTTATTTTAGCTTCTTAGATACTTCTAGATTTGTAACTTGAGGATAGATGTTCTTGTGATGATGACTTCCAGATTTTGGGGCTAATGAGTTTTAAGTCTTCCGCTTTGTATTTTTGTTCAATATGTTGGAGTTTTAGATTGGTTGGTTCGCTCACATAGTAGGATAAAGTTGGGTGCACTCGGGCTCGATTTGGGTTGTTGACAAAACTTGGTACAGGCATTAGTTCGTGGTCTCGTCACACAAGACCCGAGTCTAGTCGAGTCTTAAGGAACGGTAGGGGACGCCTTTATTTCTGTGAGCGGCTATAAGACTTGTAGGAAAATTCCATCTTTCTTTCTTTCTTTCGTGCTCTTTAATTGATCCATGGTATTAAGTGATACAACAAATGGTATCTGACATCTTCCCTCTATTCACGATGGTTAGAACTAGCGCAAACGACTGCACCAACCCGGCAGACAAGAAACGTCTGAGCCAGCACTGGGGCCTGTAGCCGGTGTTGTGGGGGTGTTTTTGGTGTGGTTTGGGGAGTTTTTGTGGGGTGGGGGTGGTGCTGGGGTTGGGTTTGGGTGGGTGGTGTGTGGTGTGGTTGGGTGGGTGTTGGGGTTGTGGTGTGGTTTGTTTTTGGCTTGTGGTGGGTGGATGGGGGGTGGTGGGTGTGGGTGTTTTGGTGTGTTTTTTGGGTGGGGGATGAGGAACAGTGGCGATGAGCCGTGGTGGAAGAGGTCGTGGGCTGAGGACGTCCTCTGAGGAAGAGACAAGCACCTAGCCCACCTGGTACTAGGGCGATGACTCCTCCACCGACGGAGGAAATGGTAAGAGAGGGTGAGGAAGGGGAGAATGAACAAGCACAGAATGAGGAATTGCCACCCCAACCTACCCCAGAGATTATCAATCAGGTTCTTGCTTATCTTAGCGGGTTATCTGATCAGGGTCAGACACCTCCAGTGTTTTCTGCACCAGCACCTCAGGTTCCGGAGATACAACATGCGGCCACTATGGCTCCCCGCATGGATACTTCATTGGAAATAGGCACGTTTCCTCGTCTGACTACAGGGCCTATAATGACAAATGATCAGCATGAACTTGTCAGTAAGTTCTTGAAATTGAAACCTCCAGTCTTCAAGGTGCTGAATCTGCGGATGGATGCTACGATTTTCTGGTTGACTGTCAGCAGCTACTACACAGGATGGGTATAGTAGAACGGTTTGTGTTGAGTTCGGTTGTTATCAGTTCACGGGAACGCCAAAATGTGGGTGGCGGTTCACCATGTTGGTGTCACCAACAGAGGCCCCCCTATGACTGGTCTCATTCTCTAGTTTGTTTATGGAGAAGTATATTCCTCGGACTTTGAGGGATAGGAAAAGGGATGAGTTCTTGAGCCTAGAGCAAGGTAGGATGTCGGTTACTGCATATGAGGCTAAGTTTCGTGCATTATCCAGGTATGCCACCCAACTTTGTTTCAGTCCACAAGAATGGATTCGCCGTTTTGTGAAGGGGTTGAGGTCAGAGTTGCGGATTTTAGCCTTACAGGTAGCGGCTACGGCAAAATCCTTTCAAGATGTGGTAGACTTCGTGATAGAGGTGGAAGGAGTGAAGCCAGATGACTTCACCATGGCATCGACATCAAAAAGGTTTCGAAAGGGAGGTGAGTTTAATGGTTCTTCCTCTAGAGGACAGGGTTCAGGAGGCTACTCAGTCCGACCAATTCAGTCTTAACTTTACAGAACTGTAGTTGGGGGGGTCCACCCAGACCGGGTCAACATCTGGAGAGACCTTAGCTGAATCAAGAGAGAGAGTTGTATGGATGTGGGGGAGGACTGGGCACATATTGGAGGAATTGTCCAAAACAGCGTTATAGACCCCCCAATAGCTAGAGGTAGAGGTGGTCTGGTAGAGGCGTTATGTTATTCTGGGAGGGACGTGGCTGGCCGAGGTAACTGGTGGCCACCAAAATGGCCGAGGTGATGGACAAACTGGAGCTACTACAACGCCACATGGTAGGGGCCACGGGCAGACTGGAGATAGGGCCCATTGTTACGCTTTCCCTGGGAGATCTGAAGCGGAGGCGTCTGATGCTGTTATCACAGGTAATCTTTTGGTTTGTGATTACATGGCTTCTGTATTATTTGATCCTGGCTCCACGTTTTCATATGTATCTTCCTCATTTGCTACTGGTCTAAATCTACATTGTGAATCGCTTGACATGCCTATTCGTGTTTCTACTCCGGTGGGTGAGTCTGTGATAGTTGAAAAGGTATATAGGTCATGCTTGGTGACTTTTGTGGGGAGCAATACTTATGTAGACTTGGTCATCTTAGAAATGGTTGATTTTGATGTAATTCTTGGTATGACTTGGCTTTCTCCAAATTTTGCGATCTTGGATTGTAATGCTAAAACTGTGACGGTAGCCAAGCCTGGGACAGATCCGTTAGTGTGGGAGGGGGACTACACTTCCACTCCGGTTCGTATCATCTCCTTTCTTCGTGCTAAAAGGATGATTAGTAAGGGGTGCTTAGCTTTCTTGGCACATCTCAAGGATGACACTACCCAAGCACCTTCAATTGAGTCGGTTTCGGTAGTCCGTGAGTTTCTGGATGTGTTTCCTGCAGACCTTCCTGGTATGCCACCGGATAGAGATATTGATTTCTGCATTGATCTGGAACCGGGTACTCGACCCATTTCCATACCCCCTTATAGAATGGCTCCAGCTGAGTTAAGGGAGTTAAAGGCCCAACTTCAGGAGCTGTTAGGTTAAGGTTTTATTAGGCCAAGTGCATCCCCTTGGGGTGCTCTTGTTTTATTTGTGAAGAAGAAAGATGGAAGTCTTAAGATGTGCATAGACTACAGGCAGCTGAATAAGGTAACTATTAAGAACAAGTATCCTATTCCTCGCATTGATGATTTGTTCGATCAGTTACAAGGTGCTTGTGTCTTCTCTAAAATTGATTTGAGGGTCCGGTTATCATCAATTGAAACACGCGACAGCAGATGTTGCCAGGACTGCTTTTACGAAACCAGGTATGGGCATTATTGAATTCTTTAGTAATGTCTTTTGGGTTTACGAATGCCCCCTGCTGCTTTCATGCGCCTAATGAACGGGATTTTTAATCCCTATCTGGATCTTTTTGTTATTGTATTTATTGATGATATAACTGATTATACTCAAAAGAGCAAGAGGAACATGAGGAGCTATTGAGAATTGTGTTGGAAGTATGAGGAGAAAAAGCTTTATGCCAAATTCTCCAAGTGTGAGTTTTGGCTGGATTCAGTGTCCTTCTTGGGGCACGTGGTTTCTAAGGATGGGGTGATGGTGGATCCTGCTAAGATTGAAACAGTGAAGACTTGGGTAAGACCTACTAATGTGTCAGAAGTAAGGAGCTTTGTTGGTTTAGCCAGCTACTACCGTCGATTTGTCAAGGGATTCTCTTCTATTGCTTCCCAATTGACGAACTGGACTAAGCAGAATGTTCCATTTGTATGGTCGGATGAATGTGATGAAAGCTTTCAGAAACTCAAGACCTTGCTGACTACTGCACCTATCCTTACCTTGCCAGTAGAAGGTAAGAACTTCATTGTTTATTGTGATGCATCCTATTCTGGTTTGGGTGCAGTGCTAATGCAAGAGAAGAATGTAATTGCTTATGCTTCGAGGCAATTAAAGGTGCATGAACGTAACTATCCGACCCATGATTTGGAGTTGGCTGCGGTAGTGTTTGCATTAAAGCAATGGAGAAACTATCTATATGGGGTCAAGTGTGAGGTCTACACAGATCATCGTAGTCTACAGTATGTTCTTACCAGAAAGACTTGCATTGAGCATAGGAGGGAGGCGGTGATGGGAATGTTGAAGGAACTATGCTATTACCATCGTCTCACCCAGGCAAGGCAAATGTTGTAGTGACGCTTTAAGTAGAAAAGCAGGTAGTATGCGGTAGTTTAGCCACTTACAAGTTTCTAGACGCCCATTGGCTAGAGAAGTCCAAAACTTGGCTAACGACCTTATGAGACTGGAAATACTAGAGAAAGGAGGATTTTTGGCCAGTGTGGAGGCAATATCTTCTTTTCTTGACAAGATCAAGGGAAAACAGTTTGATGATGAGAAGCTAAGCCGAATTCGGGATCCGGTGTTGCGAGGAGAGTCTAAAGAGGCAATAATTGATGAGGAAGGTGTCTTGAGGATTAAGGGAAAGGTATGTGTGCCTCGTGTTGATGATTTGATCCCACTATCCTTAAGAGGCTCATAGTTCCGGTTATTTCTATACATCCTGGTGCAACCAACGCTGTACCGTGACTAAAGCAACACTTTTGGTGGAGTAGAAGAAGCGCGCACATTGCTTGATTTGTTGCCCAACTGTCCACATTGCCAGCAAAGTAAAGTTTGAAACAACCCAGAGGCCCGGAGGAACACTTCAGAGAATGCCTTCCTGAATGGAATTGTGGAGCGATATTGCAATGGGATTCGTGTGTTGGTCTTCCAAAAGACATTGGGTAAGTTTGACTCTATTTGGGTAATTGTGGACAGATTAACTAAGTCTGCTCACTTCATTCCGATCAAGGTGACCTACAATGCAGAGAAGTTAGCCAAAATCTACATCTCAGAAATTGTTCGATTGCATGGAGTTCCACTCTCCATTATATCAGATAGAGGTACGCAGTTTACTTCTAAGTTCTGGAGAATATTGCACGCGGAATTAGGTACCAGGTTGGACCTTAGTACTGCATTTCACCCTCAGACCGATGGTCAGTCTGAG